>VYXB01001444.1:1271-42626 GCA_013397135.1 Pachyramphus minor
GCTCATAACTATCATAATTTTAATATATTAATATATAATATTGATATATTATATTAATTATATATTATATGTGATGTAATGTTATATTTATATATATTGTTAATATAATAAGTTATTATATTAATAACTATTATTTGCTCAAAGGTGAGGAAAACCGATTAATCTCTAAATCCCTCTCTCCAGTCTTGTCTTGTTACCGTCTGCCACCTTGTGGCAATAGAAATTTAATTCAGCTGTAGCAAAACTGTTGTTCCAGACTGAGGTGCAGCAAAGCACCGAGTCATTGCCCATCCCACCTTTCTGAGCTTATTCCCTCATGATGTTGAGAGGCACCCTGTATTGCTGCCCAGGGAATGATGGAATCACCACCTCTGAAGGTATTTAGAAGACGTGTAGATGTGGCACTTAGGGACATGGTTTAGTGGTGGACCTGGCAGTGTTAAACTAATGGTTGAACAGGATGGTCTTAAAGGTCTTCTCTAACCTAAATGATTCTATGATTCTGTGTTAGGCACACACCATGGTAACAGGGGCTCCATCCTTTTCCATAATTTGGTGACAAACCTGAAATAAAAGGTTCACGTCAACAGGCTGGAAGATGTTCTGAGTGAGAAGAATTAGATTGGATTAGAAATGCATCAAACCAGAAATTAAATCTTGTCCAGAATAACTGATATTTTTTCCCTTCTGTAGTTAAGTGATAAGGGAACCAGGAAAAGCTACAAGCAGACTTGGAAGCATTGAATAAGGGTCAGCAGTGATAGCCTACTCGAGGCTTCACATCAAGTAAGACAAAATTGAACTTGTTATTGCACATATGAGGACAGCTGTGATGGAGAACAAAAAGGTAGATGAAAAGGGCTGGGAGCAGCAACACAGAGCTCTGTCCCAGTTTCAGAGGAAGTCACTTTGAAGTCACACCAGACATTACTGTAGTGGCTGGGACTGCACAATAATGTGCTCAGCCACACAAAGAGGCTGCCTCTTCTCCAAGCACACCACAGCTATGATGTCATGGCTGGCTCCTGCTCAGCCATAAGAAGTATCATGAGCAGAAAACATGGCTCTACAAACAGCTTATTGTCTCCAGCAGCATGCCATCATAGACACCAATCTGCTTTATCCCACCTAGAGACATTTAAGATCCCTAGAAAGCCTTTGACATCAGATCCACAGGTCTTGCTATCTTATTAGCCCTGAGAGCTCACACCATCCACACAGGCCAGTGTCAGCAAAGGTTATTGAAGAAATGCCTTTCCTTGGCAGGGCAGGCATAGACTGAGCATAACTTGTGTCTATAGGGTCTGGATTTATGCAGACAACACACTGAGATCAGAAACATACCAGTCAAGTGCTCTTAAGATGAACATTCTGGTGAAAAAAAAAGCATGGAAGAGGAAATCCCTTCAGGTCTTTGAAGTGAATTTAATAGCTCCAACATTTACATTCATCCTAGCATGATAACATTTCTGTCAGAACAAAATATTACTAATATTATAAAATAAGGCACTTGGAAGTTAGAAAATGCCAGCACTGTAGCATAATGACAGAGTTATTAACGGTATGATGGCAGATTTACTTCTGGAGGATGTCAATCACAATCATCATTGAGGCCCTTTATGATAACAGGAAGGAAAACCTTAGATCAGTCTTTCCTTGCTTTTTCTATAAGGCAAGGGCTGTTCAATATTTTAGAAATATTTCTGCAGACCAATAAGCCCACAGTAGATTTAATTTATAAAAGCAATAAATGATCATTAGATGCTATATTTTTAGCTTTTTTTTTTTTTTGTGGACAGATGTATTTTTTTAATTAAATATATTAATAGACTAATATTTGGTCCAATGTTTTCTCATATTTTACAACCTTCCAGACTCATTGAATTTCAGGCTAAAGGGTAATTTTGTAGATTATTCTTCCCTCATGTTACAAAATGAGACAAAATGATGTGAAGATGTAAGTAGCTGTGTCTTCCTTTGTCTCTGACCCAGAATGGTGTTGAGCTAATCAATTAAACGAAACTTTGTCCAAGTAGTCCCTAGTCCCATGCTCTTCTTCACATGTAATATTCTTGTGTGAATTCAGTCACAGAATCACAGAACAATTCAGACTGGAAGGGACCTCATGTGGTCTGTAATCTAACTTCCTGCTCAAAGTTGTTTAATATTTACCTATATTAAAGCTGTAAATATGTAAACAGATTCCTTAGAAGCTCTTTCTGAAGCTCCTTTTGGTGTGCATTTAGTGTTCACGTTTGCATGAGCCACTGTAAAGTATTACATTATCCTGCCTCTGGATGTCAGCACTTGCCCTCGTTTGGAGACATTTATAAATTGTCCTTAAAATTGCTTCTCTCTAAAGGAGCCAAGAAGACCGAGAGATTCCAGTTCTCATTCTGAAATCATCTGAAAAGTTTGGTCTGGCTGGAATAATTATCCTGAGTCAGAAAATTACATTATCTCTGTAATTGAGAAGGGATTTTTTTTCAGGATTTCACTTCTAAGCCATGAGCAAGAAACAAGAAATGAGAAGAAAGAGAACAGGTTCAAGCACCTGCTGTGTTACCCACTTGCTGATAATACACTATCAGATGAACAAAAGTTATACATAACTTTTTATTTCAAGCTAAAGCTTGCATCTGAGATGAGATTTGTGTGAGGCTGCACTATTCTTGCTTTCGTTGTGGCCAGGTGGTGGGGACAGAGGCTAGAGAAAACCCATTTTGCTCTTCATATATGCAGTCAGAGTCATGGTTGTCATGGTGAGGAAGAGGAGGGAGTAAAGAGGGAAGAGAACAGTGATTATTTAAACAGAAAGAACATAATGCCTATCCAGTGTAGCATATCTTCAGTCTCTCTCCTGGTGCACACCAGTAAGCTCTCAAACCCAGTGGGGTCACAGTGTGACTTCTGCAGGCTCAGTCACAGTGGGGTCTCCATAACACCCAACCCTCAGAAACACTCAAAAGATTTGAAGGAACTCAGCATCTTGTGGGACTAATTCTCAGCTTTTTCTGTGACTCCTACTGTGTGCACTCAGAGGCATTTCTAGCAAAATTTCTTTAGATCTCAGTAACTGGGTATAAGCTTATCCTGTGGAAATCTGTCTGTGTAGAAGATTTTACTTCTTATTTTGACACAGTTAGACAGAGAACCATAGAATATTTCAGGTTGGAATGGGCCTATGAGGATCATCAAGTCCAATTCACTGCTCCTTCAAGGACTACATAAAATTCAACCACATGACTTAGAACATCATCCAGACAGTCCTTGAACTCTGGCAGGCTTGGTGCCATAACTACGTCCCTGGGTAGCCTGTTCCAGTAATCAACCACTCTCTTAGTGTAGAATCTTTTCCTAGTGTGCAATATGAACTTCCTCAGAAAGAGTTTTGTTCCATTTCCTTGTATCCTATTGCTGGTCACCAGAGTCATCAGCATCTCCTGCTTCTCTCTCCTCCTTTAGGAAGTTGCAGACTGTGATGAGGTCAACCCTCAGCCTTCTCCAATCTGAACTAAGTGACCTCAGCTGTTGCTCATAAGTCTTGCCCTTGAGGACTTACACCATCTTGGTCACCTGCCTATGGGCACACTCTAATAGCTTTATATCCTTCTCATACTGTAGTGCCCCAAAATGCACACAGCACATGAGTTGGGGCCACACCAGTATGGTGCAGAGTGGGACAATCACCTCTCTTGACCAGGTGGCAATGCTGTGTTTGAATCCAATAATACAATGTATAATCCCATAATCTCCAATGTAAAACAAACAAAAAAAAATGCAAAATATCTGGATGGAAATAATTTAGTTAAGATTGAATTTCCTGACAAAATAGAAATAAGTGATAATTCACCCATGCAAACCAGAATGTCCTGTTCCATGTGGAATTTATATTCATACCATCCTACATTAACAAGTTCATTCTGACAAACAGAATGTATTGTTAGAATGCTGCCCCCTGAAGCATGACATACAGTCTTATGCTGGAATTAATGACATTTTCTATTTTTCTGTATTGCATTGGGATGTGAGTTAAGACAATAAATGCCTTAGAAACAGTGAACATTCAAAAGCCCCTGTTGTGCATTGAAAGACACTTTTTTTCAGATTTAACACGTGACATTTACCGAATAACTCGGTCAGGCAAAATTGTTTTGTCTCAATACATCTGCCAGAAGTAAAACTCAAATTTAAAAAACAAACCAAACTGAAATTTAGATAAGAAGAAATCCCTGCCATGCTAAATGTACTCTGATTTAACCTAAAAATGGTGGAGCAATATTATAGTCTGATTTGCCCCCCTTTCAATCACTCATTAAACCGGTTTGGATGTTCTTTTAACTCCAAAGTGTAATGAAAATAGTGTAAATGTTTCCATATTAAGATTCACTCTCTACAACTACCTGAAAGGAAGTTGTGGCCAGGTGGGTGTTGGTCTCTTCTCTCAGGCAACCAACAGTAAGACAAGAGGCCTCAAGCTCTGCCAGGGGAGGTTTAGGTTAGATATCAGGAGGAAGTTCTTTACAGAGAGAGTAATCAGGCGCTGGAATGGGCTGCCCAGGGAGGTGGTGGATTCTCCATCCCTGGAGGTGTTCAAGAGAAGACTGGATGTGGCACCTAGTGCCATGGTCTAGTAACTGTAGTGATAGTGGATCAAGGGTTGGACTTGATGATCTCAGAGGTCCTTTCCAATCTTCTGATTCTATGATTCTAAGATAAAGTATGAAGATACTGTTATGCTACACAGTCATCTCTGACTTTTTGAACAAAATTAGAGGTTGCTTAAGAAAAGTGGGTGTAAACAAGCCCATAGAACTAGATAAGATGTGTTCGTCAGCACTACAAGAGCTGTCCTTTGCTATTCTAAGGCCACTCTAAGTCATCATTGTAAGGTCATGGAAATTAGGTGAAATCCCCAGTGACTGAAAAAAAAGGCAAATGTAGCACCCATCTTCAAAGAGCAAGAAAAGAAAAAGGGTGGCCTGTTTCCTGGAGGACATTTGCAGACACAAGAAATTTACTGGGAACAGCCAGCATGGATATATCAAGGGTCCATCATACCTCACAAGCCTGACGGCTTTGTTTGATGGGATGACTAGATCATAGCACAGCTGGAGACTTGTAGAAGTGTCTTTAGCAAGGCATAAGTAGCCCATAAGAACCTCATAGCCAAACCAAAGAGATAGACTAGAAGGTCAAGGCTGCTTTGAACAGCTCTGACAATCTGCCTGTATTCGTGAATTTATTCTCATTTTCTTCAGTAGCAAAGGAGCAAAAGTGCTTGTTTCCAACAAACAAATCAAAGTGAATTACTATTATTACTTGATCAGTTCTGATGTTCCTTGTTGCAGTATAGTGCATGAAAATACAGTCTCTGTTGAAAAACAGCCCCCATGACAAGCTCGAGGAAAGCCAGGCAGCCTGTAAAATGGAAGATGATTTAGTGATTGTGATCTTTTCTTACTTCACTGTCAGTTACTGCTTCTGTCTTCCGTTAAGACTTTTTAGATTACAAGGAGATGGGGCTTTATAGATATATTTATGGTCTTACAATTGCTACCCTACCTGTACCCTATTAACTATGAATGTAAGAGCAGAAGTACTCAGCATTCAATTCAGAACAATGCTATATCAAGGATGGCCACCACATTAGAATTTAAAAGAAATGCTTATCACATTTTTTAAAATACGATTTAGTCTAAATGCAAAATAACTGATATGCTTAACATTAGAAATAAAAGTGCTGCTGAAACAAGCTGCTGGAACAAGCTGCTGAAACAAGTTTTGTAGACAAAACCAGCTCTGAAGTATAAGTGAGAAAACTCTTTGGGTCAAGTTATCTTCAGATCAGCTCTCACAACAGAACCCACCTCAAGAGCTATCAGGTCCAGAGTTCTCTGTGTTGCACACCATCTGAGCAAAAGGGTTTAATGAGAAGAAAGGAAGAGATAACATCCACAAGCCTAAGATTCTGTTATTTTTCACTGATGAATACAATGGAGGTTGCATGAGGGTGGATCCAGAGATTCTCATCACAGATAACAGACATTTTGTAGGATAATGACAAGATTAGAAGAAAACATTTGAAAGGTTCCTGTTTTCTGTCAATGGAGAAGAGATGATGAAATTTTATGGAAATGCTGGAAAAGCCAGCAGGCAGTTCTGTGGGCTTTGTTTTCACTGTGGTGTTAGAAATGGTTTTGATTACTGAGATGGACTACAGTTTCTGCACATAAATAACGTATTTGATCTAAAATGCAATTGCTGTCAGGGAGAAAGTCTGATCAGTGTTCAACTTTCCTCACTCTCTTTTCTGTCTTTGTCTGATTTCTTTGAAGTTCAGTAAAATATTCCTAGCATTCCATCACCACCACTTCACATAAAAAGCCCAGGAATCCAGACTTGTCATGACAAATTATATATAAACCAAGGAATAGTTTCTTTCAAATGAACTTAAATTTGGATGAGGTGTACCCTTCTACTTGCCTTGTGAAAAGGTACATTTCTTCAGCTTTGTACTTTTCTAATATAGTAGGAGGGGAAATTTATTTCCTGACAATACTCACTAGTACTTCACAGCAGTATTTGGCATCAGAGGAAAACATATAGCACAATTCCTTTGATAGTAAAGGGATTGGGAAAATAGAAGGTTAAGTAAACTTAATATTTCCTTGAAGAAAGGAGGATTTTTTCCCCCCATCACTTTGCTTCTTAACTTTACAGTAAATATTTTCCTTCTTTGTATACATGCATTAAATTCATACTGTTGTCACATGGTTGTTTTACAGTTGTGGTTTGTGGTCATTTAGAACATTTTATCTCTCATCTATCTCATTTAAAATTTCTGGTTGCAGTAGCACCAAAGTGCACTTCGACTGATTAACAGAAGTGCACAATTTCTAGATTTGATAACAATAACATTTCTTAACAGCAAGTCATTGAAGTCTCTAGAAAATCAGGTTTTCTTTTTTTTTCTCTAGTGTGTAAACAGCATAAACACACCCGAATGCTAGGACCGACAGCTGGAAAATGGCAGGAGCAGCTGAGGGAACTGGGAATGCTCAGTCTGGAGAAAAGGAGATTCGGGGGTGGGGGGAAGACTTTATCATTCTCTACATCTACCTGAAAGAAAGTTGCAGTGAAGTGGGGGATGGTCTCTTCTGTGAAGTAATAAGTGATAGGAAATGACCTCAAGTTGTGTCAGGGGAAGTTTAGGTTGGATATTAGGAAGCATTTCTTACTGAAAGGGTTGTCAAGCATTGAAACAGGCTGCCCAAGGAAGCGGTTGATTCACCATCCCTAGAGGTAATTAAAAGACACACTTGCAGAGTGGCACTTACAGAAGTGGTTTAATGGTGGACTTGGAAGTACAAGAAGTGGTGGACTTGGTGATCTTAAAGGTCTTTTCCCACTTAAATGGTTCTGTGAGTCCAGGGATGATTCATTTCAAATGAAATGAGCTCACAGAGCAGAAGTTAATATTCTAAAGATCTCACTCCATGTCAGTAACATACACTGGGATCTGAATCAACTAGAATATGGGAGCTTTGCAGGGCTACTGCCATCAAGCAGCAGTTCAGTGGATATTGAAGCGGATATTCAGTGGATATATATGAAGTGGATATTCTGGTATTGAAACACGTATCAGGCTGACAGCTCTGAAAACGGAAATTCTCACTTTACAACCGAAATATAGACATGAATGATGAAACTTCTTACAAGCATGCTTCACTTCTCAAAACAAATGATCCACTTTGGAGACAAAAGGCAGTTGTTTGTATCCCCCCCCAGGGCGCCTGTGTTTTATCCTTTTTCCTTCTGTCATAATACAAGTTCTTCTGGTACTGTATTAAGCACAGGTAGGTGATTAACTTGTGTCATTTGCTTGTTCCTTTATCTTGTTTTCAAGCTAGGAAGTCAAATTAATTTTTAGACTCTTTGAACCCATCTTTATACTTCAAAACCAAGAGATAAGGGGTTTAAGGTTATTGTGTGGGAAGTCAGCACTGAGTTAAAACTGATGTGTTCATAACAGCTGTTGCCACTAATTCCATGTTGGTATGTATCAGCTGGATCTTCCCAAGCTCTGAGGGCTTCAGATCCATGGAATGTATCATGGAACTACGTTAGATAGATCCAGCAGAAAAATGTTAAAAACAGAAGTCAGCATGAAATGGTTGAGACAATGTCAGTGAGGAATCCCAAGGAGATCTTCACTAAGGAACTGAATTAGACAGTCACAGATATACTGCTTCTAACAAAAAAACTGTACCAAGACCGTCCAGAATTGCTCAGTTTCTACCTGCTCTTCATATGCTGGCAGGTCATAGGATAAGACTGCGAATTTCTGTAACAATCCTGTTGCAACATGTGGTAAAGCTCAGATAGTTCTGTATCATCTACTATTTCGTATCATTCTAATCTGTCCTCAAATATGTGTTAACTTGGTTTATAAAGGAACAGTTAATACTTTTACGATTCTGTAAGGAAAACTTTCAGTCACTACTCATTTTATTGTTGCCTTCTGGGAGTACATATGAATTTACCAAATTACTCTGGATTTCTACTAACTCCCTTAAGCAAAACTGTATTATTACATGATATAGAGGGATTAAGGAGGAAGAGAATGGTCGTTTTTCCTCTGCCCTTCGAGATAAAACCATCCTCTCTTTGCACCACTGATGCAGTTTGAATGCCAGAACTGAAGCCAGTTCTTTACCTTCCAATGAATGGGCTTGAATTTGCCTTTGGTTAGCTTTTCTGTGAACCTGTTCCAGGAGGAGAGACAGAGGGCAACAGCTGAATGTATCATAGAATCATAGAAAATAGTCTGGGTTAGAAGGGACCTTAAAGATCATCTATTTCCACCTCCCCTGCAAGCTGTCATGAGTTTCTCAGACAGGACTAAAATTTTTGGTACACAGTTTAAGAATATGGACCCCTTTCCAATGGTGCATGAAAAGACCTTCAAATGGTAAGAGTTAGACCAAAGGTATCCTAAAGAATAGAAAGATTCTGTAACCTATGAATACCTGGTGCTTTTTTAAAGCTCATTAAAAATGTTTCCCAATGAAAAGATGTAAAAGGAACTTTTACAGAGACAAGTGTGAAATGTGTTTGTTTAAATTGAAGCCCACTGTGATGGGTTGACCTTGGGTGGTCATCAGATGCTCAGCCAGTCACTCCGTCACTTCCTTTCCTCAGCAGGATGGGAGTAGAAGAAACAAGAAAAAGCTCATAGGTTGAGGTAAGGACAGGGACATCATTCCCCAATTACCATCATGGGCAAAACAGACATGGCTTCAGGGAAATTATTTTTATTTATTATCAGTTAATAAGAGTAGGAAAGTGAGAAACTGAAACAAAATTAAAAATACCTTCCCCTCCACTATCCCTTCTTCCACACTTTGCTTCACTCTTGATTCTTCTACCTTCTCTGCCCTGAGAAGATCAGGGGAATGAGGCATGCATGTTGGAATCAGTTCACAACTGATAACTTTGTCATGCTTTTCCACTGCTCTAGCAAGGGATGCCTCTCATGGGATACAGCCCTTCACAAACTTCTCCAATATGGGCTCTTCTCAGAGAGTACAGTCCTTTGGGAACAAAATTCTCTAGTGTGGGTCCTCCTACCAGAAAGCCTTCCCCTGCATGGGTCCTCTCCATAGGCTACAGCTCCTGTCAGGAGTGTGCTCCACTGTAGGGTCTCCATGGGCATATCCCCCTTCTCTGGTGTAGGGTCATCCATGGGCTGCAGGAGGATAACATGCATCACCACGGTCTTTTTCATGGACTGCAAGAGAATCTGTGGTCTGGTGCCGAGGGCATCTCCTCCGCCTCATTCTTCACTGACCTTGATGTCTCCAGGGCTGCTTCTCTCACATTTTCTCACTCGTCTCTCACAGCAGCTGTGCAGCACTATTCAACCTTTCTCAAACACGGTATCACAGAGCACCACCGACAAAGCTTAAAGGACTCAGCTTTGGCCAGTGGCAGCTCTGTTTTGGAGCCAGCTGGAACTGGCTCTGCCTGACATAGGGGAAGTTTCTCGTCTGTTCTCACAGAAGCCACCCCTGTAGCTCCCCTGTTCCCAAAACCTTGGCACATAAACATTCCTAACAAAGTTTATAACATCTGGCTTAGAGACTTATTTTCAAATGCCTTACTCATGGAATTGTCAGGCAAAATTACTGCCTATCTGTCCTGGTTAGAATCCAGCACAATGCCTTGAATAGTAATAGTTTTCCGCTTACAAGAAAAAATAACCCCATTATTATTATTATTGTTTACTATTCCTTTAAAGTCATCATAAGATGTGTTTGCTTCAGTGAGCACTGTGATCTGTGTACATTTTGTATTTTATAAAAAGAGCCTACCCTCTTTTTCCATTGCTTCATGGAGGCTGCGTAAAGATGAGACTGGCATAATAAGGTCAGCACTGCTGGGTAGTGTAACAAACTTGTCAGTAAATGTTAATATCAAAAACAGCATCTCAGAAACATTTTCTTTATTCTTCTCACTTGCTTAAGACGTGCGGTTTCTTGTCTTAACACTTGCTGTATTCAGTAAAAAAATACACACAGATTTAAAAAGAAATGTAATTATAATCTTTCATTTAAAGCCAGGAAAATATTCAGAATCTAATCATCAGCAGGAAAGAGTATAGGCAGCTGTACATACTTAATTTCCTGTGTATACTAGCAATAAAGTCTTTTAGGGTGAATTTCTGATATATTTGGCACCATCCCATCCAGGAACCGTGGGTTAAATCCTCGACCATGTGTAAATCCTCTTTTTGATGCTTCAGTGGAAGATTCGCCATTACAGGAAAATACTGTGCAAATCAGACTACATTTTCCTGCCTTAGGGATTCCAGTCCTTCTGCCCATTGACCATGTCAACCTTCTCTATATAGACACACTAGAAAATCCCAGAGAAAGAAGCAATAAAAATAATAAAATAATGAAAGCCTTACAGTACACAGAAACAGACAAGAGATCAATTTGCTGGGGAAACAAATGAGAAAGTCGTCAATACAAAGACAAAATTTGGAAAAAAATGTGGAGAAGAACTAGCCACACTTACATATTTTCTAAATATAAGCATTATATTCAGATTTATAAGCAAAGAGAAAGGTCATGGTTCCAACTGTGGGTTTTTGCATTATGTTCTGCCCTTCGTGTGAGCAAACTCAAATCTCAGGAATGTGTTTTGTGCGATGTGGTACCTGCATACAAATTTACTGCACTAACCAAGGAACAGAATATGTGAAAGTCTTTGTGGTATGTCAGCAGGGTCAGTGGTGACACTGAGCTCACGTTGCCTGCATCCCAGAAGTTGTGGTGAGCAGGACAGTAGGCCTGTGCTATTAAGCATTGATAAGAGGTGCACTACAGTGCATCACACTAATACAGTTACCTGGGTACCAGTTGGCTCGATGGAAAGTGGAGAAATCTGGTGTGTGGATATAGCAGGCTCCAGTCTTCTGGGAAAGAATGGCACAGATGTATGTACCCACCAATAACCAGATACCAAAACACTGGAGGCTTTTTAGATATTGTATAGAAAATAGCTTTTCCCCTCTGATATTTTCAGGAACCCATTTGTGCTTTCTTTTTTGGTGAAGAAAAACAACAGATTTGTCCATGTGATTCACAGAGGTGGTTGTGGGTAACATTTAACACAATTAAATCCACCTCCTTTCACTGAGCAACTGAAAGACTTGCAGCTGAGCTTCCTGAGGGGAGGGAAGAGAAGGAGTCTAAAAGCATGAAATGTCACTAAACTCTTTATTCAGTAAGTGTAAAATTTATTCCACGGTCTCTTCAGTGAATATATTTATGGCTTTTACATTTGTAATGGCTTACTATTCTGACATAAAATTTTCCTTTGTTTATTCAGACTTATCCAGCAGTACAGGGTTGCTCTGCCATCTCTGTATTTTCAGATGGTTTAGGGCAAATGCAAAGTTCTATTTGGAGAGTGTACATAAAAATTCCTCAGGCAAGAGGTTGCATAGCAATGGGAATATAGTGTGTGTTCAATACTGAGTTGTCATCCTTGCCTTTCTGTTACTATGGAGATGGCATGCTGCTTCACAGCTTACTCTATCTCCACAGCTGCAACAGGAGTTTGGATAGGGTGCATGTGATGTCACTGCTCCTCATACCTTCTCTGTCCTTCAAAAACACTAAAGAGGAAACTGATTATTTTTCAGTTTGTGCTTAAATCACAGCTTGTTGAAGTACCGTGTTAGTTCTGTGTTTAAGAATATCTGTGTCAGTGCATCCTAAGACTGTGTGAAGCTCAAGGGAAAAAAAAACTTATTCTTTAAACACATGTACCTCTAAAAATACTACTGTGAATTATCTCTTTTCTGTCTAAGAGCCTAGAAACAGGATATATTACCTACCCACTTTTGAGAACTTCATATATATTCAATTTAATATGGGGATGTGAAAACCGTTATAATTAACATACATTATAATTAATGTACATTTATCAAGTATTTTATTTTCTTGGGCTG
This sequence comes from Pachyramphus minor, assembly GCA_013397135.1. NCBI lineage: Eukaryota > Metazoa > Chordata > Aves > Passeriformes > Tyrannidae > Pachyramphus > Pachyramphus minor. The sequence goes on from VYXB01001444.1 coordinate 13,798, forward strand.
CAGTGAGAAAGAAAGGGAAGGGAGTTAAGCAGCTGATGGCTCCAGGTATGAGAGAGAGGCACATGGCAAGGCATCATCTCTTCTGTTATAGTGCCAAAAACATTTTAGCTAACACATTGAACAGAAAAGCAGGTCATATGATGATTCCTGTTTATGAACAGCACTTGACAGGCTGCACTTGTTCAAAAGTATGTCTGCTTTTTTGAATGGCATTTCTTACTTCAAGATGGGGGAAGAAGCTACAACTGAATGTACAAAAAGCCCATTTAAAGTGCATGTGAACACTCCAATAATAATCTCAAATGTTGCTTTAAACCCACATAGTCAAGACCATTTATTCTTAGTCAGGACTACCACATATTCAGGGGTTTTTCCACTAAAAGAAAGCACATTTTTTTTGCCACTGAGCTACCTTGCCTGCACTGATTTTGAAATATTGCCTTTTTGTTTGAAGTTTTGTCTGAATAATACCTTTTTTCAGATGAAAAGGCTCAAACTACTCTGCATGTGCTATATGACACCAATGAGTTCAGATCTTTCATCAACAGCCAAAATCTAGCAAGCAGGAAAATTGTGAGATTTTCTCATTGATGTGCTCCACAGCTAGAAGTACATGAGCAATAAAAGCAAAGATTTTTGAGGAAATATCAGTCCTCTACCCATCTACTAAGCAACAGGGCAGCACTGGAATCACCCAAGAAGCTTCAGAAAGACTATCTGATTTGTTTGCAAGTTATTTTGTTAACTCTGTTGAATTGTGCTACTTGTCATCACAACTGTAGTCATTTGGTATGTAGACTCAACCCTTCAAACAACATGAGATGTAAATAATGCTTTGTTTATACCTTTTCATTTCTGTTACTCATACCATCTACCTTGGAGCATAAGTTTTTGAAGCATGCAAGCTCTCTGACTCAGCTAAGTGAAATACTCAGGTTATGACATAGATAAAATTTATCTAATGTAACACTGAGTGGACCTTAGCATATATATAATATTCTTTGCTATGTTATGCTAGTGTTCTGCTGTTTCAAAGCCCTCTTGACATTACATTCAGAGAGGAGCAAATCATTCAGCTCTTCTATTCAGTATGTCCAAGTGTGAGTCCATTTCCCATCATCATCAATCATGCTCCTTGCATAAGCACGGTTCCCGTAAGGCTGGAGTCTGGTTTGCATCCCCATTACACTAATGGCCGTCGCACGCACACATCATGTGCTCTTCAGAGACGATTTAGCCAGGGCTGTAAGGCCGGCATTGCCCGGCTGCAGGGCAGCTGCCAGGACCCCCCTGCCCGTCCCACAGGCTCGTCGGATGCGGGTCGCCTCCACAAGCGGGGGTCGGGTTCCCTCCGTCCGGCGCTGTCCGCGGTGCTGGAGGTGGGAGCATCGTCACCGCCGCCGCTGCGCCTCCCCACAGGCACCGTGGCAGAAGGGAAGAGTTTTTGGCAGTCTTACATCATCCCTGCACTGATTTAAAAAAAAAATAAATAAAGAACAAACCAAACCAAACAAACAAAAACACCCCCCAATTTAATTACTGTTGGAGAACTTTACTTCTCATACAAACATCGTAACATGATGCCACCTTATACGGCAATGGGGTGTACAAGATGATCTTTCAAGGTCCTTTCCAATCAAACCATTCTATGATTCTATGAATATTAAAGGAGATTAAAACAGTGCTAATCCCTTTCCAAAAGAGACACATTTTGATATCGATGTCCCTAGACTAAATCAGCTTTCTCCAGTGCAGTTAGCTTCTGCAATGATTTTCCATGGTGATTTTTTTCAGAATCGGCTTAAAGCAAAAAATCATATTCAAGTTATGGAAGGGTTCTCGTGATCAAGTGTTTGCTGGTTTTAACTGTGCACATTGAGAGATTCCACACTCTTCCTTGAAAACAAGGGAACATCTAGGCAGAACTGAAGAAGAGACCTGGATTTCAGGTGATATTTTTTTCCTTCTGGAATTAATAAAGAACTTCAAAGAGATAAGAGAAAGACAAGATCAAACACCTGTGTCAAGAAAGCACTTAAGACAAGAGCTACTTCCACGGGGGGATTGTGAGTCATTCATATGGGGACCCCAGAAGCCCTCGAAGTGGCTTATTAGGAAGATAAATGGGACATGGGAAGCTGTTCTCGGGCTGGCAAGTGGCCAGAAAAGAAGGACATGAATGAGAAGCACATAAACAAAGGTAATAAAACAGTGACATGAATAAGCAGTGCAGAAAAGCACTCCTGAGACAAAGAGGACATGATGGAAATCCCCCAAAAACAGGACTGTAGGCATGGAAAATCCCTACGGAACTGGGATAAGAGTGTCTCTAGTGAGTAGGATTAACTCCATTGCTATCCTATGATTTGATCAACTGTTACTTTTCATGCCTTTTTTTCTTTACTTAAGAGGTTTTTAATATTTACTAGTGTGTGAAAAAACTTTCTTTCAACTTAGAGTATTCAAAGCACATGAGTACATTCATTAAAAATATAGATTTTTCTTTTTCCAGTCCCAGCTGTGACACTTGCCATGGGACATATGGCACTGCCCAGACCAGAATCTACTGCTTCATGCCACAGAAGTAAATTACTCAAACACTATCATGGCCTTCAAAAAAAAAAAAAAGTTCCTAATTTCACACTGTGTTCTCCTTACTGATGTTTATACATCCTTTTTTCATTTTAAAAAATACATGTCCTTCTCAGAAGGCATACAGTGTTCCAGAAAAGTACTGACATGTCTAATTCACACTGTCTTTGAAATAGACTCACTGTAGTTGATAGGAGCACATTAAGAAAGGGGAAGAATTAGTCAACAATCAAATCATATTTTCATTGATTGAATATGCTTGTACAAGAATTTCTGGAAAGGGCAATAGACACTATTCAGCTTCATTTACTCATGCCCTTAACTGTTGCTGGTTTCTGTTCACATTCACTCTAAAAGGGTGCAGCAGGGTGGGTCTGATTTTATTAACTGGATATTTGGCTGGAAGCTCTTTGTCAGATCAAATCATTGCTCCTCAAAGTAGCAGAAGCAGTGTGAAGTAGCAGATTTTCCATTAGCATTCTGCCTAGAACAAAGGTGCAGTTCTGCAAATAAGGACTCAGTGCATGTCTCTGTTTTCTGTTGTGGAAGGAGCACAGCAGCTGCATGCTAAGCGTATTTAAACAGCTTTATTCTTTGGATGCAGATCAAAAAGGAAGATATCTTTTACCAGTGTGTCCAAGACAGGGTTCTCTAAGAAGAACACAGCTGTTTCTGTGTTATCTCTTCTTCTCAAAAGGCAAGTCTTTTCTTGTTTAAAGTGTGAAGGAGATTTATCGTTCCTATTGTACTGATACTGCTGGTCAAGCTCTGCTTGCTTCCCTGAATCAAATTAACAGGACTTGTTCCCAGAAGCCGTACTAAAAAGATTAAGAAAATAATGTTGTGGGAGGGAAATAATTTTGGAAATCCTTCATATTCATAGCTCAAAATAATACGGCAATCAAGAAATCAACATGTTTCATCTCAGACAGTAACAAAGAAATCTTAACCTCTGACTGTTACAATAATCCTTAAAATAATATTTTAGATACTTTTTGGCCTTTTAGAGAGTATTTCATATATATATATGTATGTATGTATATGTATATATACATATATATATCCATATATATTCAAATTCAAATTTTAATCATCTTTATCAACGTAGGCAGCATTTCGACATGAGTGAAAACCAGCTCAGATCTGCTGTACAATCCAACATAACTACAGTGTCTGATAGACAAACAGTAGTTTGTTATCAATCTGATTTCCGCCCTCATATTATTTTGTTTATTTATTTATTAAGGCTTATTCCTTAGCCTTATATTATTTAGCCTTGTAATTTTTCAGGAAGTGAAAACTGTATTGGAAATGTCCCACATGGGAAAAAAATTATTTTTAAATTTTGCTGAGTTTAGAAGTGTATAAAGAAAACAGTTCTTTACCAAGAGGGTATTCAGACAGTGGACCAGGATTTTTAGAGAGGTTGTGATACCTTTCAGTGTTCAATTGGCATTTGGACAATGTCTTTGTTAACATGCTTTAACTTTTGGTCAGCTCTGAAGTGGTCAGGCAGCTGGATCATTGTAGGTCCCCTTCAACTGAAAAAGTTTAGTCAGGTCTAGTCTTGTCTAGTCTGCATAGATATTTGATTTAAATTATTTTTATCCTTTTCTTTTGATAAAATCTTGATATTTAACATCAAAGGGTTGACATCAGAGTACCTTCGGAGGTCAAAATGTGTAAACGTAAACATAAACTGCACTCAACTTATTAAGATCAACATTGCCTAACTGACAAGGCAGCATGATCTTCTTTGGAAATGTGGGCTCACAAGCAGTGGCATATCATTTTGCATTTAATTTTGAGGCCTTCATGGTGCTTAGTGTGCAGTTCAGAAGAGCAGCATGTGGTATGTGCTAGTTTTTCTGACTTGATCTGTTCAGAGAATATATTGAAGCTCATTATTGTTATTTTCTTCCTTGATGTCAAGTGGTAAATACGTTACAGAGAAGAAAGGAATAGCAGTGAATTTTTATGGGAAGAGCCTATGATTTTGAACAAAATGTAGGCAACACCATCACAAACAGATGCCCTAGTTTTTGCTGTCATAAGCTTGCACACAGAAATAACTGGGCTTCCTTTTCTGTGCTATCTTCACTGGAAAATGAAAGCTGAAATTCTCATTTATATTTTAAGTTCCCCATGCCAAGGATGCCCACGGCCATGTGCTTCACTGAGCCACACTCAAATTCTGCTGCACTCCACAGTTAGCCCTGCTGAAGTCAGCGTAAGTAAAGTACATGACCTTGGATGCCAGCTTTTCCAATATAGATACACACAGTCTCATCTGAAATTTACTGGAATTATCTGACTCATATAAGGAGTTCATACGGAGTTTCTGTATGAATAATTTTTTGGTTCTGGATGCTATAAAGAATGGATACATTAATATATCTAGCATATGAGAAATCAAATATCCTCTCAATTCTTTATTGTTTTCAGTTTTGTCATAAAACCACACATAATCTTTGCTGTTCAAAAGACCTAAGAAAAAGTTCTCTGTAGATTCTCCTTACTTACACTGAAATTATATGAGTTTATTGAATCCTTATTTGATGAAACTTGTGATTCTCAGAATCAGTTCAGAAAAAAATGCTTCTAGCAATAACCATGCTAGGGCTTCAAGAAGGAGAAGGTGCTCCATCTACTACTAATTTACAGTAATTTTCTCTTTCCCCATCAGTACTCCACAGGGAAGTCTCTGATACTGCTTAGCTCTACAGGGAACTAGAGCTTGAGTGCACAGAATAAGGAACCACACAATTTTTTCCACAGTAATTGTCTATGTACCCTCTTATCCCCTAAAAAGTATGAGGTAATTTGAGAAATCTCACCCTTTATAGATTGAAAGATTATTCCCCATTAATTCCAGAGAAGCAAACAATTCCAAAGCCGGTTGCCAGAAAGCTATTGATGTACAGTAGCATGTTGATGTGTTGATTCGGCTTAGAACCATCTTGTGCATGGCAAGATTTATGATTAGCTGTATAATCTGGGATACTCTGAACCACTGGTCATACTTGTCAAATTTTATATATCTCAGAATTTTGTACTGTTTTTATACACTCAAGATCATGATTAGATTTTAAATCTGTCCAGATATGAAATAAATAAAGCAATAAAGCAGTGTGTATACGTGTATAAGCATAAATTATTCTCAGTCTTCAGAAAGGTTAAATTTAACAGAGAGATTCTAAAGTATCTTAATTTATTCAAGTAAAATACAAACAAAATATTCTATACAAAAAGGAAACTGAAACAAATGTTCAAATTTATCAGCTGAATAGAGGCTGAACTTTCCTAGTCTGGCAGAAGGGTGATGTAATTTAAGACATTCTAGGTGGCATTGAAAAACAGCTGAATTAACTCCAGTGACTTTGCATCTATAATAAAAATAAGCATGAAGCTCATCACTACAGCTCAATTAATGCAACATAACTTGCTACATTATAGAAGCTTTGTGCCTGACTTCTTTCTTTTATTAGGATCATTTAAGGACCAATTTTAGTATATGGATAATTTGTTTCATCACCTGTGAAAAAGCAATATGACAGTAATTTTGTACAGCTCTCAGCTGTGCACACACACCAGTTTGACAGTAAGAAGATTCTATTCCCTGTTTCTCAGCCCATGCTGACTATGGAAAAGAACAAGATGTCAGGCTGTGAAATTATAGCTTTCCATTGCACCTAGCACAACCTTAGAAATATGCCTAGAACAGAACCGTGGTGACTTCACTGGAGTCAGTCTTTTGTGCTTTTACAAGTAAAGATAGCATTGTGTTGAGGTTTATGGATTTTTACAGAAATTCACTAATTTCTGATCTGTCCATACCAAAGACATTAACTGTAATAAGAACAAATTATAAGGGTTGCAGAACAACTGTGAGAGACATATTTTATTTACTTTATTAAAGTTTATGTATTACAAAAATAAATTAATTTCATTTGTCACATAAAATATGTAAGGGAACAGAAAAGGAATTTATTATGAACTTAATTAAATTGCTTTGTATAATGACAAGGAAGATCACTGGCAACATAATATATCCTCTTGGACCAAAGGTGGTTAAAGAGATAATTCACCTGATGATAATGAGCTTTGAGATTATAAATGTTGCTTATTTGATTCAGAGCTTGCTATTTCTCATAGAATTACCATATTAAAGTTATCAGTTTTGTGAAAGAATTAATTATAATTTCCTTTCTCTAGGATGTGCTGAATACACGTAAAGCTGAGCAATTAATAAATACTTTGTGTCATTTTTATATGTCATGGATTCTGAAAATGGCAAAAGAAATTTTTTACTTTCCTTTCTGTGTTTGAAGATTTTGAGTCTTCACAATGAATGAAACAAAATTACATCAATAAACATTAGCATAGAAGAGGTAAATTGACTCAGACTGCACCAACTGCCCATCTGGAGACCCTAAGTGCCTCTGTCAAAAATTGTTAGGTTGTGTGGCAAATTTCTTCAGTTCTCTGCTCACGGAAAGAATTTGACAGTTAGTTTTATTCTTCTTCAAGAAAATAGCTTGGAAACTAACTCTGGAAATTGATGTTGGGTTGTTCAGACAGGCATCTTTTTTTGTGGCTCTAATGAATATTTTTCAACTGACTGAATGCCTTTAGCAAATGGGATGGGAGATTATCAAAGCCCTCAGATGTTGTCCTTTCCTTGGCTGTAAGACAACTCCTAAGCTAAGATAAAGGAAGTACTACAAGATCCAAAACAATGTACTCAATCATTTGAGCCATCCGCTATACGTCCGCAACATGCGGAGGATGTACGTCAGTAAGTCTGTCCTCAGACCCAGTGACCCAGACCATGGGCTGCAAAACAGTCGTAGACTTTGATTAGCTGTGCACTGTGAAATCCCAGGTGATTGTGCATCTGCCAGTCAAGAGAAGTGAAGAATCCATGAACGCTTTCTTAGCAAATATTTCAGAATATTGGAGAGAGAGCCAGTAGTTGAAGGTCTGAGGAATTAGATTTTTAGTCATGTCACATTAAAAGGGGCAGAAAAGAATTTTCTGTCCAACCTGTTGTAGTGGGTTGACCCTGGCCAGATTCCAAGTACCCACTAAAGCCACTCTCTCACTCTCCCTCTGCAACTGGACAGAGGAGAGACGGAAAAAAAAAAACAGCTCAGGATTCATGAGGTGAGATAACAGCTGGGAGAGGTCACTTACTTATTCCCTTCATGGGTGAAACAGACTCAAAATGGGGATAGTACTTAAATTTATTACTAACAGAAAAAGAGCCAAAGAGTGAGAAATAAAACAGTCTTAAAAACACCTTCCCCCACCTGTCCTTCTGTGTTCTCCCTCATCCCCCCCAGCGGTGCAGGGGGACAGGGAATGGGGGTTACACTCAGTTGTTGTTGCCACTGCTCAGGAGAGGAGTCTTTACTCCTTACCCTGCTCCTGTGGGGTCTCTCCCACGGGAGACAGCCCTTGATGGACCTCTCCAACGTGAGTCCATCCCTTGTGCAGCAGTTCTTCTCAATCTGCTGTCCCGTGGGTCACTCCTCCATGGGGTGCAGTCCTTCATGGATGAGCTGTACCAACGTGGGTCCCCCATAGGGATCACAAGTCCCACCCAGGAAAAACCTGCTCCAGCATAGTCTTCCCTCTCTATAGGCTACAGGTCTCTGGCAGGACCCTGCTCCACCTTGAGCCTCCCACAGGGACACAGACTCCTTCATGCATCCACCTGCTCCAGCACGGGGTCCTCCATGGGCTGCAGGTGGGTCTCTGCACCCCTCCATGGGCTGCAGGGGCACAGATGCCTCACCATGGTCTGCATCATAGGGTACAGGGGCCTCCACTCTGACACCTGGAGCACCTCCTCCCCCTCCTTCTACATAGACCTCGGTGTCTACCTTGTTGTTCTCACTCCACTGTTCCCTGGCTGCAACAACCTTCTGCTCTTAAATACGTTATCACAGAGATCTTACTATCACTCCTAATTGGTTTGGCCTTGGCCAGCGGCAGGAAGCCCATCCTGAAGCCAGCTGGCACTGGCTCTACAGGACAGGGGAAGCTTCCAGCAGACTCTAACAGAAGCCACCCATGTAGCCATACCCCCATCCCCCCCACTACCAAAACCTGGCTACAGAAACCCACTACACCTTTATTAATTTCTTTTTTGTCTATCAGTGTCCCCTCCAGGAGATCAAAGCCTTTTAATGTCTAAAACAGTCTGTTAGCAACTCATTAAGAGGAAACCCTTCATTTAACAGATTCACTGAGATGGACAGGACTTTTGATACCATTATACTGGGACTGCACTCAATAGTGATAAGGAAACTCCCCAGCAAGTTTCTCCTATGAGTTATTTCACCATTAACAAAACTGTCAGCACCTGAAAACAGACTCACTCTAACAATTCATGAAATAACACATTTATTAATACAAATTTGTGACAATTTATGGGGTTCATTGTGTTTGGAATGGGGTCTCGCTGCAAAAATCCCACTTAACTATGTAATAATAATAATAAAGCAAGATCTAAGCACACACTTTAAAGCAAAGCACAAAAACACTATGAAGAAACATAAGAAAAACTTTAAAGTACAGCAACTTACTAAGAATACTATGAAGAAAAAGTAAGCTCTAGTTATTTAAAAGCAAGTAATTAGCATGCATATGATACGTCTCACCTTCCAGGTACCCCCAGAAGTGGAAGGAGAAAAGGCAGCTCCATCAATTCCCTCCACAGAGTTGATGGAACTTCTCCCCCATTTTTGCTTAAGTCCAGTGCTTAAGTTTTGATACCTTTTTTCCCTTAGGCAGTTTGAGTGGCTATAGTCAATAAACTAATTTTGGGGTGATACACAAAGGACATAGGCTCAAGGGTCATTTTCCTGTGTTCCGGTCTGGCAGGATGTTTTTGAAAAAAGTCCATGTTATCTCCATAACACTCCTTTCTTCATTTAATCCTCTTATTAGTTTCTTGGAATATCTTCCCAATTGCTGGGGTCTTCCAGGAAATCATCAGGAGCTTTTTTCTCCTTTTGAGTAGCCTTCTCTATCACCTTACAGGTCATCTCCCCAAAATACTCAAGGTGCTCTCCATAACATGGTTAAGTAATACAGTCACGTGAGAGAATCTAAATCTTAAGCATAGACAAAGAATCAGAAGACATGCTATTTTTATAGTCATGTCTCATTTTCCGTATTTCCAATGTCCCTTCCCCCATTAATAGGGGCAAGTGTTAAAGCCAGCAGGTGTCTTACATTAGATACTGAAGAAGCATTCCTTCAGATACACGGATATGAAATGTTACTTCTTTTATGAGATTCTCTCTTCCTAAACCAAAAGTTCAAAACATTTTGGATTAGAATCTCCCTTGGGTTTTTAAATAAATACTGCTTGATTAGTAATTGCAAATGATGCCCATATCTAACCCACTATCTAATTGTTAACGCAGCACCACTCCTAGTACATATTCACAAAAAACTGCATGATGTGCTTTCCTCAGAAAACAGTAAATTCCTTTATATGCATTTCAAAGGTTGCATGGCTTGTGTTGCCTTCTTCTTTGCCTAAAGGAAGAGCTGCTGAATAGTAAACTAGTTCTAAATCCTTTAAAATTATTTATAAAGTTAAAAGAATTTAGCATGCTGATAAAGCATAAAAATCAATTGAGTTTTTACTATAGATTTGTAGAATACTAAGGTTTCAAAGATAATCTATCATTATATCTCAATAAGAATAGAATTGAAAATACTATTCATTAGATTTCTATGAGCCTAAATAGTAATAGTTAATTCAAGTTGCATGAGCTACAGTGGTAGTGTGGTGACTGGATGACTCAAATGGTTCTACTTCAGTGAATTGATATAAAATTTGATAGTCTGAAAACTTCTGTACTATCATTAAATTCTGTAAAATTGAAAGTAGCACTGCATTTTTTTCCTGACCTACTTTTCTGCAGTATTTCTGAAAGGTGATAGCGCAATTGGTTTAAATGCAGATGAGGAATTTAAAAGGGAAATGCCACAGATCTGATTATTATTTTAAAAAACCCCAACAACTTAGAATCTGATATCTATATTTCTATTCATTCAATTATATAACTTAGGTTTTTATTTAAATGTTGGATGGGAGGAAAGTAGTTACCCTCCCTCTCAATGCTGAAGGCTTTGGCAAATGAATGTTAAATATTCAAGGAATTTTTGCAGCAAATCCTAGATTATCAAGTTAATTAGAATTATCTATACTTTATTCTTCATGTAGATGTAATTATTACATTTATTTTGATCAGCAGAAACTTCTAGCACAATTCATAGGAAATTTCGGAGTCTATTAGGAGAATGAAAAGTGCTTTTGCCTGATAAAAATCATCAGTTCAGATAGGTCAGGATCTCTGATGAAGCCCATGAAGGCAGATATGTTGGGCAGCTCCGGTCAAAGCAAGATTCTTTTTGTTCTCTGAGCTTTCCAGTTTCAAAGCCTCTGTCACATTTATGCAGAAGTTTTTTGCTACCAGCTTAGTCCTGTGAGACTGCTCTGTGATTAACATGTTGGATAGTTGCATTTGTCCCCCCAACATCTAAGTAAATCTTTAAGGGACTTTCTCTTCCCCTGCACAATTACCAAAAATGTCATTTCTCTAAAACCCCAAAAATAGCTGGCAAATGAAAAGAATATTGATAAATGAGTTCCAACTAATTTTTGTTCTTATTCAGAACAGCTCCTCTAACAGTAGAAATAGATGTGCATTAGGGAAAAAAAAATCTCTTCTTTCCCATTGTTCATACAGCACAAGGGGTGTGATTTTGTGTCAAATTCATGTCTATGGAGACATTGGTGTGTGACTGTCATTACTCTGAGTGGAAGACTGATTTAATGATTATTAAAAAATTTGTTGGAATGAGGTGGGTGTCAGTCTCTTTTCCCCAGTAACAAGATGAAAGGAAATGGCCTCAAGTTGAACCAGGAGAGATTGAGATCACATATCAAGAAAAATTTCTTCATGAACAGGATTTCCAGGCGTTGGAACAGGCTGCTCAGGGAAGTGGTGGAGTCACCATCCCTGGAAACGTTCAAAAAACATGGACATGCGACACTTGAGGACATGGTTTAGTATTGAAAATGGTGGTAGTGCTAGGCTGATGAATGGATTTCTTGATCTTAGAGGTCTTTTACCAAGCTTAGGGATTCCATGACTCTATGATTCTAACATCCTGATTGGTAACTGCCACACCAATATTATAGCCTGCAAATTCTCACTGGAGTGTCATTGTGGTTACTCTCGTGTGCTACCTTTGTGCTTTGGCTTTGATTGTAAATTAAAGTGTGGCTGAGTTAGTTATCAGCATAGAGTTGTTTTTGTGTATCTTAGTGATACACCCACTGATCAAACATAGTAAATCTCTGGTGAACTACTGCCTTGCAAATAGCTTATTCATGCTGTCATGAGAAAATGGCTGTCAAAAGCCTTGAAAATCACTCACATCTTCAAAATAATTTAAACACATATTTCCTTTTTTCTTTTACACGCAAAGGTTTTCTATATGTATTTTTTTACATATATATGATTCATTTACTCATGCATTTCATACATCCTTAAGTATAAACATCCTTACAAAATCCCTCAAAGTCACAAAAAACATATAACTTTCATTTATCTGATACATTTTTACAATATAGAATTTGTTAACATTTTCATAAAACAGCCTGATCTTAAGAGCCCTGCTTTTCATTTAATGACATCTTAGTGTTCATATGCACAAAGTGAAATTAAAGACTAATGCAATTACTGCATTTTAGGACTATATCTGCAAGTAAGTGATTGCCTGATTAGAAAATGCTCTTTCTGTTGTGCATACTTTGTTGAAATTATTCATGGTAGGCAGGAAAGCAAATTTTGTAGTACACAGATTTGGTTTTATTGCTCCTCTCCTTACAGAACTACAGCTAAAAGCCCTGTACTGTGTTCCCTGGGATACATTATGGTTAATGACTAAAAGCCACGGCTGCACTGCTGGGGAAGGCAGAAGGGAAGTGGATGTCCTTGTACCTACTGGATTGACTTCTCTGCAGTGCCAGCTCTGTGCCTTCACAACGTATCCAGATGGCTTTTCTGGGTCTGTTTCTGAGCCTGTGAAGATGCAATTGTATGATTTCATTTCCTTCACAACCTTATCAACTGACTATGAATAATAATTTATGACAAATGTAACCCCTCTTCAATCCTGTAGATAGGCTCATGGCACCTACAGGAAAGAGGAAAATATTTTTTTTCTCTCATCCACTTCATTTCCATTTTGAATTTCCAGTAAAAATGCAGGTGCCGCCTGCCATCCTCTCCTTCCCAAAAAGATCTGACACTTTCCAAGCTGTAGTGACACTCCTGAGCCAGCCAGGAGAGGGTGTAGGAGAACACAGTTTGCCAAACAGTTCCCTGGGTAATTTCATTCCTAAAAACGCAAACAAAAGTCCATTGAAATTATTATGCTTTTCTGCTATCTCATCTCTTTAATTTGTTGCCTTGCTAATTCAAACTTCTTTCTATCTTCTGTATCCTTTTCAAACAGCATATTACAAGTTCAGACAAATAATATACCCAGCTGTCTTTGGTTGTGGAATTTTTGTTGAGATGGAATCTCCTGTTATTTCAAAAAGATTTAACATCTTCTAGTGTTAAATACAAATTCAAGTCTCACCCATGTACCTGTTTAAAGGTCATGTATAAAAATCACAGAACCATAGAATGATAGAATCATTTGGATTGGAAAGGGCCTTTAAAGACCACCTTGCATTCCTTCCATGGGCAGGGACATTGTTCACTAGACCAGGTTGCTCAAAGCTGCGTCCAGCCTGGCCTTGAACATTTGCAGAAATGGGTTATCCACAGCTTCTCTGTGCAACCTGTTCCAGTGCCTCACCATCCTCACAGTAAACAATTTCTTCCTTATATCCAATCTAAACCTACTCTACTTTAGTTTAAAACTGTGGCCATCAGCAAATTCCCTATCCATCAAATAGTCTGTCCAAATTCTGAAAAACAAATTTATTAATTTTCTTAGCCTACAGACTAGGCTAAGGAAACAGAAATCTTCTGGAACAGGAAGTATTTAGATAAAGTATCTCACCTTTTAAATTAGAAAGTTTCTGATATTTTTAGATGCATGTAAACTAGTACAGTGTTCCTACTTTTATAAATGTTACTATGATCCCCTCACCTCATAAAGTGACAAACATCATTAACAATTCAAGAACAAATCCAAGAAAGATGGCTTTGCATTCAGGCAGAGAAAAGATCCAGGCTAATAACTATTTATGACAAACACAGAGTGTTTATGAGCTCCCTTCTCCCATGCTGTAAATGTCTCCAGTCTTAATAGCAGAAACACCTTGGTGTGATCCATCAAAGCAAATAAGAGAGCTCTTTGACATATTATTAAAATTAACTGCATAATGATTTTTTGTGGATTTGAAATGTGTGTGAGTTTTCAAATGGAGGAACTCAGCTCACCTGGTCTGTGTCACGTTGGCAGAGCAAACTTCTAACTGGAGGCAATGCGTATAAATCATCAGTTGAATCATCTGAGGACAGAACAGGAGACAGCAAAGTCATCTTTTTGGTATATGGCTCTGGGAATGGAATAACATCTACAACCTTCTCAAAGTATCTTTTCCACCAGTCAGGCCTGAGTGTATAGGACACCCATCCCCCAGATTCCCCTGGCTGGCAGTACTGCAACTTGTTTCCATGGAGCATTCAGAGAATGTGCCAGCAACATCCAGGGGCTGTGCCAATGCATCTTCTCTGTGCTAGAGGTATGGGAGAAGAGCAGGTAAAGGAAGAGAAGGATTAAGAATGGGAGAAAATTCTCTTCTATCCTATACCAACTTGTTGAGTTGAGGAATGAGAAACTGGTCATAGGAAAAAGCAGTGACCAGAGAGGAAATATCACAAAAAGTGGTGATGTGACCCCACATCTAATTAAGCTACAGAATGCTGCTCTGCAGAAGGTGGTAGACTTTAAAACTGTAGAGATGGTGGCAGAAAACAACTGGGTGAATTAATGGATTAAAATCCAGCTAGACCTATAAAATACAGAAATTTCACCTCTGCTGCAGAAAACCCTTGACCTACAAATTGCCACAGGCTAAGAAAATATTTTGCAAACATAGCACTGAATATGTAACCCTGTCCTTCTATCTTTTAGCATGCATGCAGTGCTGGTCAGTGGCAGGGGGACAGTCCCACAGCCTTTAGCCTGAGTTCCTATGGCCTTTCTTAGGTGTTTATTAGCTTAAGTGTTTTCAACATAATAAATGTGAATTAAAAAACCTAGAGGAAAATTTTGATTTACTCCCAAAATTTCCAAGTAGATTTGACAGTACAACATCACTTTTATGACTGTTTAATTCTGAAGGCTTCCTTCCAGTACATTTTAGCTTATAACTTTCTCCCTTATATTCAAGATATATATTCAACTTTAGCATTATTATTGCATTTCTTATGAATACCTACCAGAAGGCATCCCTTCTAAAGACAGATTATTTTCTGGTTTTGATATGGACAAGGGATTTCTATTAATTTAATAAAAATTCTGTTTAGCTGGAGTAATATTAGCAGACATATTTTATAATACTATTCAGGGAGACCATACTTTGCATTTTTAAATATTTCTATATTTGCTATCTAAAAAAAAAAAATCAATTTCATTTCTTTTAAGGGGTAAAATAAAGTATATAATTAAGTAGTTTCATTAGATTGAACTTGATAAACTTACTATTTTTAAAGCATACAAACTTTATTCCTTGATAAATTGTTTATTAGATATACATAATACATGCAATTATATATAGGCTTATGTTATTTGTTCTCATCTTTGAGATGTTCACTTTCTGAAAAAAATATATCATACATTATGCTTTAAAATGTAGTGGCTTGAATACACTTATTAAGCTGTCACATGTTTTATTGAAAATAAGCACTTTATCCAGCACTTCAATGGAAATTCACCCTAAAAGGACTATCAAATAACAGATATTAATTGCAAGACAAAATTATTGCTCTGATACAAGTGAAAAAGAAAAGTGCTGTGATGGACATTTGGAGGACTTCAATCATAAGAGAAAAACCTGAACTGTTAGTCTAGCATGCAGTGGGCATGAACAAATCATTCTGCCAAGTTCCATTTCACTGAAAACATCACTTGCCAATCAAGTGAGAAAACTGGTGAGAACTGTGAAAGATCTCAGCTTTGAAAAGGGATGCAAGAGGTTAAGAAGACTGAAGCTGCATCCCAAAGAGTCAAATGAATGTGCCAGGGACCAGTTCCTGGCACAAGGGCTGACTGGCACAGACAGAGCCCTGTTACTGACCTCCCAGGCAGCAAGGATTCCTGCTGCAGTCTGAAGGGCAACTGAGGTGAAGAACCTAGAGAGGTAGAATTTATTCTGGTAATATACACTGACATTTAGCTGGCAACCGCCCACAGTGCTGGGCTCATCTCAGTTCCCTCCCCCAGTCCTAACCAAAGTGATAATTTTTTTACAAACTGTCTGTAAGCATCCGGAGGAAAAGGAGATGACTAAGAGTCAATGTGGATTAGTTAATAATAAATCATGTCAAGCCAATATAAATTCCTTTGTGAGAGGGTCACAGGCCCATGGGTAAGAGAGAAACAGCTGAAGTCATATATTTTGATTTTAGTACTTCTTGTGACACTGTATTGACACTGCATTCTCAAAGCAAACTATGGCCACATGAAAATATCATTGACTGGGTGTGAAACCGGTTACAAAATCATGCTGGGAGGGCTGTTATCAATGGTTCATTGTAAAAGTGGCAGCATATATTTCAGTGGGGTCCTCAAGGATTTGCCCTGGCAAAAAGCTCCATTAATACCCTGCATGATGAAATAAGGAGTATATTATTAATGTGAAGACAACTCCAAGCCGAACAGGGCTGTCAGTGCTTTGAAGAATGGTTAGAATTTAAAATAATCCTAACAAATTATATCATCTTACTATAATAGGATGATTGTTTTAAACAGAATAAATGAAAATTAATGAAGGAATCAGAAGCTGAACAAAATGAGGAGGAACTGAGATAAGCAGGAGGCAATATTCATGTGCATAAAACATTGCTACAAAGACAGAGTGCACTCTGTTCTTCATAGCTGTGGAGGACAAGACAAGAAGTAATGACTTTAACACTTAAGCACAGAAAGTTTAAATACCAAGTAAAGATAATTAAGAGTGGAGGAATAATGTAGTTGGGGAGATAATGGAAACCATTGCTGGAGACTTCTAAGAGTAGGTTAGACATGTATCTACCATAATCAACATAGCTATAGTTGAAACTCTTACTCCTTGAATAATTTTTATTACCATTTACAGAGAACATATTTATTATTTGATATATCAATGACGGAGAAAACCAAATCACACACACACTGACGACTCAGGAAGGAACCTAATTTGTTACATGCAGCAACAAAAAATCTGAGTGTCTCCAGATAAGCACACTCCTGTGCCTCTACACAGCCCTGGGGGATGCAAAGGCTCACCACTGTGACTGCAGAATCAAGGCTTCTCTCATGCTTCTCCAACATCCCTGTAGGAGGCAACAGAACAAGGTTGCTCTTGCTGCTTAGAACATTTCAAATTCATTTATGATTATTACAAAGACAATAATATTTGCTGAGATCCAGAACCTGCAGGAGGATGATAAAAAAAGTCCTGTTGCTGGAAACATTAAATCAACTCCCATGAAAACTTCCTAATTACTCTGCAGATTAAAGGGCCATTTAACTTCTTCACTCCATAGAACAGAGTGAATTCAGATTTATTTAATATTGCCATTATTTTAAATATCAAATGAGGTCACATTCTTTAATCTAAAAGCATTTTCTGAGTGGGAACAATTCCAAGTATGGTTTCATACTGTTCATATTTTTTCTAGCCCTATTTGGAACTGAATATTGGCTTCTGACAAGAAGCTGGGGAAAGTTTACAATGTCTTCAATAAAAGCAAAAATAAGAGATCATTAAGAAAAATTAGAGAAGACATCACATCATCAAAGAACTGTGAAAAAGCCAGGGAGTATGAACAGCATTTGTGATATGTTACAATACAAAGTAACACAATAAAGAGACGTAATTACTTTCTCTATGTCTACAGAACATGAGATTCTAATTGGAGAGGAAAGAAGTAACACCACCTCTGCTGATGCTATTAGTTGCCTCTTACTGAAAATGGAACTTGTCAGTACATGTGTCCACCTTACAAAGCACAAAAAATCTACTTGCTTCTAAAATCCCCAAATGATCTTATATTAAAACAAACTTCAGATTTCTGAACTAATATTTCTTACAGATTGAAGTAGACAGAAGATGGAATGAGAAATTGTACATACTTGGGAGAAGATGAATTAGGGAACCCTGAATACTGTACTGAATGATTTGCAAAAAAAGTAGCCAAATTCAGTAACTTTTGGCGAGATTAGACTACGGGATTAGTGACATATAGGTAATTTGGAGTCATGATGGAAAACGAGATTAGCGAAGTACAAGAGAAAAATGCATTCCAGTACATATTTGGGGCAATGAATAAATCAATATACAAACTTGTGAAAAATACAGTTATAGAACTCTTGAAATATTTGTGTTTCTGTTGAAGCATTGCTAAACCTATTTGTGAAGATTCCTAGTTCGCAAAAACAAAGGGTTCCTTAAAAAAAAAAATAATTGAACTCATCTCTGAAATCAAAACTGACAAACTCTAAAGATAAAATGGCCCCTTCTTATCAAGCCCTGTATTCTCCAGTCACATCCAGTTTCATCTGCTGCAGTGGAGAAGGGAGTTTCTCTGGAGGTTGAGGTCAGGTCGCAGATACAGAGTGTTTGCAAAAGCACTGGAGCATCTGATGAGAATTGGATCATGTCCCTGAGCCAGGAGCATGAGTTCCCAGACCAGGTGACTGCCTATTTTTTCTTATATAAGCAAATAAAGCTTAGTATCTTTGGGCAAGAGTGCACCAGAAGTTGTTGGGTTTTACACATGTATTCCACACCTGCTGTTTTAAGTAGATATAACCTCACCACTTCAATGGGCTCCACTGAAATTCATTTATAAAGTTACAAGTGTTACAATATCCTGGGCATGAACTAAACACTAATCCCATATTTCCTGCTTTGTTGCAAAGAGCAGATGCATTACACCATAACTTTTCTAAACGAAAAGTATAAGAATAGTCTGGATGTATATAGGATCAGAGGAGCCAACCAGTATTTAAACTGTAATGAAAATTAAGTTCTGAAATAACAACAGTGTTTCTAATATTCCTGAATGGTCCTAGAAAGCAGTTCTCATATTTTTTTCCTTATTAAAAACCAAGTCTTTAAAACTCCTATCTGTACTGGATATTTGTATAAACAGATTATGGTTTAGTGACTTTTTTGCTAGATGNTTGGATATTTGTATAAACAAATATAAGTCACTAAACAAAAAGTTTAGTGACTTTTTTGCTAGATGACTGCTAGCCTTGTTCACGGGTTTACCATTTAAAAACAATGGTGACAGGAATATGCAAGTCCTTTCTGTTTGGTGTTACTTTTAATGTGAAAGTAACATAATTGTTTGGCACAGCTTGTGGTATTTGCTTACAGTAGGTTTCAGCAGGCTATATTTCATTTTGTCACAAGTCTCTTGAGTCCAGGCTGGAAGTATGTTTCTTTTAACTCTATTGATACCATAAAAAATAATACGGTGTTATTTAAATATTGTTTATGAAGATTTTAAGTTATCTTCCAGCAGCAATACAATTTTAATACTGATCTGAGGCCAGATCCTGCAGACTTGCCAGTGTATAACTGCTGATGAACAGAATGACAGTCCTTCTTGCATTAAGATCATGCATTTGTGGGATTGTGTTGATGTGGGTTAAATCTACATTCCATGAAAATTCAAAACTAATATTTTGAGTGGGTTGAGTGGGTGCACTTGACTGCTTAAAATCAATTCAAGCCCACAGTAAACAGTAATAATAGTCTTTCATAATGACTTACGAAATACCTATATTAAATAGAAAATGAAAATGACAAAAAAATAAAAGGTATATGGAATAATAAAGGGAATCTACCATTTAATATACTTAAATACATTTGATACAATTTGGCAAAGGAAAAATGAACAATTTTGAAACTGAAACTGAACCTGCATTTATTACCCCTGAAGTCAGTTACAAAGCCCCCTGATCCCTTGACATCTAGATTAAGATAACAAAGTGCAAGGAAATCAAGAAAACAAATCCATAAAATAGGTAATTTTTAATAACAGATGTTTTTACTAATGAGGATTCTGAATCTTCTGAAATTTGCACCATCAGTGCGTGCACAATAATTGTATTCATTTAAGTTACTCTTAGTATCTGGAGGAATTTCTCAGTGGATGATTTTCAAAGCTTAGCCTTTACTTTAGGAAAGAACTGCAGGGCAGGACATAGCCTTTCAGCTATGCTGATAATTAGGGATATACAAGGACAGTGGGATTGAATTGTGTTTCAGAAATATTTGAGCCCAATCCTACAGTCTTTCCTGTACTTAAGCTTGCCCAGAACTGCTTTGTGCTGCAGGAGGGAATGCTGAAATCCATTGGTGCCAGGTGGCACTGAACCCAGGGTACCTCCCACGGGGAATGGGATATGAAATCAGCTCTGACAGGATTCTTTCCTGTCCCTGCACTTACACAGATCCCTCTGCACTCGAATTCTAGGAGGCATTTGTTGCAATTAGCAGTTAAACTGAGTCAAGGGACTGGGTGTCAGACATGTGCAGCTGGGGGTTGCTGGATTGGCGCCTCCAGCCAGTTTGGAACAACACGGCTTGAGCCAACACATATCTCAGCAGGAGTTTTGCCATCATGCCTCGCTACAGCCAAAGGCCTTGTACAGAGAGCAGGGCAATGCCTGCAAAATGCAGCTGAGCCCCAGTAAATAGGTAAGGGAGGCTGATGCAGCCTTTCACTGCTGCCCATAATTCATGGTTCAAACTGCAACCATTTCTTTCAGCTAAATATACATACTATAAATTAACAACATATTTGACATGGTCAATAAATGAGGATTAGTAGAAAATATTTTCTTGTTTATCTTGTCTTTTTTCAGAGAAAAATGAAATAAAATTACGAACTTACATTTTAAATAAAATTGTCAAATCAGATGCAAAATTAAAATTAAAAAAAATCATTCCCTCCTCTTGACATTTATAAACATTTAGATTTTTCAGGAACTCTACAAACATACATCTTTTCTTGGAAGTGGAACACTCTTATTTCTGTCCTGTATATGTATAGTTTTCTCAGAAACTTCACAAGCCGTTGTATCAAAGCAGTGCCACTGTTATTCACTGACAGTTGGGGAAAATGCGATACTGCCATTGTCTGAAGTAGATACCTANAGACATTTGCCCCAGATAGCACAATTGTCTTGTTGAAAGGGAACAAGAGGATGGTAACAACATAGTTCATTCATGTGGGGGATGTTATCAAGCAGAAATGTACCTGTCAAGAACCATATACACAAACTACACAAAATCCTTATGCCACTGATTTAGAAATCATCTAGGATTACACATTCTGTTTGATTACTGGAAGACTTCTTAGCCCAACTGGCAACCCAACAATCTTTCTGATGCTGAGGGCATTAAGCTGTACCATTTACTCCCATTAACATTACCATCTATTGTTTACATGAAGTACCATTTCAGGGCCCTGTTCAAGACCACATTACAATAGATGCTGAAAAAAGAGATCAAAAGGCCTTGTCCCTGTTCATAATTAATCCTCTAAACCTTCCCAAAGATTGTCTATGGGAAGGACACTTCTGGG
Organism: Pachyramphus minor; assembly: GCA_013397135.1. Taxonomy (NCBI): domain Eukaryota; kingdom Metazoa; phylum Chordata; class Aves; order Passeriformes; family Tyrannidae; genus Pachyramphus; species Pachyramphus minor. The sequence continues at coordinate 35,253 of VYXB01001444.1, forward strand.
TAAATGTCTAGCCAAGAACATCAGTTAAAGCAGAAAGGAACAAGGGCAGGAAGATGGAAGTAAGTGTGATATGTTCCTTGGCTTATAGATATTGATACTATGAAGTTGATAGAAGGCTCAAAGAATAAGATCAAAATATAAATACTATAACACCAGTTGAATAAATAAAAAATATGTTTCTAGTTCCTCTTTGGAGCTATTCAAGTTTTCACAAACTGCTTTACATTCCAATAACCATCAATACGCACGGAACCTTTGTACTGAACAACCCATGCTTATCCCAAATTTTACTATTAATGCAACCTCAGAAGGACTGATACAATACTTAAAAAGATGATTAGGATAAAATAGTTTGCAAGAATCTTAGTCTTTAAAGTCTACTTAGTGTGTGTGTGAGAGAAGTATTGTTCATATTTTTGCCATTCAAGAAGACTGAGGTAAATTGCCTCAGCTTTGACAATTCATCAGGATGTCTTTTGCAAAATATGGTTAAATTTAATTCAGTTACCTTGAGCTCAAATTACAATGTTCTGCTAATACAGTTTCTGCTCTTCCCTTAAATTGAGCAGCTTTTGGCATTGGCAATTATGTGCAGTTTATGCTGGTTTTCTTATTTCAGCTGCAGTTTAGATGGATTCATGTTTTATATATGAAGCATGAGAAATCATACTGTTTTGATCAGCAGTGCCTTGGATCACATCTGCATCCTTGATATCCTTTTGCCATTACCCCCAGGGACTTAGAACTGATTGTTGCCTCCTGTATCACATCTCACTTGGCTACAGCACATGCGGTGCTTTCTGGTTTGTACAGTGGAGCCTGTGGGGACATTCTAGATGTCACCTTCTGTACCATGACGGTTTCTCATGTTGTCTTTTCCTCCTGTGCCGAGTGTTCCCATAAATTGATGAAATTTGCACTGGTTCCAAGCATTGCCTTTTGCCAGAGGCATGTGGTAATTGGCAAGGCACTACTTTGATTCAAAGGGGAGAGTTCCTAAGAACCATGTTAGATTCCAGTTCAGTGAGAGCTCATACTCTTAACCATGTCAAATGTCTTCAACCACTTTCAAGCTCACCTAAAGACCTCTTCAAGCGTGTCCCAATTCCTAGGAAACTTTCTGATATACATTTCACTGCAAACTTTGTCTTTCCCACACTGAAAAACTTTTGAAATCAGACTTTTTCTACCTGTGTGCTAAGAACAGAATAAAAGTAGCTCAGAAATAAAAGTTTTACTCATCAGAACAGAAAAATCCCATTAGGTCTGTAAATTAAACGGGCAGACACTTCTCAGACACTCATTTTGAGGCCATAAAACTCCTTTCACAAATTACATTTGTTTCCAGATAGAACTAAAAACATCAACTATGCCTCTTCAAGTGGTACTTCCAGATTCTCAGTGAAATGCTTTTTCTATCCACTCTGTGATGCAAGTATCTATACTAGATATACATACAGAAGGTACTGAGGAAAAAAAAAAAGCAAGATACTTAAATTATTTCCTTGATAACCCTAGGAGATACAACATTCAGAAATATTTAACTGCTGAATACCACCAGTGCTTACTTTCTCACTCATTCTGAGTTAATATGAAAAATGTCTCCATCAGATCCAACATACCAGTATCTTCCAGTTTAAATCAATCTTGTCTCACACTCACTGAGCTAAATTAAAAGTAAACACTTGCTTCAAAGTAAAAAAGCTTTCAAAACTAGGTAAGAGTTATTATGTACATGTCCACCTCTGAACAATCCATCTTTCTTGAGTATTCATGTTTCAGCAATATTATATCAAAACCTAAACCAGTTGAGGTTATAGATTACACCAGGGCTCACTGGCAGAAAGAGATGCACACCATCATCTTTTTCAGGACCTCACCATAGCCACATCCCATGCTCTAATGCAAAGCTTTACAGAATTTACATTATATAAAAAAGCCATATGGTGCGGCAAGATACCATTACTGAGCTCAGATGGTTGGATTTCAGGAATCATAACAAGGCCACTCCTAAACTTTGAGACTGGATCAAGCAGTAATCTCAGAGATTGTCAAAAGATGTGTCCTGCTATGTACAACGATTTTACAAGTTAGATTAATTGGACCTATATAGAGACATCAGCTTTTGCTCTCTTAGAGCTCTGGCACAACTGAAGCCTTAAACAGGCAGAATATTTCTGTGCCACTTAGGTTCTGCATCTACAAACTAACAGCCTTTGATGGGAATGCTTATTACAGTAAGTCAGTTTAGTAATGGTTTCTAGAGAGATTTTTTTTAAAGTGTTTACACTATTTTAAAAGCAGAACCAAACTGCACTTCAACCCAAATTTCACATATTTCCCAGACTGTTTAGATGCAGAACTGAGTCATGAGTTTTGGCAGAGCTCTGGGACCCTTGGGGAGAGAAGCTTAAATCCGGGCAGTTGCTAGCCACAGATCCTTCCTTGCACCTCCATCTCCAGTGTGGGCACAGGCATGAAATGAGGCTGGTTGTCATGACTCTGCCTCTACAGATCTCATAATTTCACACAGTAACCTCAGATGTCTGAAGTTAGACAAGTCAGCTCAAACCTTTTCTGCATATATAGGCTGCTACACAAACATCTGAGAGTGTGCAGTGCTTTAGCTTGCTTTCTGGATTACATTTCATTGAGTAGTACTGACAGAGATCTGTTTAGTACAAACAGATCACACAACTCTTATCAGAAGTCAGATTAAATAAACGTCCTGCAGAAAATAGTGTCTGCCTTGAACTCTTTCCCACTAGCACTGAACACACTGTTCCAGCAGACATTTTACACTGTGCACACAGGCAAGATCACTCCCTTATTTCAACTCAATATTCCATTTCTTCAACATTAATTCTCTTAACCACAATCGTGGTCTAAGAATTCATATTGAGACATTCGGTACTATGGGTATTTAGTTTCCAAAACAGTTTCCCAGAGCTTTATTATTTGTCCCAGATGTTTTTCTTTGAATTTGACTGTATGTTTTAAAATGTTACTATTTGCTCCAATGAGTCCTTTTTTACAAAATATGCTTCTTATGAAGATATCCTGATAGCTATTAGTTATATTTTTAATCTCTGATTTTTGTTGCCATGGTCCCAAATTAATATTATTATTATTTTTTCTAAGACTAGCATGAAGCAATGCCTCCCTTTTTCTCTTTTCTGTATACTATAATGATATTCATAGTCTTCTCATCTTTCCCTCATTTTCCAGTATTTCTGAAAGATGATGAGAGAATTTTTCAGGTAATTCTCTAAAGACCTCTAATGTAAACCATTGCTATGAAAATGGTTAGCTCCAGCGGGTCATCTTTCTAGCACTTGGGTAACGTTTGAGTTAGACCTGCTGATATTATACAACCCATCTGAATAGAAAAACAGGATCAACACACTTGATAAGCAAACTTGCCTCAGCTGGCAAGGTACAGATGCTCTTTAAGTCACAGACAGGAGCATTATCAGCTATGTGCCTGCATTAATGGAATTGGGATTGCAGGGCCCAGCTCTGCCTCTGCCTCATTCAGAATTCCTTTGACCTCAGAGAGTGATGTGATTCAAAACCAAAACATGGCCTACGGTCCTGAAGCAGTATAATGTATTGTCTGCCTTTTGTTGACCTGTAAAAGCCCAGTGGCAACCAATAAGAAAAATTCAGCCACTTGAAATTGAATTTAGAGAGGTTTAGGCACCAAAACTCTCCAACTCAAAATAACTTTGCAAGAAAACCATCTAACCCTAATGAACACAGGATCACAAAATACCTCTTTTGTTTTCATCCCAAATGTCCATGAGTGCTTTCAGTATTACAAAACCTTCTAAGTCCTAGTCTGAGCAATGATCCAGCCTGGTTTTGGACCAGCATCCTCCAGGTGAAAACGAGGGTGCAGAAACATGCCACTTCCCCACGAAGTCAAATTTGTAAATATTACCAAACGATGACAACATAACAATAGCAAAGGTGCATGAGGTGACTGTTGAGTAAGAACTCACATAATGCAAGAATCCTTGCTCAGCCTTTTAATTATCTCACACACACAGAAAGAAAAGAAAAGAAAAAAATAGAAAAAGTAGATATTCCACTCCTTTTGCCACCTGGGATGACTACAGCCTCTGACTTTCTAGAAGTCCTGCTTACTTCCACTCTGTGAAGGGACTGGTCAAAAGAAATTTCACTGGAGTGAAATTCTGCTTGCTGAAGGATTTCTACTACTGCCCAGAAGAGAAGGAAAATTCGTGGAATCAGAAAGTCATATACAAGGCTGTACCACCAAGAAAGTCAAAATTGATACTCGGTCCCTGCCGGCAGCATGAATAAACCACTTGTGTGGAATGGTGCAAAGGGACCCTTGTACCTACGGCTGAGCTCTAGGCAATTCTGTCCTGAGTACATTATGGCTTTTGCTTGTTCTTCTAAAGTGCTGAATTCTGAACAGAGGTATTTGGATACTTAATTAGGATGTTTGGACCTTTACTGTACTGCTCTCCTGCTGTTATTCTGACAGCTCAAGAGCAAAACTACTATACTGCAAGAAAGCAAACTTGAAAGCAACATTTGCAGATGTCTAGAAAGAGTGTGCCATCAGACAGAACAAATAAACTTAGAAAACCAAATTTCACAGAAAGCTTTGCAAAAACATTAGGTAAAGCTTTTCTCTTAGCAGTTCAGGTGAGGAAGTGGCAATGCACTGAGTTTCTTCTGACTGTGCTGATGGACACAGCTAACTGCTGGGCAACCTCAGCAAAACTGCTGCATTAGAATCCCCCTGAAAAGATTCAGAGGCAGCAGCAAAACAGAAGCAGAGATGACAGCAAAACATATTGTGTGATCCTCTAAAATTCAACCCATCCTCTCTCCCTTGCCACTTTTTCTGGAAGAGTGAAGATCTTGGTAGCAAAGCCTGGAACAAAAACTGTTTCATATACCTTGCTCTGCTTTCAGGAAAGCATAAGGTCTAACCCCAGGCCCTGGCGCAGCGCCCAGCTTCCCCCAGCAGCTCCTGGAGTCCAGGCACTCCTGCTGGATCTGCAGCCCTCTGCGGCTTCCTGGAGAGCTGTTATTTTTCAGGAGGGAATAAAGCAAGAAAAAGGCAAAGAAGCCACTGTGTTCTGTAGGTTTTCTGAGGCCTTTATAAATGTATATACACTTTTTCTTTTTACGGCAAATACTGATTTGTTCAGAATTACACACTGGTTATGAAAACTAGTTTTATAGATATTGCAGAGATGCTGCTGGTTCGTAAAAGACATAAGAGAGGAATAAGAGTGATATCACACGTTCATGTCAAGTATGTGTTCCTCCCAGTACTGATGATTAACTAGTGTATAGTAAAAATATTTTAATAAGCTGAAAAGTGATTTAATGTTTCAATATTTATTAGATATACATGACTGTAAGGGGGAAAAGTTTCCTTGAAAGTTAATGATTGTTTTATGATTTATGATAAGGCTATAAATCTCTATGCCAAGAGGAGAGGAGATCAAAGGGAATCACATGCCATTATGAGCCCTGAGGCAGCCTGAAGACTTCATTTCTTATATCTTGTTTCTTAGCAAGACAAAAACTTGAGCTCAAAATGGAAAAAGATAAAACAGGCTCTGACAATTGAATCATCAGCATCAGCTCCTGAGCTGAGTTACTATGGCAATGGCAGTGCTGCTGCACAGCTCCTCCTTACCTTTACTACTGGTACAAGAGCTCTGCAAATGTACATGGGAAATTTCCATCCCACATGTGCCATGGGTGGCTCGCAGGAGAAGCCCATGGTCTCAGGTGCCCTGGTGCCTACTGAACGGAAGAGCAAATTTGTGTGATTAAAATATGTGATTTGCAATTTTCCATGGAAACAGTCTTGGAGCAGTAGGGAAAGGTTCAGGATTCTTCCTGCATCTTTGTGCCTTGGGAAGGTAGATTCCAGTGCTTAGAATATATTTTATAAGCACACAGAATTTTTAATACAGGAATTTTAAGCGTTTATTTTAGCTGTAACTATCTCACTTCTCTGAATTATAGATGTCTTGACACTGCCAGGGGAGGATGGTGTCATCTTTTTGGCAGAGCACAGCTTGGAGCTCTACATAAGTAATGGATCTAATTCTGATGCCAGGTTAATAAATTAGTAATTATAACTCTTTGGATATGCAACAATCAGTGTGTCAGTACTCAGCAGTGTCCTCTTTCCTCTTCGAGGTCTAGATGAACGCATCACCTTTCCCGTTACTGCCGGTATGTTCTCTGCACTACACATTAAAGGTACATTTGCTCTTAATTATTTTTGAGACAGTATTTAATATTTATACTCTAATAGCAAACAGAAGTTCCCAACAGGAATTGGGGCCTTCTATAGGTGTCATGGGAAAATTAAGTTTATCCTAGATGAAACCAGGACATTAGGAAGCATACAAAGGGAATCTTTGCCCAAAAATACCATTGCTGAAAGTATAACTTCTGCAAGCTCACTAAATCCTATAAGTAGACACCTATGTCTCAAATGAACTTCGTATCAAGAATTTCATCATTCCTTTTGAGGGAAAGCAGTCCTTTACAACCACTTTGTGCATATGCATACAGGCCAGATTGCAGCCCTGCTAATGCATGCTCTGGGGAGCAGATGAACAAGGTTGCATATGCGTTAATCAATAGGAGGGTCATGACAACTACTTCAATGAAACATAAGACAGAAAATACAACCATTAAATGTACTATGCCATGTATTGTCTGAGAATCAAGAACATTTTTATGTCTGAGAAACAATAAAGTTTTTCTACATGGTCCATAAATAAATTCTTAACTTTAGGAAGTAATTCTTTACTGCGAGGGTGGTGAGACACTGGAACAGGTCAGACACTGGGGAGGTTGTGGGTACCCCAACCCTGGCAGGGTTCAAGGCCAGGTTGGATAAGGACTTGAGCAACCTGGTCTAGTGGCAGGGGCATTGGCACTAGATGAGCTGTAAGGTTCCTTCCAACCCCTTAACATTCTGTGATTCTATGAATAAGGAGCAGGGAAAATCTGACTACGCATTTTCCTACTTACATAACACCCATCGTATTTGTACTGGTAACGCCTGCCCTCTGTTACCATCTGCTTTGGTACCTTAACGCCACACACACGGACTGCACTCGGCCTGCCCTCATTTCTGTATGTTTACGTTCCTTTCTGCCTTTCGCGGCCCGGCCCGGCAGCAGAGGCTGGCAGAGGGCAGGCGGCGGGCGGGTAGCGGGGTCCCCTCCGGGTCATCCCACCGACAGCGGTGCCGAGGGGTTGCGGCTGCCTCCCGGGCGGGGGGACGCGCCCCATCCCGCACCTGCCCGGCGCCCTTGGGGCGGCGAAGCAGCGGCGGCCGCGGGCGCGGCGGCGGCG
>VYXB01001444.1:42667-205903 GCA_013397135.1 Pachyramphus minor
GTCTTGCCCCCGCCCTGGGGGGGCGGGAGGGGGGGCCGGGATTTGCCTGCCCCTGCCTCGATGCTGGAAAGAGGAGGGCACATCCGAGAGGTCCCTGACGCCGGGGTGTCCCTTCCCGAGCAGGAGCAGAGGACGCAGCTGGAAAGGGAGGTGTCCCGCAGCCGCATCCCCCGCCTGGTCCTCCGGCCGCAGAAGAAGGTATCCCCAGCTTCCGAATCGCCCTTTTCGGAAGAGGAAAGCCGGGAATTCAACCCGCCCAGTTCCTCCGGGCGCTCCGGGAGGACCATCAGTAGCAACAGCTTCTGCTCAGGTACCGCAGAGAGACCCCCCTGCCGCGGTGTCCCCGGGGGACACGGTGTGCCCACCACGCCGACCTGCGAGGGTTCGCTGTCATACCCAGGCGCAGGATCTGTGTGTCGGGCTCGTATCGAGCCCTGATGAGCAACCCGCAGATGAAGAAGAGCAACGATTGATTTTTCCAGGGAAATCTAGTATCTGTTCTTTTAATATGTATCCGTAAGCGACACCAGATGTTTCCATTTCGAGTTCTGCTATCCGCTGCTAAAGAAGTTGACGGTTTTATTGCAGCAAAAGAGTTGCTTTAAAGAGAGAGATGTGCCTTAAAAACTGGAACATGGGTTTGAGGCATTTTGAAAAGCCCTTAAGTCAAGAGTCTGTAAAACAGAGGAGTTGCTTTTAAGGGTATCAGACTGCAATTCCTTTTGGTTTTGTGACGATGATCTCCTTGAATTTGAACAGAATATGTTGAAGTTTTCGCTGGCATATTGAATTGAGTTTTGTTTATTTTAGAATTTAGGCTTCTCCTGATTAGTGTGTTGCCAGACAAGAGTTGGGCACGATGGATTCTCCACAGAGAGGGCAATGGCTCAGTGATATATCAGAAGTAAATTATTACTCTCCAATTGTAGACCACAAAAGTGTCATTTGCTCTTCAAAATAAGTACATCCTGTTATGTGAGAGACAACTTAAAAACAGATTTTTCATGTTAAATATTTGCCTTTTGTAGAGTTTAGCACAATTTATGTGCCTCAACTAGCAGTGAAAGACTCAGATGCCTACTAGTGGTGAATGACTTTTTAATTCAGTGAACTCTTCACCATGTACGACATTATGCACATAGACAACAAAATTGAGGGTCACATCATTAACACCTTGGACTCTATATGCATAGGGTAATTTTAAAGGTATTTGGGTGTCCAAAAATTTGTTTTCAGTAGTCAGTATTTCGGAGATCATAACATTTTTGTGGTGGACTTGGAAGTGCTTGGTTAATAGTTGACCTTAGAGGTCTTGACAACCTAAATATTTCTATAATTCTGTGATTTTCTAAGTAAAAATCTGAATAATAACAAGCATTTTTGTAATAGTTAATATCAGAGCATGATCCTCTTTTTTTATGATTAATAAAGTATTTAATTTATCAGAGATTTTCCTGGGAACAGACCGAAATGCTCATATTTACCTCAGTCTTCACTAGAGTGGATCAGATTATTATTATTTTTTAAATTCCTTTGACAAAAAACAGTGTATTGAACACAGTGTACAAGTTTTCCTAGATGAGAAACACAATATCCATGTTTGAGTCTATCTTTGCCAGATTTTGCAATTCAGTCTCAGTGGAATGATCTATTTGGTTATTGTTTAATGAACAATGCAGTGTGTTAAACAAACATCATAGAATTGTAAGAATGCTACAGTCTTTTTCCCATGACTTTTTAATCCTTCCACCTTACCTACTTGAAAAGCCCTTTTTGCCTGTTCCAAAGAAATAAAATCTTTTGAAGCTTTCTAGAAATACATTATTTTTTATGATCTCTCCCAAATGGCTGCTTTTCATCCATTTTTTTTCCTGTGTGTTGACAAGCCTTTCATCTTGATTATTGACATTTTTTTCATGTTTTGGGTTTGTACCATGTTCTTCAGATCTACTCAACATGTAGCTGCCAGAGTCATATACCCTTGCTGTCCCACTGCACTACATAGGCTGTCCTGAGTCCCAGCAGCACGTTGTACTAGTCTGGGTGTGTCTGATATCATGGCTTGACAGTTTTAGGGCACCTTTCACAGAAGTATCGGAGACTGCAGTGCTGGTTTCTTAACCTGCATCTCAAGCACAACTGCTCATCTCTTTTATTTCTTTTATTCAACTTCTATTAGTCCACAAATATTGCATTGATTTAGTTTGATTTTTTTTTCCCCATGCTGATAGCTTGGTGCTTCTAAAGCTGCCTACCCAGTTTGACAGTGCTGTGAGTCTTCAGACCTTCTGCAGCCAAGGATCAGCCAAGGCACTGCTTTCCATGTCAGAACCTTTCAGTTGTTGCTAGGTTTGATGGATTTTTCACTGTGATGCAGGTATGACAACAGTCACTGACTTGATTTCCTCATTCTCTGACATGTCTTCCCTATCTTCCACTTATGATCTTTCTTTATCATAGTATGTCTAATTTAGGCTGAAATTCGCCAGCAGCAGCAGGTGGCTGCTGGTTTCTGTTTCTGGGGAGGGGATGGTGAAGAACTATATGGAGAGGTGAGTGGAGGGCCCTCAGCCTCTACCCTGCCTCTCCTAGTGCTTCATCTTAATTGAGAAGTGGCATGTGCAGAAATGGTATTTCAAATTAACAAGTAATACACTGGAAGAGGTGAGCAGATGTATCATATGAGCATTAATGTAGCAGTATGAAAAATTCATGAGCATTTGGATCAATGTCTTTTTTGTAGCTTCTTTGAAGCACTGAACTCCAAAATGTTCTTGATAAGCAGCAGATAGTATGAATTGATCTCCAGAATGATTCCTTTCCTCTTTACCCTTCTGTTTTCAAGTTGTTCTCTACCTTTCTTCCATTATTATTGACACCAACCAGTTATGATCAGTAGATTTCTCTTTACCCCAGTAAAAATTATATTTTTTCTCTTCATCTATTAAATATATGTTTTCTACTTGATTCCCTAGAGCTTCTGGTGTTGTCCATTTTCACTGTGTACTTCCATTGGTTCCAATTCATAAGTGAAGGCTTAGAGTTCTTTCTTTCTAAATGAGTGTAGGGCGATCCTCTAGGTATTATTAATGTTATTTTAGGAAACATGGCAGTGCTGCAAGCACACTGGCAACAGCAAAAAAATACCTCTTGGCAACAGAAAAGAGACAGTTTTCGTAATGCTTAGTTTCTTTTGAAGAAGTTGTTAGTTCTGGCTGTGATAGGTTTTAAATTTGCATGATCAGCTCCCTCTTTGTCTTGTTTAACTGAATCAGAGGCTCACTTGACCATGTTGGTCAATTATTTGTAGTTGACTTTATGTCAGCTTTGCTTTGTAAGTCCATATGAAGCACGGTGAGACTGTTAGTCTTCTCTGTGATATTCCTGATGAAATGTGTTTTTAATATTCTTTGTTTCTGCTAAGTGAACATGGATGCTGTCTGGATGTTGTGTAGGCAAGCTAAGCCCTTCGTATCAGTATTCACTGTGCACAATCCTTCCTTACAATCTTAGAGCATCTGGGGTCCTTGTTGTCATTTGATATGGGAACACTTCTCTTCTACGACTTGGATGTCAGCCACAGGACTCATATGATGTCAAACAATGAAAAAACACTCTCCCAGCAGCTTTGTCTGGCTCCACTGCTACTGAGCATTTGCCCATGTCACGCGTGTTTTTCCCATAAGCTGCACTTCACTTCAAAGTGGCTGTGTGCTCTTACCTTGTCAGCCAGGCAGAGAACACAATTTAAAGCATCCCAAACAAGCCATCTGCTGATGGATCCATGGCAGAGCAGATGCTGAGCCTTTGGTCATTCCAGTTACAGTGTTTTCCCTGTAAGAAATTTGTAAGAAATGTGAAACTTGATTTTGGTGTACATGTCCATTTGATACCAAACCAGTTGCTTATTGATTCAAGGTCAGCCTGGACATGCTAAGCTCAGTAAGTGTATTTAGCTTTTCTTTTTAAAAGGAATTTGGTCTTGGATATATTTTGCTTCTACTTTTGGTTTCTGAACAGCTCAGCTTTTAAATTCCTCTTTATGAAGACTTGTTATGTGCTACCCTTATAACAATGCCCAAGCTCTCCTTCAGCCTTTTCTCGGAAGCCAGTCACTTGAATTTCTGCAGGGAATGCAGTGAAGCTTTGGTAACTGAGATGCAGCTTTTCAGGAAGCACTTATGCATTTAGTAATTAGTTCAGCAAAAGAATTTTTGAGCCTGAGGACTTGTTTTATGCCCATAGCAAACAGTTCCTCTTTTCTTGGGCTTACCTATAAATCATCTTTTTACCTAGACTGAATAGTCGTACAGGCTATTAAAAACCAGTAGCATCTCTGTACATCAATGTTTGTTAGTCCCTCCAACACAGTCTTCAGAAATAAGAGCTGAAGCTTCTTTTTTGCTTTTTCTTTAAAATTTCAAGATTTAGTTCAATGCTTATTCATGTTCAACCTGTACTTCACAACTTGTTCTTTTCTGGTGTAACAAGAAATCTTGTTCTTTGCATGTGTGACACAATAAATGTGCACCTGTACAGTGGCTGCACTGTAAACCTGGGGGTAGGGGTGCTGCAGCAGGAATCACAGTGTTGCCATTCCCTGCTCACTTGCTCCTGTGCACAATCCCCTCAAACTCAGAGGGGAGTTTTTAATTTGCCAATTGGCCCTGCCATTGATCCATGCTGGGACTGAGTTCATAGGATGTCAAAAATAGCACATAGGCTTTAGACAGGCTTATTGAAGTCCATGTGTATGTGCAACCCATATTGATAGCCACAGACAAGAAGAATAGGGTTTTAACAAGTGTTACTGAAGAAAAAGTTGTACCTTCTTGCCCTCCAGTAAATCATTTCTTTGCTATAGCATTGAAGGATGTAAACCAGCTATCCTTTGAAGGCTACACTATTAATGTGTGTGTACTTAAATATCTATATATCTATATATCTATTCCTAAATAGATACAGGAAAACAAATTTTTAGTATTTTAACAAGTCAACAGTTTGAGGCCAGGGACTTAGCATAAATTACTGAAAATAATTGCTCCTATTATTTGTGTGTATATGTATGTATTATTATGGAAATAGTGAGCTCTCCCATTTTCCTTGTTTCTTGTTATCAGAGGAAGTATTTTGTTTAAATAGTTCCTTTGATTTATATTCTGAGTTGCTGATTCAAAGAGACATGCTTAAAAGTTCTCAATTATATGATACTGCAAGTTAACTTCTCTTTCCTACAGTCCTTTATGATATGCTTCTCCACAGTCCTTTTGTTTTTGTTTTTTTTTTTTTTTGGACTCCTGAAGTGGAGGTCTTCTCCAGTGTGCTTGTTTGATATTAATTTACAAAAATGTTCAAACAAAGTCTGCTTTCAAAAATGCACATATAGACATTTAGCGTGAGGGTGACACTGGTGACATGCTTCCTTTTCTCACTGCTGCTTCCCTAAGGAATTTCCTGCTGGGTCACTTACATGCAATAATTTATTATTGTTTTACGTTGTGAGCTGCAAGTTCTGTTTCCGTGGTGCAGAGATCTGTTCCAAACACGGAAATGAGAAAAGTGCATAGGTACTAAAGAGCAAAGCATGCTCATTCCTCAGTTTTTGGCCTTTCCCTGCTTCCCATTCAACACCACTATTTATTCCCTCTTATTAAGTAATAATCCTTTTGTTCCTCTTGCCACACAACAACATCTGGAAGCCAAAATATTTGACCTTTTGAGTGGTTGTTATCACCTTTTTATGCATCTGTCAGTACTGTGAACCTTTACAACCTGAGCCAGAGCCTCCTGAGGTCAGAACAGTTCCCGTTCACATTGGCACATTTTGGATGGTGTCCTGGGAACAGCCACACTTTCTACTACACCTCACCCTTTCTANCTGCACTCTGTAAGGCAGTTCAGTGACTACTGTGGTATGAATTTACAAAAATGTTCAAACAAAGTCTGCTTTCAAAAATTCACATATAGACATTTAGCATGAGGGTGACACTGGTGACATGCTTCCTTTTCTCACTGCTGCTTCCCTAAAGAATTTCCTGCTGGGTCACTTACATGCAATAATTTATTACTGTTTTACATTGTGAGCTGCAAGTTCTGTTTCCGTGGTGCAGAGATCTGTTCCAAACACGGAAATGAGAAAAGTGCATAGGTACTAAAGAGCAAAGCATGCTCATTCCTCAGTTTTTGGCCTTTCCCTGCTTCCCATTCAACACCACTATTTATTCCCTCTTATTAAGTAATAATCCTTTTGTTCCTCTTGCCACACAACAACATCTGGAAGCCAAAATATTTGACCTTTTGAGTGGTTGTTATCACCTTTTTATGCATCAACCTTTACAACCTGAGCCAGAACCTCCTGAGGTCAGAACAGTTCCTGTTCACATTGGCACATTTTGGATGGTGTCCTGGGAACAGCCACACTTTCTACTACACCTCACCCTTTCTACTACCCTGTTTGTCATAGCTTGCTGTGTATTATAGACTGAATTATGAATAATATCGTGTATTTTCTTCACCACAAATGTGTAATATAATACTTTTTTTGCAGTGCTTTTCATACAACTTTCTATAGAGTTGAATGTTGTTGTGCATACTGAAGAAAGTCACAACTTGTAGGAGGAGTGAAACTTTAATCAGAAGTCTTTGATTTATTTTGTGTTAAAAGAGAATCTTGATATTTTAACATGACATGTTTTAACCCTGCATTTATAGGGTTAATATATATCCTTGAAATTTTTGAACAGTGTTTTGAGGTGTATGTATCACCAATTACAGCAAGTGTGTTCTATGGTGATGCTCAGTGCTACTCTTCAATTGGGGACAGTTAAAAAAAAATATGCATAATCCAACAATGGATAGAATGTAGGTGGTTTCCTTCCATGAGAAGGTAAACAGTGCAACCTTATGAGGTGATATTGAAGCCCTGAGGGTCACAGTCCATATGATGTTGTCAGCCATGGAGGCAAAGCTGTATGGGAACAAAGGAGTATAAAGTGTTGCAACATTTGAGGATCAAGTACAAATTTTTGTGTAGTCTATTGAAAATTTTTTTTTTCAAAAATGGTACCTTCAAAATTGGAATGAATATTTATAATTTCTTCATTTGCTCCATAATGGAATAAAACACATTAAAACACACATGCAGAAATCCGTCTATATATATGTATATATTTCACACGATGTTAATACGAAATGGATAATAATTATTATATTAGATGTAGTCAATGCTTTCCCACTAAAGGTAGGAGCAGTGGTTCACTTGAAGCTATTGTCCTGAGGAAAGGTTAGTGAGGTCTACCAAAGTACTTAAAAAACCCCATACCAAACAGAAAATACTTTTTTTGTCTCTTTTTTAGACTCTTTCCTGACCTTAGCTTTAGTTAAAACTTTTCTATAAACATTTTAAAAATATTTTTCAGTCCTTTATCATCTTAAACCCCTTGTCCAAATGTTATGTCGGATGTGATATAAAAACATAAGGAGCTATGCTCTTCCTGACCACAGCACTCTCCTAGTAACAGTACTATTTTTATTGATATTTTTACTGGTAAGCCCTTATGCTTCTGTTCCATAATGCTAATACCATTAGCGGGGCTATAAATGTAATGACAGAGACAGGAAGCCACAATTATATAGTCCTTTTCTTCACATGGTTTCACAGAACTCACATCAGCCCTGCCTGTTAGGAAAATGTTGAAATAGAAGGAATATTAGTAGATTTACTGCCGAAGTCAATTAAAATTTGCTACTTCAGTATGACTTAGATTTTGTACACTTAGATGTCGAGAGCAGATACCTTTAAGGACATGTTTATGGGAAATCTTGCATTGTAAAAGATGCCCAAGCTGTAGGAGCAGGTCGGTCTGTTCGTTTTTCACCTTCCCCTCCCCTCTTCTACATTATCTTAGCCTTTCAGCATTCCTGGCATGCTGTGACTGGGCAGAGAGGACCACTTACCAAATTCAGTAAGCAGCTCTCATACTAAATTTTCAACAACAACCATTAGTGGTCAGTCTGTGGGTGACAGAAGCAAGGTCAAAGGGGTAACAGATGTAAAAGTTGCCTGTATATTAATGATAGGAACCCCAACAACCACCAGAAGAATTTAAAGATGTTTAGTCTTGATTTTATTTACTTGACAACTAGGTTAGATTTCATGACTAGAATATTAAAATCAATAGTTCCAGCTTGAAAGATGGACCAGGAATAACAGGATGAAATATCTAACAAATGTGAAGAAAAAACATGTAGGTTGTAGGGATCTCTGGAGATGATTTCATCCAGTCTCCTTTTTGAAGCTGGCCTGTTTCCAGCACTAAGTCACAGCAGCCATAACTTTGTCGATCTGAGACTAGAAACCCTTCAAGGACAAGAGTTTGCACAGCCTCTGTAGGTGACCTCAGGGAGTGGTGGAGTTGCTAGACTGCCTTTGTTCACAAGCAAAATGGAGCATAGTTAATTCAAGTTCTGCCTGCAGAGACACTAAGATTAAATGTAGAATTAATTTGCTTAGCAACGTTTTGTGTAAGTAGGCCTCCTCTCTTTTCCTGACAGGGCTATAGTTTTGGTTGCCCTTCTGCCCTTCTTTGGTGTGTTTGACTTCTTGTAAGACACTTGCCTCACAAGAAAATGATATTCTAAGAAATTTTCTTGAATACTAAGTCAAACAGGTCTTGAAAATAAGTTGCTTAACTATAAAATGAGTTCAGAATGACCAAATCTAATAGCATTTTTAGGACTTTGCTTTTAGTGAAGTTATTGAATATTTTTTTCAACAGTCTATGTAATTTTGCAGGTGAGAAATTGTTAGTAACAAATGATTAACCTTATAGAGTACGTGAAATCACCTACTGAAATGGCTTCAGTAAAAGTGAAAAGTTTTAGTACAATCAGGAGCTGAGGAGAATATTCACACTTCTTACCTTAGGCTGTGCTGGTTGCTGGGCATGTGAGGGTGCCTCCAGAGGGCCATTCTGTGTGGTGAGTTTGGATTTATACCTGTTGAGACCCTCATGGTGTGGGTGTGAATATGCTCCTACATCTGTCTTTCTATGTGTACTACTAATTTTATACTATTATGTTTCATCTGCTACTTTTTCCATGTTTCCTAGTTATTCCAGAATGACACTGTGAATCTTCCATTAGCACTGTTTTCTGCCTGGGCAGTGAGCCCTCACTGGTTTAGCTGCCCAAGTCAGAGCAGTGGTTGGGCTAGCCCATGGAGAGAGGAGAGATTCTCCAGGCAGTGACTCAGAATTAGGCTGTTCTTGTGACTCACTCTCCAGGGGAGCCTCTTTCCTTCTGTTTAATACAGAAAGAGTTTTACAGGTGGAAGCTTTGGTGCCTGTCAACAACTTCTATTACTGCATAAAACACCTCTGTGCTACAAGACCAGTCATGAAAAGAGGACCAAAGTGATTTGTTGAGGGTCAAAAAATGTGAGGCGGACAAGCAGGCTGGGAGATTACCCTGAAAAATTCTGAAATAACCATGGTGGTACCGTCACAGTCAATAGCTAGCTTGCACCATCATGACAGACCTGGGGCTTCCCAGACTAACAGATCCTGGGATGAATGGAAAGGGAACCACCAGGAAATTGGTTTTGTCTTGGTACACTGAATATTTAAAATTTCATTAGAGGAACATGTTTCATTCTGGAATCCACATTTCTTGGTGGAAATTCAGAGTATGTACAGCCTGAACACTGGTCAAGAGAACCTTAGAAGGAAATTAAAGTTGTGCAGTGGAGTAGAGATCAGGTAGAAACTGGTAAGTTCCGTCTCATAGGAGTGCCTAACTAGATCTGGCAGCTAAGAGTGAAAATAGAAAGAAGTCAGTGTTTCCTCAGCGAGAACATCATTAATTATTTGGATGTGTTATATAAGGAGGTTGTATATTCAGTGTTTCTTGAAGCCTTTAGGAAAAGGCAGTAATTTTCTAAAGAATGTTCTAAGGATTTTCCAATGAACCTTCTAAAGTCTCTGTGCCCGGAAAATCAGAGAAAATCATCATGTCAAAACATACAGCCTAAAAGTCTATAAGAACAATATATTTGTCAGCTGTTAACAGTATTATTATATTTCACTCTGTTGTTTATATTTTGACTTTACTATTTAAAAGTTAGTCAGTGCATGCAAATGTCAGAGTGTTCTGAGCAACTTTCCTGATTGTTTGTGTGAGGAGACACTATCCCATGCTTGCCTTTGAATCTTGGCAGGCATGTCTGATCTGGGAGAGGGCTTGGACGCAGAATTTCAGTGATGAAATCCAGCTGATGTTCAAAGGAGAAGCCTACTCCCAGAACACTCTTAAGAGGCCACTGGGGAAAAAAGACACTGTGAAAGAAAGCAATGAAAGTTGCATGTTATAAACTTCTGTAATTTTCCTTCTTGTGCAAGTAAATAATTCGGGCAAGATCAGAAGTACGGGCTTTCACAGCATTATTTGCCAGCTTTCTCTCTTTTGTCTTCCTGATGCTCATGTGCCTGAGAAGGTAACTCAGGTCTACCTGTATTCCTGAGAAGTCTGGACCTAAAATCCATACTGGGGCAAAACTCCTGCCAAGTTACAGGACTGAATCCTTAACGAACCTTGCTGAGAATTACAAACACATCATATCTTCAGCACAAAGTGAATCCCATTGTGGGATCATCTGCTGCTGTTACCCTGTTTTTGGAGAGAGATTCCTTTTCTTGTCCCTTTTCTGGGCAGGTGGAGGTTTTCACCTCCTTCCATCAGAGATGTCAGCAGGGTTTTAGAGGAATCTCCAGGTCTGATGGAAATACTGAGCCCACAGTGCCACAGTTGAATCATTCTACGCACAGAGGAGGAGCAGATGTCAGCCTGTCTGTGAGATGGAGGGGAATCAGCTTGATGTGCTGTCAGGGTCTACAGGGAAGTCTGGTGCTCTCCTGTGGTGGGGGGAGTTCACCTACAGCATTAAATACAAATAAATACCTGTTAAGGCTTTGACAGGAGGACAGAGGAAGGAAGCAGGGAAGGAAAAGCTATGTGCAGGCAACTGGCCGGTAGTGAACAGCTGGAGAGCACCTCACTGTTCACCAGGATTTTTCCTTGTGCCAGGACAGTGAGTTGTGGGTCAGGTGGGAGGTGGATCCCCCACCCTGTTCAGTAGAGCTTTGCTTGCCTTTGGTGGTGAGCACCAGCGTTTCGTAGGCAGCTCTTCATGCTTGTAGTAGTAAACATTTGGATTATTCAAAAGGCTGACGCACAAAAATGTTTCCCTGCAGCTTGCCCTAGTTTTGGAAAATTTAAAATTTTGTTCATGTTTCTGGCTAATACAAGGTAGAAGGAGCAGAAGATGTACATTACATAAAAAATAACAAATGATCAGAAGCGAAAAAGTACAATAAAACCATTCATTTACTGCAGCTGGAGTGGGAGTGTTCACCTGGTTCTTGGTATATCTAAAGGTCACAAGAGATATGAATAAAGAAGAGCTGTTCTTCTTTGTGCCAGGCTCATTTGTTCCTTTAAAAAGTGCCCCATTGAAATGAAAGCTGAAGTTCTTAAGAGTAAAACAAGGATATGTAGATATGACATAATCTGATGGCACAGTGTTACCAGTATGATGTCAGAGGCAATGTCAGCAGGTGGCAAATAAAATATTTTATGCTATTTTTTATTCATTCTTTAGCTACGTTATTTCCTTATTTCAGTTAGTTTTACACATTTGTTTTTTTTAATGTCTCAATTCTTAACACTGTTGTTTCTTTCATTGTTTAAAGTTTTATCAGCCCCTGTGATTCTTCCAGATAGCATCTCTATAGCTTTAGCAATTACTTGTATATAAAGTCTCCCATATAAAACACATCTGTGAGGTCTGCAGAACCTGTGCAGGTATCACAGTAAATTTATTTGGTGGAGAGATGAAGTAAATCGTTTCTTGCAGGGGGTTTTTTGTCATTGTTTTTGTTTTAACACAAAGTTAGGAAAATGCTGCCTCATACAGAAACATCTGAATGGAAAAGTCAAAATGAAAAATAAACTGCACGAACTGTCACTTATTTCTGAATATATTTCGTTATAAATATTTGTGTGCTTCTAAAGAGAGGATGCTTTGGACATAGCTAAAGGAGCTGTTAAATGCAATTCAGAAGCTCACTCAACAATGCTGATTGACTGCCCCATAGGTAGCATTTGCTTTGCCTGCGGAAGAGACTCTGAACCTTGGAGAAAAGGAAATGGGTACCTATCTGTGAGGTACCTATCTGTCACCTTCTCTCTTCTTTCTGTTGAGGTATATTGTGATGTTGATGGGAATGGGAAGGATAAAAAGTAAACTACAATTGTTTGGGCAGCAGCCCAGCTCTAGTCAGGATGAATGTGGGGATGGGCTGAAAACCTTTTTAGCAGTCTTTTATTTCCTGTTATTTTGCTAGGGACTTATCCTGAGTTGCAGAAGGCAGCAGCAAGATGGCAAAAGGAGATGCTTATTGGATTAATTGTGATGATTTGAAAGAATTAAATATGATTAAGCCGTATTAGGTGCTTTGCACTCTTACTGCCCTTTGTGCCATGGGAAATGATTCTGGCGCTAGGCTGGTTTGCCCCATGGCTTGGCATCATTCCCAACACTTGGCAGAGACCTGGGATGCAACACCTCAGGGTGCTGGCTGCTCCTACAGGCTCTGCTTTAGAGGGTCAGCACCTGTGGGTGCCTTGTTCAGGACTGGAGGCAAGACATGGAGAAATGAGAAGCAGAACATTGAGACAGATGGGTGGGGGTAGAATAACTGGCCAGTCATGAAGGAAAACTGGATCACATGAAAGGATGAGGTTTTTCTACTGTATTGAGGGAGCAATAAATAGTTAACAGCAAAAGCTGCTCTTTCCTGCAGAGGGGAGGGGGGTAGGGTGGTGTTAGATATATATAGGGTGTCCCTTCTGCCTCATAAATGCGCAGTCATACATTGAATTTTAAATCAATCTACCCATGCAAACCTCAGTGCAAGACAAGACTTGACCTAAATTATGAAGAGGCTGGAAGTGGTAAGTGCAATATGGTCATGCAAATTACTTGGCTCAGTTGCAGGTACTTCTTTGGGTTTCATATTAGGTAAATACAATGCACCAGGAGAAGACTGCAATTGCATAATTTAGATGGCAGCTTTCATTTTCTCCTGGGAAAGAACAAGCAATTACATTTTTCCAGGAGAGTCAGAATAGTATGTTTGGTTTTGTTGTGTATCACTTAGACGGGATGACTTTTAGAGAACCGCAATTACTCCAGATTACAGGGGATGTGATTAGATGAAGCAGGGGTTTGATGAGTGGATTTCATTCAGAATCAGACTTTTTACTTTGCATTCAGTTGTTAAGAGCTGGAGTGTTTGTTTCCCCCGGGGTCAGGAGCTCGGGTCTGTTCGCTAGGTAGCTGCTGATGCCCTGGAGCGTTGGTGTGCCCTCAGAGGAATTCAACTTTAAACAAAAGGTTATACAGCCTGTGTATAACCCACTCTCTTCAGAACTAGGTACCACACAGACACTGGGTTAAGAATGGAAGAGTTCTGTGTTCACAGTTGCTTTTAAAGGAAAAAAAATTTTGAGGAACCCTTATTAATTGCAGTTAAATGAAATTCCTGGCTTCTTTCATATGGGCTGTAGGTTGTTCTCCTGTTGTTCAGATAGGGGAACATTTCTTGAAGGAGAAATGTGTGTTCCATGTGTGCCCTGCATCCTGTGTGCACTACCCAATGCATTTTTGTGTCTCATGTATTTTCATGCTGTAATGTTCCCTAACCTAGCTAAAGGAACTAATCTTAGATACAAATTTTCATTAGGTAGCCCCTGATTTTGTATTTTGTCAGACTTAACAAAGCAAGTACTAGCCCTGTTAGTCTGCCATAAGGTATTCAAGTCTTCTTCACAAAATGGCTGAAATAAGTAGCTTCTCACCAGATTTTAGAGGCAAGGTTGTGCATATCACTTACTGTAAAGAGTTGTAGTTCAAACACTCTCTTTTATCCTGCTGACTTTAATGTACTTATTAGTTAGAAATGTTGATGTTTTCCCTTTTCTCTTCAGATGACACTGGCTGTCCTAGTAGCCAGTCAGTATCTCCAGTTAAGACTCCTCCTGATGCTGGAAACAGTCCCATCAGTTTTTGCACTGGTAGCGATGGAGACTTCTCCAGGAAGAAATTCAGTCCAGGGTCAATGAGTGAAGGGAATACACAGCTGGCTCGATATAAGAAGGAGACAAAGACAAGCCTTGTAAAGCCCGGTGAGTATAATTCCTTTCATTTCCTTAATTACACTTTCTAATTGACTGGCACATTTACAGATGTCTACATACATGGTGGTGTGCTGCCTGTGATACCACTAATGCTGATAGCCAATAAAAAAAAGAGTAGGAAATCACAGCACTGTAGAGTGAATAGATCCAGGAACACTATTGGTATTGTCCTTTTCATGGAAATATAATTAATTGACATCTTCATTTTCTTTTATGTGGCTCAATGATGATGTCAAATAACTGAAATGGATTTTACCATGTTTCATAGTAATTGCACACATATTCCACTTCCCAACGATAAATAGCTCTTAATATGAAAGCAAAGTCTTACTTATTGTTGTATCCTGCCTAAAGTTTAGGCTGCCAGGCTGTGATAGCTCTGGGGATACAATGGGTCAGACCAAGGCAAGGGGACAGGCAGCCCACATGTGAGATTCAGGCAATTTTGGTCCCAATACTGCACTGGCTGAATCATGACCGTGTCTCCCACTGCCTTGGGCTAATGGACCACCTCAGACCACCAGCTAAATCAGCACCTGCTTGTCTCACATCCAAGACTAAATACCCCGGTGTGCCATTGGTTGCTGTAATTTTAATGAGTAGATATAAAATATTTTTGTGATTCTTGTGCAGGCAGCTCTTGATTACAAATGGTCAGGATATTTGTGCTGTTATTTAATTAATCATGGAGACTGAGCTGGCCCTGTACAGAGCCAGCTGCAGAATTGACATGGTTTATGGGCTCAGGTACCTCCTGGCTATATGGTTTCCAGAGTCATTTTACCTCTGGAAGCAATTTATATACTTTCATGAAAAGCCAGCTTAGATTTGCCAGTACCATGTTTTATCCAGAAACAGTAGAAAATCTGTTGCAAAATCTCTTCACTGGCTTAGTCATTGAAAGGGCTGATTAAATCCAATTTACCACTATCCCTGCAAGTTCTTCAGCTCATTTCATAGCACCATGTTACTCGAGTGTTCCGAGTCTCCTATTGATGTGCATAATAGATGACAGATAATATTTTTTCAAGGTTTGTTTTCTGTTCCATTAAAGTCAAGGAATCTAACGTAGGCAGAACACAGTGAATGTGGTGTAAGGCAGTCAAATCTGCAGCTGTGGCTACCACAACAATTTTGTTTGTGAATATGAATGTGGCTTAGCAAAATGTGGATAATGAATTGCAAAAGTTTTTTTCTACTGAAGAACCCTATACACAAGGAAAAGAGTTATGCAACTTTTTTCAATAAATTATTTAACTGTTTTCAATTTTACACTTAAATTGCCTTAAAATGTCAAATTATTAGCCTTTTGCAGTAGTAGTCAGAAGTCATATTATTTAATGTATTATTTCAAGTCTTTGAACAGACTTAATTTACGTATTTACATATTCTTGTAAGCGGGCCACTATGCACCTGTCAGTACCTCTGCATTATCTCTAAGGCTGCAAAACTTGTCTCTAGATTTCAAGTGTGTCAATCCTGAGATCTGTTAAAACTGTCAGAGCAGCAACTTGGTCCGATTTACAGGGTACTGCTAAGTTCCTCCTGCCAAATATCTCACACTTTTTTAGTGGGAAGTTTTTCAAAATCATCTCAATAGTCAGTGTGAGAGCTGACACAAGTGAGGGACATTTCAGAAATGGAAAGCATGACAGGGGACAGCTGGGGTTCATTTTCCTCAGTGACGGCCACAGAAGTTAATGTGATTCTCTTCCATTGCTATCTTTTGGCTTCAGGTGGATCCAGTCTCTTCCCCATGACTTTCTGGCATGAATTTCTGGTGACTCTGTTGGAAAGATCTAGCCCTTGTGAAAGAGGAGGCATCACCCTGTAGCAAAACACACAAGGAGTAACAGGGAACCAGTAGAAGGGAGGTGGGATATTGGAGGAGAATAACAGCAATATATTATTCACGTTGTCATACTTAAAAGCAATTGTGCATAATTTTCTCTTTACCAAAAACCCTTCTTAATTTATGGAGGTTATTTCATATTTATCTGAAATGTCATGTGATAATGACAACATAGCATGAGTCCAACATGAGAGACAAAAATCCAGCCTCCCACTATATTTTGCCATGTCCTGCACTACGTTTTTGTAGGCAAGTACATCAATCAGTGTGCACCTTCAAAATGCCTGTTATTTTGCTGAAAATCCATCCATTTCTAAGAGTGTTTTCTTAGAACACGCTGAATCTCAGTAGAAACACATACATAAATATTTAGATAATTCAGGAAATGTCAGGATGGGATAGCACTGAGAATGAACCCTGGGATGGTTTTAGGCTGTTCCCAAGCTCCGATATTTTTCTGCTGTTCTAGTTTCATCACTTCATCTTTCTTTTCTGACTTCAAAATACAAAATACACAAGATCTTTTCTTTCTCTCTATCAGCCTAAGGCCTTGTTATATGGATCTAAGTCATCTTTACCTCTTGAAGTATAAACAAGCTAGATTGGGATATCATTCATAATTTATGTTGTTTTCATAGAGAACCATACATAATCCTGGAATTCATCTTGCTAAACCTCTAAACTATTTACAATCAGGGAGAAATTAGAGATTTGAGAGAGCTGATAATTGTTTTTGTTGTGCATTAAATCCAAATCACAGCACTGTAGAGTGAATTTGGCTTAAAACAGGTGCCTACTTTCCCAGGGAAGGAGGGACAGGGCAGGAACATTAAGGATGATATGTAACATCCACTCCAGGAGAAAGTTACAAGCCCTTTTTCTGGATTTTAAAAGTTGTTCTTTCTTTTGGATGTGATTCATCTATAAAATATTACAAGAAACGCAAAATGTGTTGCAGAAAATGTTCTTGCAAGAAGGCACAAATATACTTAATTAACATTAGTCTTAGTTTTATGTCAAAATTGTGCCAAATCCTACAGTTTTTGTAATTAAATAAACAGGATCATAAACACTTCTACATATTCACGTTCTTGGTGTAGTCCTCCTGCAAGGATCCATCCTGAATTCCTGCAGCTCATGTCCACATTCTGTTGAGAACAGTGAGAATTGTTTTGCTTCCTTTGACAGTCTTTCTCATCTTTTTTGACTTCCATTACAACACTCAATGAAAGGATTCAAAATCTGGATCTGCAGGCTGCAAAGTACTGATTTCAAAGACATGAATAAAGAAGAGAATCTTTAGTGGGAGTTGTGCCAATAACTCTTAAAAGCCTTGCATGTTTAATCTAACACAGAGTTGTGCTTAAATCTCTGTGAACATCAGAATTTGAGAAGGGCACCTCATCAGCTGACTGTGTTCAGTATTTCTGACAAAGGTCTGATCTTTCTTGCTTTTGATGTTATAGGCACATTTCGGACAGTTTACTGAATGTGCTGAGATTACTGTTCCCTTACTGTTGGAGCTGTTTCTTAGAGTCCTAGAGAAGTCTGAAGTTTCACATGAAATTCTTAAGACTTAAGAAAAAACATTAAGGCTGTTCCAGACCCTGTAGCCCCTTCAGGACCCTGCAGAGTAGAGGTGTAAGCACCACTGCACAAAAGGAGACCTGAGTGAGCCACAGTTAGGGTCAGCTCCCAAACCTTGTAAGGACTGGTTGTCAGTCATTCAGAGCTTGGTTCAGTAATAACCATTCCAGGTAGCAGCAGATTATTTTCTTTCACTGCTAATGAAACATCTGGCCGTCTCTTACTGAATCTGGCTAAAATAGCAACATTTTGGATTACAATGCCTTTGAACTGCTATGTATTGTTTTTCACGAAGGGTGATCATCACTGAGAGTTTAGGCATTAAAGCTTTCTTCTGTTCAAACTAATGGGAAAATCTCAGAGGCTTTCACCAAGTAGAACATCTACATTTGTTGGACGATAAACAATGAGCAGAGATTGAAAAACATGAAATTACATCTGAACACAAAAAAACCGCTTTCTGTACTCTGGCAGTGGTCAGACACTGGCACAGGTTGCCTAGAGAAGTTGTGGAGTCTCCATACATGGAGATATTCACGACTCAACTGGATATGGTCCTGGGTAGCCTGTTTCATCTAGTCTTGCTTGAGTGGGGTGTTGGGCTAGGTGGCCTCTGTATTGATAGAGGTTTTTTTCTTTAAATAGTCCATCACGCAGATTGGTAGATAAGTATTTGCAAGGAAAAATTTGTGCTTTTCCTGCCTTTTCTTGGCTAAGTTCATAAAAATGAAAGTATATAAACAAGTAACTTTTAAGAATCACTATTTAATTTAAAATACCATTTAACTTCAAGGCAAAGTAAGTAGTGTTGTACTCAACATGTGTTGTCAGAATGATCTTTCCTACTTTTTCCTGGTGAACTTATCAAGTCACAGATGAATGAGCCTTGGGGCAGGATATGCCAGTCTGAACCCATTAATCTTTGAAGGCTTTAGGGCTATTTGGAGTTTTAGAAGAGATGGGTGAAGCAGAATGCATTGGCTTTATTTGGTTGTTAGTATTTAGTAGGTACAGGTGCTTTTTTATTCAGTGTTGAAGCTGATAGTGATCAAAGAGGAGGCAAGGGAAATTAGCCTGGACAATTGGGAATATTAAGGTTAGATCTTAAATAAGCCAAACAAATCAGAGAGAAAGTGCAAGTGTTAGCTGCAGATTATCTGTTAAAAATGTCTAGCTGTTAAAACGCAATACTCTTCCTGATTTTTTTAATTTTGTTTAATGTCTGGTGTGTGAGGATTAGATTCCCAGGACACTAAACATCCAGGAACTTATTTCTGGAGTTCCCCTGTTAAAGCAAAGAGTAGTGACTAGTTAGTCTGTTAGTATAAGATTAGCAGATAAATTTATCCATATTGCCACTCTATATCTACATGTGTCTCTATTCTAAAGGCAGTCACTTTGGTTATTTTAAAAACAAAACAAAGAGGTTCTCATTTAGGTTATATTCCTGGCATCTGGCTGTAATTTTTTACAGCTCTTTTGTCAACTCACTCCCTCATTTCAGTATGACAGTGTGGGACAGAATAACAGTGTCTGACTCTGATATATATGTATATATGTAGGTATGTATGTGCTTCACTTGAAAAACAGATGAGTTGGTGTGTAAGTTCTGCAAGAGGATTGTCTTAGAGGTAATTCACAAAAAAAAGTTCACTCTCAAGAACTTCTTTCTGATTGCAAAACGATGCAAAGTCCTGCAAAAGTAGGACTTATCTTGGTAAGTCTGATAAAATAGAAAGACATGTTTTACTGGTGCATTTATCCAAGAACACTGTATCCGGTATTTCCATGACATTTGTTCATTCTCTGTACCAAATTTCTGCAAGCAGTGGGAAAAATAATAGAACTGTTGTCCCTGTTGTTCAGCAACAACAGTACAGAATACAAAAATCATGTTACAGAATGTGCTAACTTGAACAGTTCCTATGGCATGCAGAGAAATTTATGGTTCTTTATACTAGCCAGTACATCTACCTATTATGTTGAAACTGTTTTAAAAATGCCAGTGGTGTACTATGTATTCTAACACAGTAACACTGTTTGATTGTTTAAAAAAAAAAACAAAAACAAAAAAAAGCAGAAAATGGAAAACCCATACTTGGAGATAGCAAACTGCCTTGACTGATTCTTAAAATAAACTGGTATTCTTCATTTTAAAAGCAAAATCTCACAAAGGTAAGAGTGATGATAATTAAAATAATTAAGGGATAATTAAGAACAAGGGTATGTCATAGAACACTTAACCCAGCTATAAGTGCAGTATTTAATCAGTGTACCCCATGTTCCCATCCTGCAACCAGTCATAACCTTACTTGAGTGGTGAAGATGTGAAATTCTATTCCTAGGAATATTCAGTTACTTAAATATGTGGCTGGTGTCACATGCATAAGAATGATGAAATTAGGAAATGAGTTGCACCAGGTTCAGTGTACATGGAATAAATGGTCCAGGAACAAAAAAATGTTCTGAAGATGGACCAAATGAAGTGAGTGGATATCAAATGATGGAACATCCTGCCTATGAACAACCATTTATTCTCCCCTTAAAGTATTTGAATTAATAATAAGAAATCTCTTTATCTGAACATGTTTATTGTAAAGCATAGATTCTCTGAGGGGTGCAGAGAAGCTTTCAAGTAAAAAGAGGAAGAGCAAGAGCCCAGGTTCCCTGAGTAATTTAAACCAGATGAGGAGAGCTTTATATTTGAGCAATAGATCTTTAAGCAGCTCGGTTTTTGGCAAAGAGCAGATACACTGTGGTCAATTGCCTGTGCCTCTGGAAGGCTTTTGATCTGTTTTTTAAAACAGCACCTTGGCAATAAAAAGAGAGGAAGCACTTGAGCATGTGTCATCTTTCTCAGATGTAGGCACATGCTTCAAATGCTTCACTTCTGCCCCACACCTGATAACAGCCACTGTAACCATTCTGACAATCAAATCCAACAAATGCAACATTTATTTCCTGTACAGATTTAATCACATTGTTCTCCCTTTCTTATATGTGCATTTCATAATTTTATTTGTGACACTAAAGTTTCTGAGATATTTTCTAATACAGAGTCTAACAAACACAGTTGTTGCAATTTTCAACCCTATTCCTTTTCCTCAGTTACTTTTGTTTGTCTTCCTCCTCTTCACCTTTGATTTTGGTCCCACAAAAGATAGCTACTGCTGATTTTTCTAAATAAAAATGTTTCTGTGTGCACTGAGCTCTCCTGCATATTTTACTGATGGGAGCTGCTTTAATTTCATGTCTGTTGCTATGGAGCTGTGTAGATTTGCTTACCTGACCTGCCAGCACAGGGAGTTATTAAGGCCTTGGTTCTGCGGGTCCCAGAGGACCAGGTTGTGCTCTGGGGGGGAGGCACATGCGTATCTCACCCTCCAGGAACAAGGATGGCGTGTCTGGGTTCAAACCCATGCCATCCTCAAAGATCCATCCTGGAGCTGAGCCCAGAGGGGTGTCACCCTGCAGAGGTTTGGTGGCTGTAGCAGTCAGTGCTGCGAGGTCTGGAAGGTGGCCAGGTCTGGGGGCTGGTGGTGGGGGAGGTGGTGCTGGGGGTCTGCCGTTTGCAAAGCCCAGCCCAGCCTCCCCAGCATACTTCAGGGTGTATGTATGGCAGTTTTGAATATTTCCTTCTAATTGGATCAACAGACCCAGTGCAGCCAGTAGATCCCGCTGGAGCTTCTTTGTCTGGCATAAATCTCTTGGCTTTTGTGATTCAGAAGAGGTGAAATTTGAATGTACACAGCTCCTTAGACAACCTTCAGGAGCTGTGGGCTGTGGATGGGGGCTGACTCTCTGGTCCAAGTAACTGGTCCCATTGCTCAAAGGACTTGGAACAACTTTAACCCTTGAATCTGCCATTTCCCTTCTGGGGGTTACAGGAGCTGTTTCGGAGGTGATGAAGATGTGAATTCATGTCTTCAGCCAAGCTGAATAAAGCAGAGATGGCCTGTCATTTATCTGACCTCAATTCCCAATCTGTAATGTAGTGATAGTTATCTCTTCCTGCATGAGTGCACTAAGGTCCTATTGTGTTTTAAAGGTAGAACAAATGAAACCAGTGAACCTGGTGCATGGTCTTTCTGACCAAATATTTAAGCATTTACTTTAGGATTCACTGATTATGTTGACTAAAAATGGGACCAAGGTTGACTTGGACATGAATGTCTACAATGGAGAAATCCACGTTTATTTGGGTGAATCCTACCCCCATCTCCCATGTTCTCATCAGGTCTCTGACAACTCTACTGTTAGCCTTTATTGAAGGCAAGCACAGTCTCTGTGGTTTTTAGTTCTCCTTTGTTCTTTTTTTCTTTTTGTTTTTTTTTTTTTTTAATGGAAAGTCATTCTTAGACATTCAGTTGTGGGAGAAATTTGTACTTGAAGACCATGCATGGATCTTCAAGTAGGTCTAATTAGATACCTTTTCCTCTTCTGTTCATCCCTGATAACCTTAGGCACTCTCTGTTTGTCCTGTTTCGGAAGACTGCTGCCCAGCATTGCACAGGGAGATTTTGTATCTCATTTTGCACTATGGACTCACAGGAATAAAGTATTTTTAGGGCATAAGCTAACTAAATGGCACTGAAATGAAACAAGTGCTCAGTAACTTCTGAAAGATAATACTGGAATCTAACAAGAATATAAATATTTTCAGCAAAAGATGCTTACAAAGGTAGGTTAAAATTATTATCATAGTACTACTTTTTTAGTTTGTATTTATATATATTGTCAATTTAAACTTTGAATTTAAACACATTTGCTTGAATTGATGTGGAACACCTGTTCAAATGGCCAAATATTTATTTCAAACATGAATAAACAAAATAACAGCTACAAGTAATTATTTGACTTTGAAGTGTTTTATAGTATTTAACCCAAATTTACAAGTTCCTATTAAAGTGGCATGGAAAAACAATATTTTAATTCTGTTCACAAATTTTATAATAAAACCGCTTCTAAAAAACTATTTTAGATGGTGCTTAGTAGAGACATAGTGGTTGGGCTGTGGCCTCTCTAGATATATATCTGGTTTTGTTCAGAAGATTCCTAGGCTGAGCAAGTGCACAGATGTCTCAGCAAAAATCGAGGACCCAAAAAGGAAGCCAGCATGTTGCAAAGGAGGAATCAGCAAGTAAAAGTGAAAGCCGGAGACCTACCTGTCCTACATAGTGACCTGCCCACTGTGGGCTGGTGGCACAGTCCACATGCAATTCAGGGTCTTGGACACAAATATTCTGCAGTTACATACTTAACTGCTTTGTTACAAAATGAAAATAAATAAATAAATAAATAAATAAATAAATAAATAAATAAATAATAGAAGGTCCCTGTTACTTATTTCAGTAAAGGAAAAAGAAACTTATGTTTGGACTTGTTTGTGTGTCTTTTTGGGGATGGGCTTTAGTGCAAAGAAGAGGAGTGCCCTAATGCAGGGCTGCTAAGCAGGCTAAGGGGATGCAGGGTGTCTGCTCCCAGGGAAGCTGTTCCATTTTAATTTAGTTACTCTTTTACTGGTGGTTTGAAGCTGAGTTCACAGCAGGCACACCATAACTCCTTTGTCTCTCCCTCACTGGCCCATTAATCGTCCTGATAGTGCTCCAGACGTACAGAAAGTGGGACAGCCACTGTTAAAGGCAGATTCTCGCCTGAGGATGCCTGCAGCCTCGAGCTTAGCCTGGCGCTTGGTCCAGGAGAGAGCCACAGCTCTAACTGCAAATCAGAGTGAGTAGGGGATGTGGATATGGGACTTCTGCAGGGAGTGTCTGGGATACTGCACAGGATGAGATCCCTGCCAGACAATGCATCTTTTATATCCAAATGCCTTTTGATAGAGATTAAGGTCTCATGAGGCTTGTGGGGACGTGCTCCTGCATCGGGAAAAGATGGCTGAGGGCCTGGCTTAAGAAGAGCCCTGGGGTTTAGAGGTCAGGCTTGAAGGAGGTATGGAAGATGGCAATAGCTGTCATCTTCAGATTTAGAAAAAAACCTTTTTGTACGGTCAAGCAGGTTTGGGTTTTTGTTCGCTTTTTAGCTCTTCTAATAATCCAGAGTGGAATATGAGCCAAAATGAAACCAATGCTATACACACTGCACGCTCTTAAGTATTTATTTTAAAATATGTGTAAGGTCAGGCTAGAACATGCTTTGCAATTTCTATATTTACTGCAATGAATTTTCTGCTCCTTCTGGCTGTTTTCTGTGGGTTTCAGCCCACTTCACCTCCACAGAAAGAAATACTGTGCATACGAAAGAGGCCATTATGTATCTTCCCTTAGGAGAGGGGTTTTGTGCTCTGCTTTTAAATTACAATCTGTATTATTTATGCCAATGTTTAAAATAGCTTCCTGATTCTCCAGTTAAAGTATTCTGAACCTATTCCAGATACATTTTACTATGCACAACTCCCACCCACCATCACTTTTTATTTCAAGTAATTTTTCATGAAATAACATGCATTGCAGCCAGAAGCCTGTGTTGCTGTTACATAGTTTTCATTACTGTTTTCTTGCTGTATTCCTCCTCCCATGATAAACCATGTTGCCAGTGTTCATTTTTATCTTAGAACGCACAAATTACATTCTCTTAATCTCCCTTCATAAACAGTGCCCTGTAATCCTGTTATCATTATTGTTGACCTTTTTTGGAATTCCTCCATGTTATAAATGCCTTTTTAATGAGAATCCTGGGATTTAAACTGTTTTCTGAGCAATGTTTACTCAAGAATTGATAGATTATTTCCTTTTCTATTTTCCCTTACATTCCCTCTTGCTTTCTGTCTGATATCTTACTGTGTTCAAAGAGGAGCTATGCAAATAACTGATTTGAGAGTTGCTGGCAAATCAAAACATTAAAGAAAATCTTCATTTCAGACTGAACAAAGACCATATTCAGTCTAAAATATTTTGAATTTTTGGGGAGGGTTTTTTTATGTTTTTACTGCCTTTTTAAAACAATAAACAAATTTATTGGTTTTATAATTAAAGCATAATTTCAAATAGAAAGTAGTGGTTTTCCATTTTCTGCTCATCTTTTACTTCAAATTGTAAATAGTTTCAGTGTTCTCAGATCTTTGTTTTGTTGTGACCAAATTACTCCCTAAAATATTTTTTTGCCTCAGAGTCATTACTTTAAATACTTTTTGAGCAGTATTAAGCGAATTAGCCTGTATATTCCTTGTGGTTTTATATCTGTATTTATACATAGGCATGGAAAGCTACGGGAATGTCTTTAGTCATGCACATCTCACTAATTTGATTTCACTGTGCTGTAAAGACATTGTGTGAGTGGTTGGTGATTGGCCTCCGAAGTGGAAGGTCAATCATAAACAACTTATTATATCTATGCAGACACTCATAATTTTGAACTCTTGACCTGCAGTGGTATTTCACTTGCTTTCATGTACCTAGATAATCTAAATCCTGATGAAGCCGTGGTTTTGATATCTTTGCTCTGTTTAAGTTCTCACTTGAAGTTAATGATTCTGAGCTTGGGAAGAACCTAGGAGAAATGAAAAATGCATGTCCAGTCCCTGCTCCGGTAAAGAAACCACAATTAATAATCATAAATTAAACCCAGCAGCCAGAAGAAGAACTAGATAGAGGTTGTACAACTTATCCAAAAACTTTAGATGGTACAGCTTAGTTTTCTCAGGTGTGTTGTGCGCAGGGGTTGAGTGGAGGTCTCCTGATGGAGGTGGGAGCTCTGGGAAATTCAGGCCTGTTTGGATATCACCCATGTAGGAGGGGTTAATGAAGACACACATTCCAGACTGAGTGGTTTTACAGAGGAGCTGGAGAGGAAGGGCATGAGAAACTGAAAGGATGAGAACCGCATCTCTTTATCAAGCTCTTATTACTCGATGCAGTTCCTGGGGGTGTGATGGGGAGATGATGTGCAGCCTCCTCCTTTAGTTCAAAGCTAAATCTGTCTCTAAGAATCCCAGGTGGATCCTTTTTTTCCCCAGCATGAAAGAGCTTTCCTCGGACTTGTTTTGTGTGGAACCTGATTTATGTGGTGTAGTGTGAAACACCCACCCTGGTCTTTAGAAAGAGGCGCCAAACTGTTCAGCACTTTTAAAGCTGACCCGTTTCTAGGCATGCCCAGAAACAAGAGTTTAGCAGAGCTGAGAAGCTTTGTTGATTGAGACTGGTAGGACATGTTTCTGAGTTGAGATGGCAGCTAGGGAGAGTACCACTTCCACAATTCTCCTGGGAGCTGGAGACCTGGCCTCCTTTCATACATCCAGTCTCCAGCCAATGCAAGGTGGACATGACTTCCCCAAGGAGCCTGAAATGTATTGCTTTAATGTGACATAACTAAATAGTAAATGTACTTTATATAGTGTGTCTTAGATATATCATTACTTAAAATGTATTTAAAGAAAATAAAATTCTGGCAGACTTGTTCCATATTTTATTAATATTACAAGCCTTTTCTTGCTTCCATGCTGAAGTACTTCACTACAGGTCTGTGTTCAACCCTTCTTAAATTCTGTAAATAATAGGAAGCTGTTGACTTCTGAAGTCTGGAGAGGCTGTGACTGTTTGATAGAGCTGGTGGAATACAGCTTGACCACAAACCCACAAGCATTAATAAGCTTAAAAAGCATAGGGTTCTTGTCTGTCATTTGTGCTTCTTAACAGCAAGAGTGCTGTTGGGGCGAGAAAAAGCAACCAATGACAGCAATCATATCTTGAAATGAATTGCCCTCAGACCTACCTTGGCTTTGTTACTGTAAAAAATATAATTTAGGCAACCAATCAATAGGTTAGGGTTAGGATTTACTGTTCTTTTCAATAGATGACACTTGAACTTTAACAGTTTTTTATAATCAGTAAGTATGTGATTAGCTTATGATAAATTTTGCTTTTCGTTCTGGGACTGCAGGGTTGTTTAGCCAGTTACCTCCCAGATATATTTATCCTTCCAGTGTTTTTCACTTGCCTGTTGAAAACATGTCAAACTGATTTAAAATGTTTTATGCACATTATAATGAAAGCCATATGTCTTGTATTAAGGGTGACTGTGCAAAAGCTTTCAGTTGAATCAGGTTTAGCGTGTGATTTCATGCATTTGCATATATGCTGTACTCGTGTGCCTGTGCAGCTCATTGCTGTGCCCCAGCCAGCTTCTCTCCTCCTTATGCATGGGAACCAGATTTAGGATGTGTGTTGAAGGGGCCTCTGAAAGCCCTTTGCTAAACTTCTGCCACCAATGTGATGTGAGGGCTGGGATCTTTTCCCAGTCTGTGATGGAGTTTTCTGCCTTTCTGTGTACTGCTAAGTCATCCCTTCCAGAGATTATATTTTCCAGTTTCTAAAAATACTTCTGACCCACCAATTCATTTCCCTTCAAACAGACCAAATAGTACTGCTAGGTACATAAAAAAAATCTCCCAAGGTGACACTACATGACTGCTTATAAAAAATACTTGTCCTTAGGTGGATTTACACATATATTTTATAAAACTGTTGAATACAAGTTGAGTGTCATGTCACGTCATACAACTCTCACTATACTTTTTGAACCTCCCGTCTCAATGTTTGTATTGAGGTTGGTGTAGGAAAGCAGCATCCTTCCATCTCTGAAAACAAAGAACCTTTTTGTTTGAACATGAAGATAAGTTCTCCAGATTGTTCCCTTCTCCTCCATGAGCATATGTTCCCCCTGACAAAGGTCACTTCAGGCTGAGAAGAATAAATTTATGGGAGCCATTTTTAACGTGGTGTTAGAATGGCTGAAACTGCATGTAGAAGCACAAAAAGATAAGTAGGTCAGGTTGATTTCTATATGAAGAATCTCCTTAAGATACACAAAGCATCAAAAAACTCCAACTTGTAATGCTATTTGTCTGTTACAACATCTGCTTGTGGCTGCTCTACAAATCCGTGAATTAAAAACAATTAAGAAAAACACAAGCCCAGATCATAGTGATATGCAGAATATGCATGATGGCTCTCAGCCAATATCAGTAATTAGTTTGTAGTGACTGTGTTTTTAGAGAAGAACTTGATTGATTGTGGTTTCACAGCATACTAAATCACATTCTGTATTCATGTTGAGATCTGCAGTGCTTATAGTTTGCATTAGTGTGGTTCAGATTACTACCAAAACTACCGTACTTAGATGAGATCAGAAAACTGCTTAATGGGATAAATTTTAATTATTTGATAACAATCATGCCAAAGTAAGAAGCATAAGCAGGAAGGATGAGCAAAAATCAAGATAAATATTAATTTTTAAAAGGGAAGCAGGATCTGTGTTGCAGTCCTTCCCTAAAGTCTTCTGTCTGCTTTTGGGTCTCCTCACCCAGAAGGTTTGAACAATTTATGGAGAGCCAACCGAAAGTTATGCCTCATGTCCCTCTGGCTACCTCTTTTCCAGCTGCCCAAGTTAGCAGCTATTACTGGACCATGCAGTCAGCTGAAATGTGGTTCACAGATCTATCTGGGGAAGGAGCACTGGGGAGGAGTTGGGTGGATGTTCACTATAGAGTGGGACGAGATGGCTTCATTAGCCAGTGCAGTGGGATAGGGAAGGGATACCTCTCTGTACCCTTAGGATGGACCATGCCAGCCATTGCTTCTTGCCATCATTCTTGAAGCACAACTCACAGATCTGACCTCAATAATTAAACCTCATGTGAAACCAGAGGGGATGGCTAGGTACTAAAATCCAAGATTCACAACAGAGGGCATGCCAGGCAGCAACACACCTCCACAATCCCAATAGAGACACCAGAGAAGAATGCCTATCTCCCAGACTTAGTTGCCTACTTGTAGCTCTGTGAGTGTCCACATGTGTGCCTTGGATTCCCTGTGAAACTCCGTACCAGAGCCAGACCCCTTCTGTGAGTGCTGGCATCCAGCACATTTCATTCCTCTGAAATATGGCCAGCACTAATGCTACCACTCTGTGTTGTGCCAGAGCTGAGCAGTTAGAGCTTGAGGAAAAGGTCTGGGGTCGGTGCCCTCCAGGTAACCTACTGGGCATCCTCAGCATCTTCCCCTGACTCTGGACCTCATTACAGTGAAGAATATATAGAGGCAGAGGCAGAGTGTGTGGGAGCAGCTTCTGTCACCCAAAGATTAGAGTAGTCCATGTGGAGGAGAGCCATGTCCTGTTCCCTGCTCCCAAGGTTACATCTGCTTTGACACAGTTACTGTTTGGTGTGAATATAATAGTTAAATCCAAGAGTCTCACATGTAGAAGTAAAATAAGTAGTAAGTCAAAGGCCAGGGACTGGAATCCATCTAAGGTCTTGACACTGTGAATTCAGTGCATTTCCCACTAGGAGACCTTGCCTTTGAAATGGGTCATTTTTAAGGATTTTATCTGAAGAAAAGCCTGAGATGCTAAAGCAAGACTTCATCACTTCTTTGCAACTTCTTTTTTCTTGCATTTGTCAATGCATATGGCTTTCTTTCCTAGATTGTTTGTGATGTGCAAAATCAAACTTTCAGGAACAACCCTATATTAAATAGAAAAACAAAAGCCGTATTAATGTTTCCTAGAAATATACTGCTTATGCTGTAAAATATTGGAGCTAGAGATGTAGCTGCGAGTTAAATATCTCAAGATAAATTAAATCCAATCTCTTACAAATACAGGTCTTTTCAGTAGTAGGTATTACAACTGAATTCTCTCCACTTTTCCAGCTTCCTCTAATGATTTTTCTGGGTATTTTTTTATGCAATCAGGCCCAAATTCTGCCCCTGGTGTCTCTAAATAAAGCTCTCTAGGGAGACAGCATGCCACCTATTCCTCTAAGTGGTGAACCTGTTTGCATATTCTGGTCTCTTTGCTGTATAACAAGGTGCTTATGAAGGCAAGAAAGCTCAGCAAATTTAAGTGCTTTACATTTTGAGGACAAGCTGTCTCTGTCAGCACTGTTTTATTTACAGCTCTGTTTCACTGACTATATGCAAAACCTGCTTCAAGACTGATATACCTATAAAGAGGTCAATTTTATGGAGTCAAAAATAGGCAAGCTCTGTGGTTTATATAGTTTCACAGCTATGAAGCAATGGTGAAGTTGCAAATAGGAAAGATGTACATAGAAAACAAAATTTTAATAAGCCTATATGCATTGTGAGTTTTGGGAATCTGGTTCTGCTGCTGAGCTGCCAGTGTTCCTGTCACAGATATTGCTTGAACTTTTTCCTTTTTACCTTATTTTAATCTAGTATTTTGATGACAAATGGGCAACAAAAGGCACACAAGAAAATCTGAGCTTTATTCTTACAGAAGGAAAAACATTAAATGCTAAAGTGCAAGAAAATGTTAAGATTTTGTGGCCGAAAGACCATACAACAAAGTATCCAAGCATCTGTAATGGCTAGAAATAGAAGAACTGGGATGCCATACTCCAGCAGTGTGTGGGGATATTGTGTGATCTTGTGTAAGGAGGGTATATACTGTGTCTATATACATATATACATGTTTGACGTTGTATTTTTATGCTTGCATACTGTCCTGGTAAGCCTGATGTACCTAATCTGTTCTACCTGTAAAAGCTGTGAACACAGTGTGTGATACAGTCACTGTACTGTGTCATTGTCCTTGCACTATAGCTGAGGCAGTGCAGAGGGTAGAGTTAAAGGTGTGGCTGCCCTGCACCACTGGAATAAACACGCAGCAGTGCCAGCTGGAGGCGTACTGGCCCTTGCACAAGCAGCTTTCTCCGTCTGCTCGATCCCGCCCCGAAATCTGTAATTGCATCACATACAAGGGGGGACATTTGCCCTGGAGACATTCGTAGGAGGTTTCCCAGTGGGTTCCCATGCTGCGGCAGGACAGCGTTAGCTCCCTGAGCTGTGGTCGCACGCGAGTCTGCAGATCCATCACCGCCCTCTCTGCCTCTGCCTGGGCTGTGCGGGCCCGCGCTGCCCGCACGCCTCGTCACAGCTCCCTTCTCCTCCCTCCGTGTCAGCTGAGCTCGGTGACTGTCGCGATGCTGTCAGGGCAGGAGGAGACGAAAAAGCAGCACAAGGCATGATGCTGCCTGCAGCGCACTCTTGGCTCGGGACCACTGCGCATCGGGCAATAAAGTGCAGGGACAGCACTAGACATTGCAGGATTTCACTCCTGCTTCTCAGATACCCATTCCCGGCAAGGAGCAATCCTGGAAAATGTGACGGTACTTTGTTGGCCATCCTTGTGTTGTCCCTCCCATTGCACAGCGCAGTGCACAGCTCCGCTGCCGTGGCGTGGGCGTGCTGCTGCTCGGAGCCCGCTGCCAGGCGGGGGAGGCCGGAGCGAGGGGCTTCCCGGCATCGCATCCCGGGGCTGACTCTGCTGCGCTCTGCCACACTGACGGCTGCAGCACGGAGGAATATGTATTAATGAACTCCAAAGGAGATACCGCCGAAGCTGGTGACTCTAACTGTAGCATCTTTTGCAGGAAAGGGTTAGTAAGACCTTAGCAGGAAAGTCTTTGATCGGAGCTAAATAAGTGTTATGGCCAGCTAGGAAAAAGCAATGTGGTTTTGGGAAATGTCAGTCTCGTTCATGGCTAATGCTGAATTAGTGGGCTGTTCTGGGGCTTTTGCAATCACATTGTCAGTTAACAAATATAGTCAACAGGCATCCTTAGGGAGCTCTCAGCCTGGAGGATGGCGTTAGGAGAATGAGAGATGATGTTCAGCTCCTGCTCACATTGGTGCTAGACAAGGAGTTTCACCTTTTTGTTAAAAAAATTGTAAGACAAAAGTCATACCCAGGAGAATGTGTTGCAATTGATATTTTATTGGTAGATGCCATGTCATTTTGCTTAGAGATGTCTACCAAATGGGAGAAAGTGTTTGTTAAAGTCTCCTAATAGCGTTGCTGTCAAGCACTGCTACACACAAAATTGGCTTGAACATCACTTACACACTTAGAACCATTACTAGCAGTGACCCCTTTAACTTATAAAATGTTCTCAAAGATCCTATAAATAACCACATGCCTAATTTTAAACATAAGTAGTTTCCTGTACTAAGTGTTAAGCTTGTGTGTAGCTGTTATTAGAACTGGGGTCAGAAAGGTTAGTCTGTGCTTTGCAGACACAGTTCCTGGTCTCAGGTGCATCTCAGTTTTCCGAAAGCTCTGCTGGTGGTGTGGTTGCGTTTTCAGGCTCCAATGGCTCTTATCAGCAGTGCCAAGTTCTGCAGCTCTTGGTGCTCCAAGCCAGGCAGGTCAGGGAGAGGCAACTGTTAAGCCTTGCTCCCTTGAAATGCTTTCGATAGCGAGATCTGATTATGATGTGATCTACTTACCCAGAGATGAGCCTTGGCTGGGGCTCCTGCTCTCTGTGCTGCAGCCAGGACTTGCCTTGGGAAAGCTGCTGGTGTCTTGCACGCACAGGAATGTTTTGGGAACCTGAACTCCAGAGGTATGACATCCGTGTGACATGTTTACCTGCTCAGGCCTTGTTTGGAAAAGTAGTTTTGGGTGTAGTGTAGTACTGTGAGATTATATGGAGTGTACTTTAGTTTTGTAGATGGGAATGTTTTGTTTATCAGGAAAACTCTGTTGCAGCTTTGGACATCATGATCATTTTGCTTCCCCAAGGAGAGGGTCACTGACATCTACATCTGTAGACATGATATAAATACCCTGTGAAACCAAGTGGCTTTGCTACTCTCCCTTCCCTTGCAAATTTGTACACAGCTCTGATCTGGTTACAGCTGTGATGATTTGGGTCTGGTTATCAGGGGTGTTGTACTGGGTACAGAGCTGGTTAGAGGTGGTAGAGCTGGGTCCCCAGGATCTCCTCTTGAAGAGCTGAGCTTTGCATTTGAGCACCTTGAAATTGGGCTGAGGAATATTCTGGGCTGGGCCAATGCAGAGGCACAGAGAAATGGGGGCTGGTCTTGGACCTGATGAGGTAGGGAAAGTATTGGGTTAAATCCAAACATGCCTGATCCTAGGGCCAGTTGCTAAGTGTTGCCAAATGGTAAGCATGGTTGCTGGCTGTCTCAACCTTTTAAGGCTGTGAAGCCAGGCTCTGAAGGCCTTTTCCCAGTCCCAGGTATTCTGGGATCCAAGATGTGCCCATCACCATCAGCTCTGCAAAGAATTTAAGAGAGATTGAGCTCTTGAAGGTCTGTCTGCCACAGTGGGGATGATGGTAGCTGCAGGTATATCTCCCCTGTATGCTGGGGATGTCTGTGCATGGGACAGCACCCAGAAATTCACAGGTGAGAGATGGTCCCCCTGATCAGCTGCTTAAAGGATGTTGGAAAGTTATTACCATCCTCTCAGCTAAAGTCACTATTCACTATTGTGGCTTTACAGCAAGAGACTGGGGTATGGTTTAGGACATTTGCCATTTGAGTGACAGACTGCAAAAAAAAATTCTGACTTGGGGTGTTGGGTTTTTTTCCCAGAGAATAAGACTTTCTTAGTATACCTACCTGCTACTGACCTTAGCAAAATGAGAGCAGTTTTCCTTGTATATGCCAGAGCTTGGGAAATAAAAACTGTGATGCATAGAAAATCAATTAGATGACTTAGTAACTGAGAAGGACTTGAGAGCTACATGTGATTTAGGATTATTTTAAGGTTATTAGAACTGCCTCACTACACTTCTGCACTACATGAAACCTGCATATGTGTATACACACATATATGAATACCCTGTTAGCCTATGCACATTTATACTTATATACATGTATGTGTGTGTCATCTCAGAAACCAAAATAGAAGCAGGAAGCAGTGTTTCTGTATGGTTTAAAGCATGAGAAATACCCAGTTACAATTGTGTGTTTCTAGTCACTGTGCTCCTGAAGGAGCCACATGAACAGCCTCATTCATCTATTGATGGCTGCAAGAAAACAAACAGGTTGTCACAACAAGTATTCCTATCCAAGTCCTAAAATGGCTTCTGTAGCAGAGGGTTTTGTGTCCAAATGTTTTTTTTGCTTTTGTTGAAGTGTCAGTTCTGAAGAAATACTGAAAATCTGGAACAAATCCAGTCCTTGTCCTCAGGGATGTTTGAAAATCCATGCAACTTCTGAAATTCACCCAGAACAGACAAAGGAAGGATGCTTGTGATTCACTGTTATTTTGAAAACAATCCGAGTTATAATTCCCATCATGTTTTTACTCTTCCCTTTTCCTTTCCAGGCAGTGAAGCTGATTTTAGCTCTTCAAGCAGCACGGGCAGTATTTCAGCACCTGAAGTCCATATGTCTGCTGCTGGAAGCAAAAGGTCTTCTTTTTCTCGCAAGTAAGCAAAGCAATTTTTCCTGAATGTTGCCAGTATGAGGGTAGACTACTGTGTAAGGTCTTGAATTTTAAAACAATTACCTTAGGACTAGGCTCTTGGGTAGCACACTGATGAGAACTGTGAAATAAGAAAGAAAAGAGAATTCTGTATTTGGTGCACAAAAATTGTCCGTATGCCAGATCAGCTGACTGTAGGGGGTTTTTGTTTATTCATTGCAAGTGTGGGAGATACAACTAGGTAAAGCAGAAAAGGGATTGTCTGGAGTGGAGGAGAGAGCAACTGGGTATATGTTAGTTAACAGCAATACTTGTAGCCAGTTAACAAAATCTTTTGGTCTTATCACTTTGTTTTATCTCTGCCATAAATTATCAGCTTGGCATATACCCTTGGAGATCACGATCTCATTTTTTGTAGGAAGAAGTAGGCAATATTGTCTTTGATGGTTTTTTGTTAGGTTGTTGTTTTGTTGGTTTTTTTCTGAAATACTCTTGCCCAACCTTTGGATAACTACAACGATACGCTTTTTTTTTTTTCTTTTTAAATCACGTTTCTAAATGAACCTTTCATGAAAGACTTCTGTAAGATTTCTCCCTGTCATGTGTGAATTGCAAATTCAGACAGCTTGTGAATACAGGGGCACTGGGATGGAGCAGCACATACTGAGTTCTGCCCACGCAATCCCTGCTGGTTACATTTTGTGGCGTAGGAGGAAAGAGTTCAAATTGACAGGACTGGTTTCCTGCCCTTTCTGAAAGAGCTGGCAGGGAGGCTGGGACCGGCAGCGGGATACCCGTATGCTTGAGTCCCACAGACGTCTTCAAGGTTGCAATGTGCCCCAGCATAGAGATTGTCAGAATGATGCTTAATGAGTGGTTTCCTATCTGTATCGTGAGACTGCTAGAAAAATAAACATTACTTAAGCTCTCTCTAGATTACATCTAACAAGTAAAGTTACTGCCTGTGGGAAAAAAATGGTACTAAGTATAATCTGAAGCCCTAAAATCGCCTTACAGCCAGTAAGATTAATCACCTTACTTTCAGTAAGATTATGTATCATTTCATATACTACTGCGCATTTTAATATAACTTTAAATTAGAGCATACTGACCTACTTCAGTGGACAGAAGTCCTCTGTAATAAGGCTCCTCCAGATGCATTGCTGTGTTAAGCAGTCTGTGCAAATTCTGCTGCACACCAGAGCTGATGGTGGATAACACTGTATAAAGTAGAAAGAGATATCTCATTTGCAATATGTTCTTTTTTAACTGTTTGACTTAACTCACTATGAAACATTTCAGTGTTGTCACCAACCACAGTCCTGTACTTCATAGTAAAATAATTATAAAATCACCCAAACCACAGCAATGTGATGAAGGTTTACAGCAGCCACTCAACCATCTGTTCCTTATAAACTGTTCCATTTGCAGAGAAGGAAGGAAACCAAGTGAAACAATTTAAAGAAGAGATGTTGCTTCATAGTTCTGTGGTATTTAAATTTTTATGTTCAAGTCTTCTCTTTTGCCGAATGGATTTGACTTTTTCTGGGTTTTTGGGTTTTTGGGGATTTTGTTGGTGGTTTTTTTAACCTGCCCTTTAATTACCATTTAGAGGAACAACTTCCATGGAGAATGAAGGAAGCAGTGTAGTAGTGCAGGATGACAAATCAAGTAAGCAGGAGAGTAATGCATCCCAGGAAACTGTCCTCAGAGTGCTCCAGCCCTTGGGCAGCTGTCAGGCAGTGAGGATAACAATTCATTTCAAGTGCACACAGTTGATAGATTATTTAATGAAGAGTGGGGAAAGGAAGGTAGATATGTATGAGAAAAACTGGGTGAAAGAAAGAAAAAGCTGTGCTTCCTATTGTCTATTTTAATACTATTTCAGCCTGCTCTCTGTGCGGTTCAAACTATATCTAGGCAAATGAATAGCTGACCATGACAGATGAAGCACCCAGTATGCCAAAGGCAGAAAACAACAGTGGCCCAAACAAAATCTGTTTTCACTGCACACTGTGATCCCTTGGGCTGCTTGCCGAGGAGCATGAAAGCAGCCTTACAGCAATCCTCCACATGCAGGCACCACTCCACAGGCCTGGCCAGGGAAAGCTGAAGTGTGGTTCTTTTGGCATTAGTCCAGACCACAGGCCTCTCATTACTTAACGGAGATTCAGAGAACATGGACAATCTGACAGTCACTGGGAACCGTGCTGTCCACAGAGAAATGTGCAAATGGCTGAGGTCTCCGTAGATCACATAATTCAGAGTGAGACCCCCCCAGTCAGTGAAAGAACATGCAGTGTCTGATAACATCAGGACTTTATTTCCTTCCGGCAACTCACTTATTTCTCTGGTTTAGTGTTTAGAGAACTTTGTGTGTAAAATGAGACACATAATGGGTTGTGTGATGAGGATAATGCTTTCACCATTTCGGTTCTCTTCCAGTCGTGGCCCTTATGGTCGGAATAACGGATCCTTATCCTACAAGTCTGGAGCCAGCCCACCTGCTTCCCATGGAAAGGACCCTTCATCAGCACTTTGCAAAACCCATCTGAATCCTGCTAACATCCATCAGAGTTACAGAGCTTCTTCAGCCAGCAGCAGCAACTCAGGCTCATACAAAGGAAGCGACAGCAGCCCAGTAATGAGGTAAGTCTGTATTTCAGCCTCCCGGTGTTCATCGCACTGACTTATCCTCTCTTCACTGTAGTGTGAGATCAGCTGTAGGAGTTGTTGTGCAGGTGACCTTGTTCTTCAGCAGAGGTGTGACTCTTCTTATTGCTGTCTTGGGAGTCAACAGGGTGCTCCATACCATGTAAAAGCCTTATTATTTCAAGACTGTAAAATTCAAGTTTACTGTAAGTCAAACCAACTTTGCAGTTGGTTTTCACTCCAAGGTGGGCTACTTCTGCGTATTTGTGTCATCAATTCTCATGAGAATTTACTGGTTCTTTTGCTGTGGGGTTGTTTCACTTTGAAGAGAGTTGGGTGGGGTAGTACAGGAAATATGATACACTCGGGTGAAAATTCAGCCTGCCTCCCTAAGGAGTGCAGTTTCCTGTACAGGAAAGAGCACAGATACCTGCCAGACACGTGACACATATTGCAGAGGAGAAATTGCCACCATGCTGCTGCTGTTTCCCTCAGTCTCTCTCTCACACAACTTAACAGCCAAGCACATCAGAATCACACCTAAAGCTAGATGGGATGAATGTAGGTTTCAGTGTGCTCAGCTTCTTAACTCCTGTGCAGAGCTGAGCTCTTTGTGCTGCCTCTCCTGGCCGTGTCTGCAGCTGGGTGCCCTTGCCAGGGGCCAGGCTGCCTGCTCTTGGGCACACCACCCATTTTGGGTGAGGGGACGGCTAGGTATTTTAAAGTCTTACTTGATGTAATGACACTGAAGCCAAGTACATAAATAGTACATTTTGCACTATAGCCTCAAATCAGCTGTTCATTCAAGTAATTTGATTTCCAGAGGAGTCACTTGTGTGGACACCGAGAAGCCCAAAATGAGTCAAGCTTTGCATTTATCTGTCAATGGGATGTTTTATTTTCTGCCAGGACTTAAGAACTGCAG
Organism: Pachyramphus minor; assembly: GCA_013397135.1. Taxonomy (NCBI): domain Eukaryota; kingdom Metazoa; phylum Chordata; class Aves; order Passeriformes; family Tyrannidae; genus Pachyramphus; species Pachyramphus minor. The sequence goes on from VYXB01001444.1 coordinate 80,158, forward strand.
GAGTGATGTTATGTGATGGTTTGTTTGTGGTTTTTTTCAGGCGATCAGGGAGATACAATTCTTGTGGTGACAATCACAGCATTAAACCACAAAATCCAGAGCAGTATTTGACTCCTCTGCAGCAGAAAGAAGTGGCAGTACGGCATTTGAAAACCAAGCTGAAGGAATCTGAGAGCAAACTTAAAGAAAGGTAAACTTCACTTCAGAGATCAGTGTCAGAAAAATTTATTTGGGAACATTTGGGGGTGGGAATCCTGAAAGTTTTTACTCATTTCTTGACCACATAAAGTTTCCATTAAGAAATTTGAAATATGATCAGTATGACTAGGTTTTTTTCAGGTATTTCAAGTTTCATACCAAGCAGTTTAGTTGTAAATATAGCTGTCTCTTTTCCCTTTTTGGAACTTTCATAATTGAATGTTTTTAAAGGATAACTTTTTATGAGTCTGATTTAGCACCAAAGCTTTTTATACATAGAACAGTTTTTACCTGCCAGCATATATTACCTTAGTGTACTGTTCTGCCTCTCTCAGTGAAATATGACTGCAAATGTTCCCCTTCTCCCCAGTGAAAGAAAAGCTCACACCCAAACCAGTGTGCCCACTTGTGTTTTTGTCGCTTACATACTGAGTTTTTAACAATAACCTTTTGTATGGTTGTTGACAAAGAAGTGACAATGTGCATTACATAGAAACAGATGTTGTCTCTTTTACTAAACCTGCACTCTGAGAACTGGCTCTCCAGCACAGACAATCCAAGGGGGTACAAAGGGCTGTTTGAATGGAGGCCCAAGACAGAGTCCCCAGGATCCCATGGTCCACCTTAGCATCTGCAAGGGCTGCAACTCAGATAGGGGCTCCCATGCCCCACTTGCTTGCAGCAGGCTCTGGCTCCATGCTGGGAAAAGCAAGCCAGGTGCCTGCAGTCCTGACCCATCTGGCTGTCTGAGGCCAGAACTGGCTCTGGCTGTACCTGAAAAGCTGCTGGCAGGCATGGTGGATGAGTCCAGGCAGCTGTTTCCCATTTCCTCTAGGGTGAGGCAGTAGGTGAGATGTTAAGCGCTGCATTGGTTAGACCTGACCTAGAGGTCACCACCTGTGCCTCAAAACGCCTGAGATGTGGCACAGCCCACAAGGCTGTTGGCTGTGTGGCGAGGCCGGTGACACCCACTAGCAATCAGCCAGCACGTCTTGGCTCTCTCAGAGGTGGCCACAAATAGCACCTGGAGGAATTTCCTTCCTTTTTGAAGCATCTCTGCAGCATAGCCATGCCCATGTGATGAAGCCTCATGGTGACTTCAGCTATCAGTCAGCAGAAGTGTTACAACATTTTTATTTTGCTACAGGGAAACAGAAATAGAAGAGCTTAAAGCTCAGCTGGGACGGATGAGGGAAGACTGGATTGAGGAAGAGTGCAATCGTGTGGAGGCAGAACTTGCCTTAAAGGAAGCAAGAAGTGAAATTAAACAACTCAAGCAGGTTATTGAAACTATGAAAAACAGTTTGGCTGAGAAAGACAAAAAAATTCAGAAATACTTCATAGACATAAACATTCAAAACAAGAAACTGGAATCTTTGCTGCAGAGCATGGAAATTGCTCAAAACCACTCTGTGAGGGATGAGCAGTGCCTGGAATACACGTGCAACTCAGAGGAGAAGCCATTAGCGTTGTGTGCCACTGTGCCAGACAGCCTCATCACAGAGGAACAAGCTCTGGAGGAGGTGGCAGACAGTGAGCTGCTTCTTAGTGAGGACAGAGCTAACGGGACTGACTCATCTGGAGAGAGTCTGACCACCACAACCTCTGAGTTGAGTGATCCATCTCCCTTCAGTGCTGCTGTAAGTAAAGAGATGCTTGAAATTGTCCTGGATGGAAAACTAACTTATTGCCCAGAGGAAGAGAAAAGCAACAACATGATGGTGGAGCAGGCCATCCAGACTGATGTGGTGCCATATAGCCTAGATGTGGAGCAGCTCATTCAAAACATCTTCAGAGCTCAAGATACCTGCCCTCTAAGCCCACCTTCTTCACTGAAGGAATTGGGTGAATTTTCTCTTGAAAGTTTCAGTGATTCTGGTATTATTGTGGACTTAACTCCAAGTGATCCCAATTCTGCCATCCTTTTGTCTCCTATGGAGTCTCCATGCAGAAAGGTGGAGCACGGAGTTAATGAAAATCGTTTCATGAAAGAACTTGATTTTACAGAACCTCATGATGATGAAGGCTTTGAGTATGTCAATACAGGAATAAAGAGGAGATACTGGAGCAGCAGTGTCCTTGGAGATCTTCTGGCTGTAGCAGCCCCTATTGTACCAACTATTGTGTGGGCTTTGAGTACTCAGAGAGGAGGAACAGATCCTATTTACAATATTGGAGCATTGCTTCGTGGTTGCTGCCTGGTGGCCCTGCACTCTTTACGCCGAGCACCCTTCAATATCAAAACCTAAAGTCTACTCTGTCCCTGGGCACCAACTGGCTGTAGCAGAGAGAAAGAGGGATGAAATAGATTATAAAAAGTTACTGTATATTCTGGCAGAGTCCATCATTTTGCTTTTGACTATTTGATTTGCACTATAAATCACTTCAAAAACATGTTCCTTGTTTCAAAATAAAAAAACTGAAGATGTTTTTAACAGATGTTTTTAACAGTACAGCTGCTTACAGAAATACTCCTCCTGCACCCAGGCATGGATCCCTCCCCTGTGCTGGTGTCTTTCTTGTGCCAGTGCATCTGCACAGTGAACACGGCCAGAGAAATCAGGAACTACAGCTAGTGCTCTTTCATGTCCAATTGCCGAGTTGGCATTAAGTCACTTTCCCTGGATGGTTCACTCAGCGAATGCACAAGCACTTTGTACTGGCTCAAGAGTGGTGTGAGATGTGCACGGGGACAGATGGCCAGAGAAAGGTGGGGTACTTCTCTAGACAGCACTAACCTGAAACATCTGTGAAACTACAGTGTTAAGTAAATGACATGGAGACTCACTCCCCTTAGGGTATCACACCTGTGCTCCAGAAAGCATGCTAGCGCTTTCCATTTGTTGTCCCAAGTGTCAATTCCGTTTAGAGGTAAAACCCGTATTCCCCAGGCAGCTTCCAAGCACATTGTTTGTGCCTGTCTCGTGTAGTGCTCTTCTCAATCGTGCAATTGCTTGAGCATTTCACTGGTCTTGTGCGTATACAGGGACTGTAACCAAAAATGTACACACTGTTGGGAGTCTTCACACTTCTTACAATGATAAGTATAGGCGTGGATACACTTTGACTCTTAATGTTGTTTTAAAGTCTTAATGTATTGGAACCGGATAGTCTTTTGAGCCCTTTGAAATACTATGTATAAATGTATTGTGTTTTAACTTATTGTTTATTTAATTGCTTAATTGTAAATTATCTTTATAATCACAAATTCAGTAAAGCATGATAGAAATGTCAAATGTGTGAGAGTTTTACTGTAGCAAAGATATAAGAAAATAGCCCATCCCAGCAGAGCTGTCAGGTACAGCCTGAGCTGGAGGAGGTACTCTATCAGGTAATGTTACAGTGAAACAGTTAGACAGAAAACTTGAGTACAGCTCCAAGTGTCAGCACTCAGCCAGACTCGTTAAAGGCTCCAGTCGGTCTGCAGATGCACACACCACACCTTCTGCCACCTCACGCTGCATTCACACATGTGACCTAATCTTTAACCCAATGCAATCAGCCAGAAACCTGGAACTTCTCATTGCTGCAATCCCAGGACAATATCAGTCTTTCTGGCATTTAACAGAGGTCCAGGAAGCCTCTTTTAACCCAGCTGAAAGTCATGCAGTCTCAGTGTGCACACTGTGATCATCAAACCATTCTCCATGTCCAAAATCTAAGATCTGTGGATAGATCAGAGGAGAGCAACACTACCCAACAGATGAAACAGTGCGGTCTGTCTGGCTCCAGCCAAGCTTTGAACACCACCTCTGGCTATTTAAACCTCACTTGCCTCTCGTTTTTCCCTTCAGCAAAACAAGTGTGGTATTTCCCTGTGTAACCCAGAGCAGAAGGGGTCCAGTGAAACCTGACACTGCCATGCATTGCTCTACAGTTTTTGGGAAGGGAATTATGAGTAATCCACATAGGAGGAGTATAATTAATGGGCCAGTGTGCAGGGAACATTTGCAACACTCAAGAGGGTGATACGTACTGCCAGTTACACAAGCAACATGGGCACCTTTCATGTCCCTGTGATGCCTATGTGTTTGCAACAGAGATTCCAGAGGTTTAATTAAGCATTACATTAAGGAAAACAGATAATTTGAGTTCACCGAGATGGACATAAGAGCATCTTGCTTGCTTTGCCATAGCTTCCTCTTCCATGCTCTCCCGCCTGCAGGCAGCTGGCTTACCTTGTGACACTGCTGCAATGGATACTGCTCTTAGGTCACTTTCAAAAGCTTTTAAATTATATAGACTTAGAGGCAAAATTAATAGTTGGAACGGTTATTGTAAATTTTACGCAACCATGGAATTTTTTAATTCCCAGATATCTGCTCTTGGGACTGAAACATATTACAGAAAATGCGTTATTATTCCTACTTCCAAGTATGTCTGTGCAAGGCCAAGAGAGCAGTATTTTATACATGATGTTACAATGTTGGATTTCTCTTTTACTGTCACTATTGTTTAAGTGACCTTTGCTTTGAGGGATCATGAAATGGAGCATAATTTAGAGGAAAAAGTGATCTTCAGTTCTAGGAGATGCATTCACCTGCAAACATGTGGGTTTCTTTGGCAGCAAGAGGCAACAAAGCAGCAAAAACCTGCACTTAAAAATGTCATTAGGTCAAACTAATTTCAAACCATGTTTTGACCTGGCTACATTTAGCAGTAGTGTTTTAAAATGTTTTTAAGTGTTTTTAAATGTGCTGTTCAAGACATAAGACTAACCCCAGCATAACATCAAAGCTTCTTCCCACCCTTAAAAATCTTTCAGTCTGCTCAGCTCTCATAAGGCATTTAACTACATTCAACAAGAGGTGATAGAATTCCCAGCATTTCTGGTAAAAAGTCCTTGCTCTGATCTCTATCCAAAATACGGCTCACATCCAGACCTCCACCTTTCCTCCTCCTGCTTCAGGGATGTAGACAGCTCAAGGAGCCCTTTGTAAGAAGAGGCCTGAAGTACCATAATAAATGCTCCAGTCCCAGACTTCAGGGAAACTGGGCTTTGTTCCACAATCCATAGAGGATATGCCAATTGTTGTTAAAAACACACCATCCTCATTTTTTTCCCCCTAATATTACACTTTAGTCTTAGTCATGTCTCACCTGGATCCCACTGGAGCTGTACAGAGTAGCTAGGAGAGGACATCAACCTCCAAACAGTTCAGTAAAAACTGCCATCCTTTTTTCTGGGTTTAGAAGATGTTCATACCCACACCTGTTCACACCAGAAGTCTTGTCTCAAAATGTGCAGGTGGGCAGGACATGCAGCACATAGGTTAAGGGTAAAATAGCAGATGTGTGCTTGAATTGAGGCTTATAGCACAGGAACCAAGTCAGCTCCTTCCTGGGCTGAAGGGATGCGTATTGATCCCAATAAACATTTTCTTTCTAACCCAGGAACAAAAAAAGCCTTTTTTTTTCCTTTGGGTACCTCAAGAGGTACCCAACATGCCCCTAAGCTGCTGAAAAAGCTGAGACTCGGAGAGTAACCCCCTTGCCACCAGAGATTCACCTGTACCTTTCACAGAATCATAGAACGGGTAAGGTGGAAAGGGAGAGAAAAGGAAGAGCCTATGGCAGCAGGCTGGAAAGAAAACACATGTACACAGTGGGTGTACAGGATCCCTCAAGGAAATCAAACCAATGGAAAAGAGCACAGCAGCCTCACAATAACTTCACCAAAAGTATTCTCATGTTTGTTGAGGATGAAAATCAAGATACAGGAAGAAGGAAAGAAGAGAGAGCACAGGAAAAAGATGAAACAGATAACAATGCATGGGTTGTTACCATGCAAGAGACCTCCTCTGAGAGCCGTGTCCTCCCTCATATCAGCACAGGGCAGAGATGGGAGGAATCTCTAGAGCAGCTATGCTTAAGTCCAGGAAGGTAGACAGAAGGAAGAACAGCAAAGCAGTAGCAGCAGGAGGGAAAAGCAATGCAGGAGGACGGACATGCAGGAAGGTGGCAGAACCCAAAGGTTTTTAAAATGGCTGAAGGCTCAAAAATCAGATTACTTATATGCTTACAGGATATATATACAGGGGTTTTGTTTGCAAATTAACTAGCCCATCTGCTGTTATTTTTAATAAATAGTATTGATTTGCATCTATTTTACGTTGTCTCAGAAATAGCAACAGTAAGTGCTATTTTTTTAAGAATGAGATGCAGCTCCAAACAGGTTTCACCTTAAACAAGCAGCAGATAGTCAGTTTTCTCACTCTATGTCAGCAATAGTGAAAAAATTATGACTGGTACCTCGTTGCTTCTTCAGTGCTGTTAAAAGGACAAACACAAATTGTTATTGAAACTTACTCATAAACTTCCTCATCTCCCATCCACTGTCAAATACTTTAGAGGGGTGTAGTGGGAGCAGATTTACTTGCTATACTGCTGTTTAGTCTGCATTGAAGTAACTCATTCTACTCCAGCCAGAACACTTGTGCAGAAAATACGCACAGCAATGCTGCCTTCTAAATGTATTTTAAAATTTAACATTTGAAAATTGCTTTCAAATCAGCTGACTTGTGCAAGATTTAAAGCCACATGACAAGCATACGAAACATTTCTAAAAACTTTTCTCCATGACTGAGGACATTAAAAATAATTCTTACTGTCTTGTTTTCTCAATTACTTATTTTTTAAGCAAAACTTGTGCCAGAACCTACAACTTAGTTAAAAATTCTATTTGTCTAGGCAGCCAAGATCTAGTCACATGGCCCCCCACCCCTCCCCACTCTCTTAGAACTTCACTATCCCCTGTAGGCACAGGAAACAATTCTCAGGCACAGAATGTGCTAACTTCACTCCTCTGTCATAAGGTAAGTAATCCATACAACCCACGAATTCAGGATAATAGCATCTACACAACAGTGGAAAAGGCATCCACCAATGTACTGGGCTGGACACAAGCAGTACACAGACCACCCTCCTCCTATACACTTCTTTCCAGCAGACATTAAACTTCTCTTCTTCACTAAAGCACTGTTGCCTTCGGTTGCACATTTACCATGCATACTGTGCCCAGGGAATTCCAGTGTAAATACATAAAGTGTACAAAAAAATGGAATCTGCAGTGCTTGTAATTGAACAGGGAATTTTCACACTAGCATTTTTAACAGCAGGACATGATTTTTTTTCTCAATTACACTACCTATGCAATGAGTATAAGGTGTGAAGGGTTTTTTTTCTTAACTGTAGGAATTATAAGAATTTCTGCTAGAAATACAAATTTACCAACACAAGTAAGTGATTAAAACACTCCCTTACATTCACAACATCAGCCTTTATAAAAAAGGTGCACCACTCTTGTGTAGTGATGCCACTGCTGGTAGCCATTGCACTGTCACATGTAAATGGACAAGGGAGCACAGGAAGCTGCAAGTGACAGTGACAAGAAATCCACTTTTAGTGTTCAGCTGTAACTTGTGCTCTACTGTTGCATAACCTACCAGGAGCACACTTTGAATTGCAGGTCATCCATAACAAGTTATTTTCTCCTGCACGGGTCAATATGATCTCCCAAGAAAAACTCAGAAATGTTTACAATACATTGATAAAAAAGCAAAAGCAGACATATTTTATCAGGCAGAAAGCAAAGGGTTCTTTAAAACTGTTTAATTACATGTTTCAGGTAAGCACAGACAATACAGTAGGTTTCCCACCACTCAATATTTACATTCTTTTCCCTAGGCTTGAGCTGTTCATTAAGAGTGTTTTTCAATCAATATCCTTGTCAATCACTTTTGCTCCAAGGAAGGGTGCTGGAATAGAACTATTGCAGGAAACATTCCACCAAGGCATGATTTTCTGTGGGGTTTTTCTCCTTTAAGAACCACGTACTAGTAGTTCAAGATATTTTGGGAAAGTCCTGGCTTCCAAGATGACCTGAAGAATGCACTGAAACCAAGCACTGCGTTAAGTCCTATAAATAGTTAAATCAATACCCATATGTATGTTGTAGAGTTGAAAAATCTCTTTTCACCAGCACTGCCATTGATGCCTGGTTTCTGTTAGGACAGTTTTACACCAATTTTGTTTTGTTCCTTTTTCATTAGCCTTTGTGCCTCTTTCTCCATTTTCTTTCGCTGTTGTTCTGCTGCTCTTTTTTCCCTTTCTGCTATCTTCTGTTGTCTGCAATTAAAGAAAACATGAATTGCTAAATAACAGGAATCCAATTTTCAGCATGGTCATACCTTAAGTTCCTGTCAATATATAATTTATTATAACTAATAAAAACAGAGCTTCAGTCTACTGTTGTTAGGCTCAGAACAATTACTCTTTTATTATCCTGAAATCCTCTTTTCAAATTAATCTCAAATCATAAAATACCCTGAGTTGGAAGGGACCCACAAAGATCATCAAAGTCCAACTCCTGGCCCTGCACAGGATGCCACCAAGAGTTACAACCTGTGCCTGAGAGTATTGTCCAAATGCTTCTTGAACTCCATCAGGCTTGGTGCTGTGACCACTTTCCTGGGGAGCCTGTTCCAGTGCCCAACCACCCCCTGGGTGAAAACCTTTTCCTAATATCCAACCTAATCCAATCTAGTCTTAGGCAGTAATATTTGTTCCATTATTTAGCTACCTAAAAGCCACTACATTTTCAAAGTGAATCAGTGAGAGTTTAGGACAGTTATAAGGGCTAATGCAAAAAACAAAAATCTGTGTAATGCTTTCAGTAGCAAGAGTATCCATCTTTTCAAATTCAGACCAAATCAGTTTCACTTGTCTAGAACAATGACTTTGTGTTCCCCCTTTCTCTCAGCAGAAGCATCAATAGAGACCCCCTTTGTAATGCAAGTACTGCAAACATTTTTGTCATGATCAGATGAGATGGTAACTTCCAATACTTCACATCAGGAGTTGAGGATATGTATTGTACACTACTGTCCGCTACAAATATAAACAATAGTCTTTATGGAAATAAAAAAAAAATAGTAAGTCTTCAGTTGGGTATCCTTTTAGTATTACTTCTTATAATTGTCATAAAACTTCAGACATCACTCTCTTAGCTTAAAGAATCTGTCTTTCGATTTCAACAAATACACAGCTGACTACAGCAAAGAAAGAAAGAACACTGGAAAAATTCACTCATTTTATTCCCCTGCTTCATCTAGAACATATCATTGAGTGGTGCAAGACCAACAGTTGGATTCATACTCCAAGTGACTCATTGCAGCTCTCTCCTGTATTGTCTGAGTAGGTCACTCATGCTTTGGATTCAGTTTATTAGATAAGGAAAAAAATGCTAAATTGTTTGCAAGAGGACTTTTAAAATGAAGCTTCATTAACTTGAAAAGGTGAAATTTAACACAGTTGTAGTAAAAATAAAGAACTGCTTATTAAAAGAGAATAAAGAAATCTAACTGATGAGGGAATTAAATTTAAATGTGTATAAATTACCTGAGTACACCAACTTAGCTGTGTAAAACATGTATGTATGGCCAGCCTTCGCGAACGGAGATCTGTGGAAGGTCTTTGTACGCCTTCCAGCCTGCGCATTGGATTTATTTTAGGTGGGACACAGTGCGCGCAGAACTGAGCCCACCCTTTAATCCTAAGGTTCATCTGCCGGGGCCAAGCGAGCTTGGACAGTGGCAGCGAGGTCCTCAGGACGTAGGTGGATTGCCTTACAGGGCTAACGGGCTCCACCTGCCCGGGGAGTTTCCCCAACCGGGAATCGAACCCGGGCCTCGGCAGTTACAGTGCCGTATCCTTAACCACTAGACCACCAGGGGCTCCCTGTAAAACATACAGAGTTAAAAAGTATCATCACCTGAAGCAACCTTCTCTGGTAGATTCCAACTATGGACAAACTGGGCACACAAAACTTCAAAATATTTGAGGTACAAAGTCTACATATTATCTTTATATTGAACAGGAGTGAGACTGCACTTATTTAATACCTTCCTTGTTTCCCTTGATTGATGATTAATGGCTAGAAGTTTTCCTTTACTCTACTAAGCTGCTCTGCTGTCAGTCATAGAAGAATGAAAACAGTCATTCACATCAGAAGCTACCTCCCAAGTTAACAGCAGCTCAAAAGTTTTGGGGGTTTTTGAGGCCATCATCCACTGTTTACATTCTACTTGAAAGCTAGTTGTCAGTCGAGCATATGCAGAGTAATAATATTTGTCACTTTACAGTGGCAGATTTTCTTGTATTCCCCACTCCTCTGAACCGATGCAGAGGGGAAGAAGTCTTTGTGCACCAGCCAGTATGTAGAGACGATAGTTTCAAAAAGTCACATGAGGTGTGCATTAAGCAATGCCCCTGATCACGGCAGCTCCCGCTCCTTTCCCCGCGGTGACACAGCGGCGGCTCCGCGCCCTCTACAGGCCAAGAAACTGTATTTGGTTACACCCAAATGAGAGAGACCTTTCATGTCACCTCGGACACAGCAACTGGTCACCCAAAAACATAAACAAGTAGCTAGTATAAACTAAAAATGCACGAGCTTAACTGCTCCCACTGGGGAAAAAAATCTTCATTGGTAATAGAAAGTTTGAAGTTGTAGATAGGTATCTAAAATTTGCAAACGAAACCAAGTTCCATCTAACTCAAATTAACTGAAAATCCAATTTATCATCTGCTACACTGATTCATCACTGACTGGAAAATTTTAGTGCATCCCAGCCCAGAACCTGCTGGACAGTGGGGAAAAAAAGAGACTACAGGAAGTCCTCAGCCTAATCCTCAGCACTGCCTTTATGCATGATTTGATTCCAGGGAGCATTTGGCTTATTGTACATGCTTATTTCAACTGCTTATGCACTGAGTCACCAGAGAGGCCACACGATACAGTCTTCTCTGCTATTAAGAAGGCCACAGCCCATTTTTCCACGACTGATCAGCACTCCATTACTACACAAAAATTATTCTGGTTTTAAGATACTTCTAAACACTAACAGAGCTTCAACAGGTACCCAGACACAGCTGGCTGAAGGAGACTTTTACTTTTTCTGTACACTCATTTCCTTCTCAAAAAGCACCATTGGAGTACAGCCAGCAAGAACGCTCTGGAATGTTAGGAGGACTCTATTCTCCATTTAGTAGTCTGAAATCTTATACATGCTTCTTTCAACTGTTATCCTTGTGCACTAAGTCACCAGAGAGACCATGGGATCTTCAGATCATTTTGTGGACCAGCATTAAGAGAAGACTCCACACCACTTCCTTACTACAGAGCCAGGCCTGTCAAGTACTAATATTAAAGATTTATGTTAATATCAGATGTTAAGTATATTACAGATGTCTACTGCTAGAGAAACTGCAAACCCAGCAGGTATTTCCTATCCATCTTGGTAAAAATCAGCCAGCACTTTGCTCATTTACAGATAAACACTGCCATTTGTGTGTCATGAATAAAACAAACGATTTACTTCACACAGCTGGGACACAGCTTACACAATGACCAGTTGTACTGAGGTAGCAAAGTAGTTTGCCATAGAGACAGCTACAGCTCCAATCGTGTTCTAGCTACTGGAAATATTTAGACACATACACATCCCTTCTCTAAAAAGTAAAGTTTGATACTTTTTAGTGTAGCCAGGAAGGAATTTCATCAAAATTAATAACTTGAGCTGAAGCCTTTCAATAGTAAAGATGACAGGCTGAAATCTTTATAGTAGCTTCAACCAAATAACATGACACTTTGAAAAATTAAGGTTTTGGGAAAACCCCACTGAAAACCAACCCAAAGACACATCTCTTCCTAAGTATTCTAGAGCACAAACCTGACAGTTGGCAGACAATATACCTTTGACCATCCTGGAAATATCCACTGCACAAATTTTACACTCCAAAGACAAACTGGCGTATACATACACCAGATCATTTTAGTAGCTAATTTGTGTAGGACAAGCCCCTGCCTCTGAAAGTTAGAATGCTGCTTTTGAAAGTCCTAAAAACACCTGTAATGAAACGTGGCAAGGGTTAAGTAAAGTACAATGCAGCCTCTGCAGTTAGCAAAAGTAGTTGTTTTACTTCTCAGTTCAAAAAGAGCAGCATTTTTCACTGTCGTTCATTTAAGTCTCAGTAGAGTGCACTTCAGAGATTAAAGATCTTACTGAGCCTATTGTTATTCTTTATGGGAAAAACTACAATCCTGGGAAGAAAACCAACCCAAAGACACATCCTTCATACCACAAAGCTTGTACTTCTCTTATGCATTACCAAAAGACAAGACTGAAACAGTACTGAAGTTAAAAAAAAAACAGTATATTGACCAGAATGTAGACATAAATTCTTAAGTTTACAAAAATATTTGCAGTATAATCTTATTCTCACATGTTAAGCTGATGCAGAGCAAGGCTGACAGAGACACTAAATAGAAACAATTATGAATATTGCATTGAAAGTGTGCTGGTGAATTCCCTCGTCTCATTCCACAGACTGAAAAAACTAAATTTTTCAAAACATTAAAATAAATAGTTGATTGAAATTTTGTTTTTTTATAAAATTATCTTTTTTCCTTTAAAGATTCACAGTTCTAGAATGATTTTTGAACATATCATTATTATTTCTTCTTATCACTATTGGACCATCGAAGCCACGTACTTGTGATTTTGTGAGTAAAATGAGAACCATCTAGGAAGCTGCAGCTATCTGAGGCTGGTTACCTGACGATGAAGCAACCAATATGAGTTTGATAAAACCCCAAGTCATTGCAAAGAGAAATCATTGTGTGTGATTAACTTAAACTCAATTTGCACCTCTTTAACCTCCCTACTCCTTCTATGTATTCTTAAAAAGGAAAAAAAAAACCATAAACAGAACAGATGAAGTATTCACTCTAACTTTGTGCAAGACTTGGATTTTACATTCAGCCTTATCAGGTAGTTTACTTAAGTTAGCTAGAAAAGCATAGCTCTTACAGGGATTCCAAGAATACACTTAGTATTCCATTTTTTATCATGAACTACTTCTACTTTACACACATGGTTATGATACTTTTTATAAGCACATCCAGTGGTATTTTACATAACCAAGTTGAAACCTGTTATTTGTACATAATAAGTCACTGGGATCGTTGGGCTTGTTTTTAGTGCACACGTGCATGTGTGGGTTAATGTGTTGTTCCAATGTTCCAGTGATTCTAGGATTTCCCCTGCTATCTCATCCACTAAACTGATTAAATCCAAAATGTCTTCTGGCAACTACCACTTAAATAGAGATTAGACACACAAAAATATTTTGTCTTGTAAGCGTTTAACAATTCTTAGCACTTACCAGAAAGGTGTTAAATAAGCAAGCAAATTTGATTCTTTCACATGTGTCACACCAATTTCACTTACCTAAGAACTTCTTCTGCCTGCCAGGCAGCATCTTCCTCTTCTTCCCAGGCATTAGTATTTTCTTGCCAAGTATCCAAGTCTCCCAGTTCAGGCTGAAACAAAACAGAAGCTCTAAGCACATGGAAAAAGAAAAAACACTGGTGTGGTTCCTGGATGGTCAGACAGGACAGTTTCCTTAACATCTATTTTTAACCTTAGTGCTTCAGATTTACAGAAGTATTTAAGATATGGCAGCGCTTCTCAACTTACTGTCTATTAATTATCTATTATTGTCTTTTTTCCTGCTCTAATAGTGAGTTTTTCCAGTTGTCAAAGGGGTTTTTGGACAAAGGCAGGAAGGAAAAACTGGAGTGCATTTTTGGGAAGAGAAAGGTAAGTTGAGCAGATTATATGAGTAGATAGCGTAAAAGATTTCTGGAAGCTACATGGACAAACCAACATGTACATCCATATGTTAGTATGCCCAATATCAGCTGAGTGATGCTTTAACTCACTAGAAGTCCTTTCCTGAACTGTTTTCATCACAGACAGTGCAGGGAGATGGTACAACCACCCTGTACTGCTTCTTGCCTAGACCCTTTTCGCACTACGCTAATTAAAGCAGAAGGACTGCTAAGATGGGAAAGGGCAAGGGAGGGAAAGCATCTCCTGCTAAATGGTCGTGCTGATAGGTAACTAGACTATGTTTTCAAAGGCTAAAGAGCAAAAATTAGGAGACAGACTACAATGCTTACAGAAAGGGAAAAGCAAGAAGTTAAAAATGGGTCCGAGATAATAAAACAAAGGTAACACAAGAGCCTTTCAAAAAAGCCATCCACTCTTTAGTTAGTAACTTACTGTGTAGAACCAAAAAAACCCTACAGTTCATTGCTTTAGCAGATTTGGAAGCACAGAAGTGTATGGAAGTTTCTTACCTTTTCATCTGTTGAGTTTTTCAATAGAATATATAAGTTAAAATTAGACTAACTACTTCATTCTTTGAACCAAATACTCAATTTTAAAACAATTTACATTATTCCACAACTATTCTTCTTACTCCCTACAATGCATACTTTAGATAGACTATTCCTTCCCCTACAGAACAATCATTTAACCATCAAATACAAGATCAATACTTAGAGCATACTTACAGACTGGTGAATAAAAGGAATATCTTGTGTAGCTGCTAATCTGCTAGAGAATCCTGTGTTTCCCTCTGGAATCCCAAAATTTAAAGGCTCTCGTTTTTTAATAACTATCTGAAAATATTCAAAAACAGGAACAAAAAGTGGTAAATCAAAGCACTACACAGATTCCTAGGTGATCATTTAACTCTGTGCCTCTGAAGGTACAGCTACACACCACCACACTGTGTCTCAAACCTGGTCAGGTCCTGGAAGCTGTACAGCCAAATGAACTGATAAGTGTAAGATGCTAAATGCAAAAGACAAGAACTCCCCCTCCCTACATTAGCTCCTTCTTTAGTCACATGGAAACCTCTGACTGTATCAAGACAGAGAATGGGCACAAAGAATTACAGATCAAATAACCACATGTCCTAGTACTCATAAAAGTTGTCCAGTTGTCTAAAAGTTACCAACTACATGATATATTCCTTGGAGAAATCCTGCTTCTGTGATAGGTAACTGTAAGATACTACTCTTGAGGGCAGTGCTGTCTGCACTGCTGCACTGCACTGCAGAGTGAGCTCTCTTAGCTACTTTCACAGCATATCTGTGCAGACAGTTTCAATAGCTGCAAAGTAATTCTCTATCACACCAACTAGTAAAGCTCAATACCGGTTTGGCTGAAAAACATGCACTAGTGCTTCTCCCAAAAGGCACATTAGCAAATTTAACATGGTTGCTAAGATCACATTTCCCTCCTTTTCTTGACCTCAAGTCACAAAATTACCTTATATAGCCCACTTTAAGTCTCTGCTGTTTCCCAATGAGGCAGATTCACAGTTCCATTGACTGTACAAATGCTAGTACCAATATAAGAACAGAAACAGGACTAGACAGTTTTATTTAGCAATGACAGACTATTATTTTACTGACGTTCCATTTCCAAATAGGTGAATATAGATGAGTGGCAACATGAGTAGATTCTACCTCAAATCTTGAGGTTTATATTGAGGCAACATTTGGTGGAAATACAAACATAAATTCATATCTAAGGGTAGTAAGTAGGCCGAGTTAACAGGAATGTTCTTTACAGTGCCTGCAGTCATCCCTAGAGATACACTTCAAATAAACCCAGTATACAGTACTCAAACAGCATGGACTCTTCTCCAGTTTTGTTCTGAACCTGAAGGTCATTCATCCTATTAGGCAAATATGTCAGTAGATATAAAGGAGAAATTTCCTCAGTCCTCCTCTGCCCCTCAGATTTTGGCAGATCAAAATCATTCATTAGACAAATTTAGTCCGCAGAATACTGCAGATTGTGAATGTACAGAAAACTGACACCAGAATCACCTCCAGTTCATAGGACCACAGGAAGATTCAGGTTGGAAGGTGCCTCAGGAGGTTCTGTAATTCAACCTCTTCCTCAAAGCACTGTCAGCTCGGAGGCTGATGAAAGTAGTCTGGGCTTATCCACACAGGGCTTGAAAAGTGCACAGCCTCTCTAGTAACCTGTTCCAGTACTTGACAGCCTTTGTTGTGAGGTTTTCCAATTGACTCAAAGACCTGTAAGTAACCAGCTAAAAGATTTGCACATAAAAACAAAACTTGCAATTACCAGAAGTTTAATCAGTGTTTATTTACAATGTTGATGCTCCTGTAGATACGACCTTCTGTCTTGTCCCCATAATAGAAATGGATATTTGAAGAGCAAGCTATTTTGAAATACCAGTCCCCTAATTCCAGCCTCCCAATACAACTTGGGTAAACAAGTAATCATTGTTTTCTGAAACTGCAGTGGAGCTCCCTCAGACCTCAAGTCTTGACCAGGACATGGAATGTCTCTGTTCAAATAATAGAAGGGTATGAGCACAAGCACCTTAGTGCAATGTTCCACTATCAGAATTAAAGTGACTAGAGGGTTCTCACACTATACTTCCCAGAATCTTCAGACTATGAAATTATTCCTAAGTTTCCAATAACATTAAGACTAAAGATGTAAATATGAAGTAGCATTACATTCGTTAAAATCTCAAAGAGTCTGCACTTTTAACTGGACATGTTAAACTACACACAAGCATCTGTCCTCATTTCAACAGGGCAGCTTAATTTTACTAACAAGCACATTCTAAATGTTGATTTACTTACAGCCTACTTTAAAGCAAGGAAAACCCTCCATAAGTATAGTTGAAAGTGCAATACTTACTTTTTGAGTTTTTCTTATAGTTGGTGTCATATCTTTGAAATAATCAGGTTCCATTTGTTCCAAAGGATTTTGCTGAGCAGCCACATTACCATTTCCACCTTCAATCTTCACACTGGTAGGTGCATCTTCATCCCAGGAAGACCAGTCTTCTACTTCAGGCTGAATAGAAGTATATGGTACAAGTTAATACTATCTGCAAGTAAAAACTTGTCTTTTTATATCTTGCTAAGATACATACTTAATATTATACAGCATATATAATAGTATTATATCTATCTTGAAAATATACCAACATTGTTGTAGGACTGCTATACTCACTTTGTTAAGGGATTATCTATTAAATCACCTACCACTGTAACAATTACCTGTTTGGGAACAGAAGAATAATCCACTGTGGTTGGCAAAGTTATTTGGTCTCCACTTAACTTTCGCCCTCTTCCAGACCTGAAAGAAAAATGTAGGAATCCTCCAAGCTTTGAAAACATGAGCACTAAGTTTAAAAAAAACAAAAAGGAAGTCTGAGACCAGCACTACTGAAAATAGTCATGGCTAAAACATTTAGTGCTTCAACTACCTTAGTATTAACTACTGTCTGTAAAAGTCTGCTAAGCAAAGGAATTTTATCATGAATTTCAAGTGGTGTTCATATAAATTTCAAAGTGCAATTTACTTTTCTAACTGCAGTGGAAATAGAAGAGACATACTTCTGAGAAATACGAAAATTGACAAACCAACTCAATTATTTGCAGAAGTCAGTTACAATTTTTAAATTGTCAGTGCTTATAAAGCAATATACATTTGTCAAAGAACTATCTCTGCTGTACACTGAGAAATTTTTCTATTTGTCTTGGATGTTAAGCTGTGTCTAACAAATTGCTTTCTGAACTGCTTGATTTGAAAGCTCTTCTAAAATATTTTGTCCTTCAAAGTCTAAACAGAGGTAATACAAGATTATGCAAGTCAACAGCTTTTGTTCAATTCATGCTTCTATTGAAAGAATACTGTTTCAATGCATTTCAGCAACTATATCAAATAATTTTAATTGAAAACAAACACTAATGCATTGCAGATAAACCACCTAGATATTTATTTAATGACAGTATTCAAATATCAAAATAATTCAATCAAAATAATCAAAATATTCTTAGCTGACATTCACTATATTTTAAAACCTTACAACACAAGAGAATGAAATTATGGCTTACACTCATGTTTTCCCCTGTTGACCTTATGCAGCTTGGAAAAGTTACATTTTGTTTCTTACTACCGATGAGAATAAAACTGGGAAACTTCAATTTGTAGTTTCTATCCATCAGTTTTAGTATCATAGAACATACTACCATCTACTCAGACTATCTGAATTGCTTGTAATATCACCTCTCTGTATGCTGGTAAGTGACTGGATGTATTTTTCTACTTTAGGTCCAAAGATTCCTCCTTAGGAAGGTGCTATCATCAAATTTCCACGTTTTATATAATTCACTCTAGCCTCTTTACCAACTGTTCCTTTAAGCTGCAAAGCAACAGAGTTTAAGGGTAAAGGAAGGTGAAAACACTGCTTCCTCAAACACATTAGAGACTTCTGGTAAAGACTTCAGGTTGACCAGATTTAGGTGACATCTCTAAATGAAACTCAAGCTTGAAAGCATCCTCCTTCAGACTTGTACAACATACATGTCTTTAATACTATTCCAAGCCATCACTTTGCACTTACATGTATTTCTCTGTTTATATGAACTAGAAGATTCCAGCAAGTGGCCTGTAACAAACATTCATCTAGTCCAAATGATTACACTAACAAGGGTGAAGGTAGGAGGAAAGCTTTTGTCATACAACATGGGAAAGAATATGCTACACAGAGCAGTACTGAGGAAAGGCTACGTATCTCCACCTCTACACAGAGAACAAGATGCTTATAGGAACAGCTGCTTCACAACCATCATTAGACAGATATTGATCTGAATATCAAATGCCTCAAGAATCCTTGGTTTTGTTTCTCCTTACTAAGCAGCAACATCCACATTTCTCAGTTGGAGAAAGCAACTGGAGAGTTTAAACAGAAGGAAGTTTCATCTCTTTTTATACTTATACCTTTTGTTTCCTGGAAACTGGATTCAGGCAGGCTATTGTTTATCATAAGAAGATTTCACTTCAGAGATGACTAATGCTATATGTAGACTCTACACTTACTAGGAAGATGCACAATCTCTACAGGCACTTGTATAATCCAAGTAAGTACTAGCTCATATCCACTGAATTAGGATGCATATTTAATTAAATCACATTTGCTGGTTATCAGGCATACTTACATGCAGGGATGCATTACAAGAACACAAAATTTATCAAGCTACACTTTGCAGCTGACAGTAAACAGGATAAACATCTGAAGTTAATTAACTGAATTAATTTGATCCACTGACTTGTTTATGTGAAAGATTTTAAATTTTCATTCCTTCAATTAAATGCTATTCACAAAATAAGAGGTTTTCTAACTTTTTTTACTCTGAAGCAATTTCTCAGCTGTTCATTTCAAGGTTTTAGTTCCTTCAGAATTTGAAAAAACTATGAAAATACTGTCATTACATCTACAAAACAATTATCTGCTTATAAAAACTATCTTAACACTTAGAGAAATGAGTAGCTCATATAATATAGAAATTATCAACTCAGTGTTTTGACTTCTTTCAGAACTTGAACAGCAAGTATTCTTAATTTGATTTGGGATTTGAATCACAGAACTAAGGTTGACATCTGTATAGTTGTATGCAGCATTAAAATGTTTCTTTTTAAAGCTTCACTAGATCTGTAGTAAATTCACCAAAAAGTTGCTTCCCCGTATTCTTCAAACAAGTAAAGGTGAAGACGAAATAAACAGTTATTTTGTGTCTACCACATACTCTGCATATGCTTTAATCTCACTGGTAAAGTTGTCATCATCATACACAAAAGCAGAATGTGTTTCTCCAGATTGCTATTTGTTTGTAAAACAACACACTGCAAGAGTGGCAAGAAGCACAGTAGTTAATTTGACAGCACAAGATCTTGCCAAGATCTGCCTCATGTGCACTGCTACTGTACTACTGAACTCTACTACCACACACCTGTAACTCTTGAGGGTTTTGAGACTGTTTCTAAGTATTACACTGCTGCATTCACAGGTCTACAACTCAAAAGAACACTACATATGACTTAAAAGAGTAAGCAAAAACTAAGTCATTATTCACCATTAAAAAAAAAAAATCAGTTTCCCTGAGCTTCCATCACTGTCCTCCAAACTTCTGAAAGAATCTTCAATAGGGAGAAGAATCTCAAGATTCAGGTAACTGTTTTTTGACAAAGCAGGATTAGAATTGCTTATATTTATAGTGAAAGCCAACTGCATGACAGGGTGAATGCTGCCATCAACTGAACAGCTTTTCTTCTAGTTTGTCAAGGAATAGTTTTAAAATGTAATTTTAAATCTGACATAGTTGTTTAGAAAACCTCATTCAGCTATCATACAACAAAATACACTCACAAATACACTACACAGACTGTTGGAACTCTGAAGGAATATGCAAATTAAAGAATTAATTTGACTTAGTTTTCATCTGTCTTGATTGTTTTGCAATTAGTAAAATCAGAACTGCGAAAATTGGTGGGTGGGTGCTGGGAGAAGGAAAGAAGTGCAAGAACCTGTAGTTGAAAAAGAAAATGCAACCAAATTAAATAAGACATGTTTACCTGCATATTAACTTTTTAATGAAAGAAAGCACTGCTGCCAGGCAAGTACAGACTTTAAAGAGTCGAAACTGTGTTATGGCCATGATGAGAAACCCTTCCTGCAAAAGAAAAAAGTTAGATGCAGAGAATTATACAACTTTATACATTTCTTAAAGCCAACTACCTTAGTTCCTGATAAGCAAGGAGCATTCTGTGCAACTGTGTTAATGCAAGAAAAGAAAGCAGGTACCTGGAACAAAGATGCTACCTGCCTATTATCAGGGAATTTCACTGATGTAAATAATACAAGGTATTTAATATTTATGGCCTTTAAAGAAACAGCACATAATCATAAAGCCGTAGTTAAAGACATTTTTAAAGGGGAATGCAGGCAACCAGTTGCAGTGATGGCACAGCTGATCTGCTTCAGACACTGCCAGTGACACTGAACACTGGCAATGAAGGGAGAACAGAATAAGCACCAGTGAGAAGCTCATGCAGCTCATGCTTGCTTGAGCATGTCTTGCATATACAAATTATAAATTTAGTCATTAAGTCAAAACCCAAAATTGGCTGTTTAAATTTACTTTCCATTTTGATGGAAATGTATGATGAGAATAAACAATGTTTATTTTAGAATCGGTGTCACTGAAAAATCATCAGCAAAGAACGACTCTTTACTGGTGCACTACAGCACCAGCCGACCCCCAGATCTATTGGTATTTCTATGCCAGACTGGATCATGACAGCAAACCCAAAAAACAAATCTGTGGCTGAAACCACTCCTGTTGATAACTATTTTTCAGTGACAATTTCATAATCTAGAGAATTCATACTCAGTATATCACATCATTCCAACAGATCACCTCCAATAGGCACAGACTGACTCAGAATAATCTGCTGTAATTCAAGGATCCCTTTTCTCTCTTCTACAGGCGAACATTTCAGAGTAAAGAATAAGAAGTTAGGCTTCACAAATAGCTTTTCATTATGTACATCTACACTTGTAACAACATTTTCTGTTGCAAGTTTAACATACCTCCTGGTGAGAAGAGAAGGCAGCCCTGTGACATTTTCCTCAGGCCATGAGTATTCCATGGAAGGACAGCTCGATTTCAAATATGCTATGGCATTTAAATCACTTTTTATACTCCAGGCTTTAAGTTAGGAAGAGTCAGGAAGGTGGATCATTAGGTAGGCTGCTCCAATACTGTCCTGAGGATTTTATTAAAAAGGTACATAATGGGATTTGTGAGCTTCACGGAGCATAGATTTATTTTTATTGGTGCTCATTTGCTACATAATGTAACTATTATTAAACACTGCAGTAATACAGCACTGGAAATATTGCTTCACATATAGTCCAGAACAGGAATTTCTGCTGCTGAAAAATCATACTGTGTGGCTATTAAACAAACAGGCCTTTTACTGCAAAGTGGAAGGTTAAGTCAGTAAGTAACCACCAAATTACAGACCACACTGCCGAGCTGTAGCTCAGGAGAAAGGTCTCATAGGACATGTGTCAACTCTACTTGAACGTTAGTGTTGTCTTATTTCATGGGAGACTTAAAAATGCAGAGAACTCGATACAGAAGTGGGTTTGCTCTTCATTTGATAGAAACAGGAAGCAGTCAGACTTCCCACAAAGAAGCAAGAACAGACATCATCCAAGACATTTAGCTTTTAGTTTAAAAGACTGGACCATCATTTCATATTATGCTCAAGCACTTCCTTACCTTCCAGAATGAGCAACATTGACAATATCTAGATGACAAAGAATGCATCAGTCAAGAATTTGAAGGATTCAGAAATAAGAGAAGTTAGTAAAAGCAGAATGGATAGTAATTAGATGGAAAGTTTTCTATTCTAAGGGTAGAAATTATTGCAAACTAACACTGAATTGGTGAAAGAAAATACTATTTGTAGAAGAGAAACCTAGATGCTATCCACCTGGCACAAAGAGCAGGTGACTGCTGAAATGAGAATAAAGGTAGATCTTTTCTGAAAGGATGCTTGTTTAGAAGCTCACTCCACTCAAGCAGAATTCACCCCTCTACCAGCTTGGAGGGCAGGAGACAAGGCATAGAATAGTACTCAATATTTGAAAGAGTAAAGCCATCTTCCCTTGTTCAGACTACCCAACTGCCACACTGGGCAGTACAGACAGATGCCTAATTAAAAAAAAAACTCAAATTACTGATTGAAAAGGTTTTGGAAGAAACCATTACTCAAAAACCTCTGCAGACTCAGTATTATTTATGCTGCAAGTCAAGAGACTAGGAAGGTTACTAAGTGCAAAACTAAAACCAAAAAAACCTTCAGATGTGTCAATTATATATATTTATATACACACACATATGTATATATGTATGGATACATATTTATAAGCCCAGTTTTTCAATTCATCTCTATTTTTTCATCTATTAAATTGCATACTCTATTTTTTATTTATTCTCAACATAAAGGTAAACAACTGAAAAAAACCAACAGAATCCACAAGGAGTCTGGCTTGCAGGCTTGTGAAATCCAGTGGTGACAAGAATTAGCCACCAGAAGTTAATCCATTTTAATCTATTTCCCAGCTCATTCCTATACATGAGTGACTGCATCCAATATCACCAGCATGCCTGTCTGGCAGGGTTCAATAGGTATTGTCATTCCCCAGAACGACCACATAACTTGTGCCTCTCCACTTTCCACGTGTCACGCAAAGATTTCAGAGTTACAACAAGACACACGCAGACACTTAATATATTTGTGTTAGAGCTGCATTTCACTTCAACTGTGGCAGAACTAGGCTCTCCAAAGGTGGGATCTGATGGTCTTGGAGGTCTTTTCCAAACTTAATGATTCTGTGATTCAAGAGAGTAGTCACTGCTTTGTCTACCTCTTCTCTGAGTGTTGACTGCGGTCGTCCCAACTAAGCTCTGTAAACTAGAAATTGTCAGATGCACAACCAGAGTTTTGGCAACAATATGCTATCATATAACCATAGCAATATTACATTAGTTTTTATACTGCTAATTAAGATATGAACCAGTATATTTGCATTCATTTTAGCAATATGCTAAAAGCAGTTTAAAACACAATCTTGCCCCAATTATTGTCTCAAGATAAGGACAGATCAAGTATTGTCCCCTGTGTCTGAAACTGCACTTGAAACATGTGCATTGTTGCTCTAAGGACAGCACTACCCGAAAAGATAAAGATTTAAACCTTTAGGTTTTGAGTTTTGTTTGGTAGTTTTTGGGGTTGGGGAGTTTTGTGTTTGGGATTTTTTTTAAGGTAACTAAATTTCTCAAAGGTAAGCAATTTTATATTCTGAAGCAGCTGCATGAATATAGATGTACAAAGAACCTTAATTTTCCTCAGTTCACTGCAAATCTTATTCACCTGATACTGTTACACTAAACTTGCTATGAGAAACAACCTTCCCTTTCTCATGAATGGAAAAAATACCAAACAGTGTAATGCTAAATGACAGGGCCACCACATTCTGTCTTCCTTTTCTTCTCTTAAATCTTTCCTTCATAAATAATCACAAAAGGAACTACAACTGCCTTAGCAGTCAACTATGACACAGGATGACAGAGACATAGTACAAAGTGGCAGTGCTGCAGCAAGAATCCTAATATATTCCTTAACAGATAGAGGCAAAGGTGAAACACTGGACTGAAATTTGGAAAATTTGATAAGAGTTGTTTGTCAGCCTGTTACAACTTTCTGCATATCACACCTTATGCCTCAGTTTCTTATTTATAAAACAGGATAGAGATTTCCTTGTCTCACTATTGAAATTGCTTCTAATGTATTATATTTATCAGACTTACTGTCAAATGAACTTTCCTTACAACAGACATAAATAAGCAAATAAATCAAGACATGAATCCTAATTAAGTTATTACTAGCAGTCAACTCAACAATTTTGTAACAGATGCCAAATTTAGCTGGAGTTTGACTTATGCAGCTTGTCCTGCCTTCCACTGGTAAAAGTCACAGCAGCTGCTGACATGGAAGATGAACACAGAAAGGATTAAAGGATAGCAGCAGTAAGATGTTAAACACTTTAGACCCAAGCCAGAGGAATGAGGCAAGTTACACGTTTTATGGATCCATAAAGGAAATAGAATGAAGGGAAGGAAAGTTCAGAAGTTTATTGAACTGAAACATTTTTACAGGGCTTTCAGCTTGCAGCAGTGGCCTGATTAGAACTCCTGGCACCTCTGATTTCATTGAAAGTGGCCAGCACAGTCCACCCTCAGATGGACTGGTTAGTCAACTATGGTGCTAAATGAGCAAGGCTCTCACTGACCATCACTGTACAATGAGCACACTGTCACCTGCAGAAGCACTTCCTCTTTCATATCTAACTGTACACACAAATACCACTTAAAACAGTATTTCAACAGACAAAATTGAATTCTAAAATACAGTCACTTTGTGGCATTCAAATTGCTTTAGAAATCTTTTTATCCTAATGAACTCATCTATTACTGTCAGTGAAAAAGATGTCAAAATACTCATTACACAGCACCTATCCTGCTCTCCTTTGTAGCTCTACAATGCCAACTGATTTGTGCAGCTTAGTTTAGATACCATCATCTTTGAAAGACAGTTTATGCCTTGAATTACCAGTGCCTTGTGAATTGATTACATTTTTTTCACATCAGCTCATCTGTGACTCTGGAATGAAAACACGAAGACACCTTGGAATCAGTGACTTTAACCCATATTAAACATAGCTAGATAAATAGCCAAAGGATGGCTTCTAAATCAAGACTAAAAATAACTTGTATGAAACTGAAAGGTTCCCCTCCACATATATATTTACATAAGGAGCCACAAAAAAAAAGAGCCTCACCCTTCTAAAGTAAAAGGAGAAGTTCATTTCCTAATACAAAAGACTAACATAGCCTTGAGGGTTTACATTTGTCAGCACCAAAACTCCATACTGGTTCAGTGGTGCTTTTATGTTTTCACTAGAACAGCTGATATAAACCTAGCAAGGTTTCAGTGGCAAGGATAGGATTTCTTTAAAGTTTATTTTATATGAAATTTTCCAAAAGTAGAGTGGCCATGTCAATCTGATGATGAGCAAGAAGGTTTATAGGGAGATAGAATTTCACGAAGATTAGCAGATAGAGCTACAAACCCAGTTTTCAAGCAAACAGTCATGTACTGAAGGACACAACCAGCACCTCCTGCATTTCAAAGACAGCCACCATGATTCTGTAGCCTAATCAGAGGTTCAAATTCCCTCTTCCTGGTTGATTTCTGTGTTTGGTTTTTCTTTGGTTGCTCCCTTTTTTTTTTTCATCTCTTTATATAGAAACATAATATTAGGAACACTGAATGTGGTGGGAAAAAAACCACAGTCTTGACCACTGAGTTTGATAAATGGGTAGATAAACAGCATGACTGAACCTCAAAGCCATGCTACCATGCCATTAAACAGAGGAGCAGAACCCAAAGGGAAGATTAGAAGGCATCTCCTCTATCTAATTATATGTCTGTAATAGGTACTGTTGTTTCAAGAATAAAGTTCCAACTTTCAGTGCAAGTACCCTAACTAGGCAGCTGAGGTAGGCAGGATAAAGACAGCTCACTCCTATAAACCACAGCTAAAGTCATACAAAGTGCTCAAATCCAGGAAGAGATTTCAAGACTATTAAGAGCTGAAGAAGATACCAAAATTCAAGACAATATTTTGTCTCTCTAACTAAAAGCAGCAAAAATTGGTGACTGCTGGCAATTCCTAAGTTATTCCTAGACACCCAACACTCTGATATAAAACATACAGAGTTTCAACTCTTTTTCAAACATGTTACTCCTAGAGCCATAAAACTACTATAGTAATATCACATCTCACCCCTTTCTCTCCAAGAAACTGAATATAGCTTGAATCTTGTTAATGTGAACTCTTGAAGCTTTCTGTTCTGAATTAGAATAAGTTCTACTCTTCAAGGCAACATTAGTTAAAATAGAAAGTTGATGTCCACTGACTGATCACAGTCATTCTTTGACAATTCCTTACCTATATATGCTGCTGTCTTCTGAAAACCAGCATGGAGAACATAGACTGAAATAACCCAATCCCATGATACTACACTACAAGTTTTGCAACAAGTCTTTTACATAACACACTAACTCAGGTAACTCACTTCACAACACTGAAAAAGTTCTCAGACACAGAACCAGAGCTCAAGAGACCCCAGTTCTGTTCCAATCATCATTTGTCGCCCTAGACTTAAGTTTTTTGTAACTACATGGAACGCCAAAGAGAATAAATTAGCACATTCTCATTGTTACTACCACAACATTACCTTGCAACACAGGCTGTCTCGGCAAGAACTAGCTATTTACAATGAAGGAACGCTACAAGACAGCCTACAAGAAATCTCTGCAGTGCACATCTGTATTTCCAGAAAGCTATAAAGCAGCAAGCTATGCTATTTTTCATTAGATGAAAGTAACATTTCTAGTTAGTGCAACTAAGGCACTTAACACTGAATTCACGACCACGAAACAGTGCCCCACCGTTCTACTAACCAGGCCAGGTCTAGTGTTATTGGAGAAAGAAATGAAGCCAGATGGTAGCACTTAATTTTTCTGTGACCAGTTAGAGATTCTCAAGACTTTAAAAGTGTGCTAAGAAACCTTCACATTACCTTTTATGAAACCTGCCGACCAGCGTGAACAATGAAAAGTTTCAGACCAGGTAACCCCAAGCAGTGCCGTCCGACTGCCAGCTCTGACAGGACGTGCACCCCCCGCCCTTTGACACAAGGTGCCAAGCCTCCCAGTTCCCAAACGCTGCCTATCTGCTCGCCCGTCACTCCACGTTCTTCCCAGTCCGTGAGAGACCCCCCCCTCTCCGCCTCGGACAGGGCCCGGAGCAGCCGGGCAGAGGCCGCAGGCCCGGCGTTCCCGGGCCGGCCGGGCAGAGGGCGGGCCCAGCGCTGCGGGGCCGNGAGGCGGCCGCTCCCGCAGCCTCCGGCCGCCCCTCATCCAGAGCCGGGCACGCGCCGCTCCGCCACCGCCTCGCGCGCCGCCATCTCGGCCCCGTCACCCGGGAGACGCTCCCGCCCCTTCCGGCCGCGTCGCTTCCCTCAGTGCCGATCCCGGAGCCCGGCCGCAACGGGCGGCTTGCAGGGGCCTTCTTCCTCGGCGCCGCCGGGTTACGGGGGAGTCCAGCCGTGTCTTTGTCCCCTGGGAGAACTGCGACAAAAAGACGTTGTTCTTTAGCGGTCTCAAGGTGATGCACACGTGGCAGTAAAGGTTCCTGTGTGGTCGGCGGAATGCTGAGCTGTAAATTTGGCTGCTACTAAAAAATAAAGGCTGCTCACAGGTGTGGTTTCAGTGTCCCAGTTTGTTCACCGATGTGCTTCGAGAAGTGTTTGTCCGTATTAGCAGCTGGTTAAATGATCTAACGTTAGATTTTCCAGAGCTCTCTAAGCCTCCACTTGTGTTTCATTTGGTACGTGAGGTAAAGGACGGTTTTGTCCCCTTCTCACAGGGAACTCTAGTCAATTCTAGGGCAGCACTAATATAATTTCCCTTCAACTCCAAACCGTGATGCCCAGCTCTCTTTGCACTGTATAAGTATCTTCCCTTAAAGCCTTCCTCTTCTGCAGTCAGCCAGCCTGCTGCTGTTCTCTGTACCGTGGGTTCTGCCAGTGAGGAGATGGATGATAAAGGGATGGCTGTTGTGAGAAGGCACTGGTATCATAGAGTCCCGTGTTCTGACAGACACTGTGACTGCATTTCCCCAACTGTTCATCAGGAAACAGGCCCCAAAGGGACAAGGAGCCAAGCATGATTGGCTGTGGGGCAAGGACCTCATCAGCCAGGATGGGAGCAGGGCAGTCTGGGGGCAGCTCAGAGTCCAGACTGCAGGGCAGGATTCTGGTGATGAGCAGATTTGAGGACGAGCCAGGAATCAGTGTGCTGGTCCAAGATCAATAGAGAGGTCCAAGATCAAGAGTCCCAAGCGAGTCAGGGCACAGTTGTGGCCAAACTCAAGCACTTCTACAGTGTTACTCATGTGAGATTGACGCCCTTACACCTGCAGAACGTGCCTTCAGTAAGAGAAACTCTGTTTTTAATACCATTTCAAAAGCATTTGTGTAGCAGAGTTACACCTCTCAGAATAGCTTTCTCTCTAAAGCCGAAACTGGAAAGTAATCTTCATCTGCATTTACACAGAAAAACAAACAAAACTGCTAGAATGACACACGGGAAAGGTCAGGTTATGAAGATAGCCAGTTCCATTTCTTTTGACAACGCATTCAGATTGTGTCATTACTGTCTATGTACTCAAAAGGGAATATGCCACGGTGAGAAAGAGGCATTTTAACATATGCATATAAACACCCACACTTAATATAAAAACTGCCAGAGTGGTTCACCCACACCATTCTCCTAAGTACACAACAGACCTATGTGTGGCTGTTGCATTAATGAAAAAATCCTGGGAATTGGCAGACCACTAATGAAAAATAACTGTCTTCTTAAAAACATAATTATGAAATTTCAAAATTAGTAATGATATAGACATAATTTATAAAAGAAATGTTTACATGAATAAATATTTCTTTGTTTAAAAATTTCATTAACCCTCAGCTCTGAAGTTTTAAACTTGGATTCTTTTGGATCAGTTAATTTTCCTAAAGAGATCTTCTGAAATATGATTTCAGAAGATATTTCATTGCCATATCAAATGCAGTTCTGCTACAGTAAACTAATCAAGCTTTTTAGGGAACTATTTTTTTAAATTAATGCTTTTCTCTTACAGATATTAAAGCTTGAACATATCACATTATCTGACAATTTGCAAGTTTGTTAGAGTCACTTCTTTTATATCTAAAGCAATTTCCATCATTTCAAAGGCTGATGGTTCCATCATCCTGATACATTCATGTTTCTATTTAGTAACTTCATTCTGTCTGTAAAAGGGATACATAGTTTTTCAATATGAATTCTCCCTCCTATGGGATATGCACTTCATTTACTTGTGTGCTCTCTTGCTGTTAAGTCTTTTATTAAATCTACAAATAGTTTTTTAACTAAGGATACCTTTCCTTAATTACAGTCCTGTTGAGTTGTGTAGTAACTCGAGTTTTACATTTCCAGAAAAAATTTTACCTTCAACAAGTGTTTGATTCTGGGCAAAGTAGAGTTTTCATAGTTCTAACCACAGAAAAATTACAGGTTCTTACTATAAAATTCAGAAGTAATTTTTTATACTGCTGCTACAAATTCATATTCTGCTCTTTGAAATTTTGTCATATTGAAACTCTAGATGAGAAGAGGCAGTTCCATTGTTAGATACATCTTCCACTCCATTGTAGTATTTCTGCACGCCTATTTTGGGTAATATCTAAGACCAAAGAGTTTGCCTAAGTCTAGGCAAGTATGTATCCTAGCCTGTAGAAAATATGACCACTTTCCCAAGTAAGTAGTCAAGTATTCATGAAAGCCTCTTTGCTCTCTAAAGGTCTTCTGGCTGAAGCTTTACTCCTGCTGCCTCTGCCAGCATGCCTTAAATTCCTTCCCTTATTCCCAATAAGGCTTGATGTGCCTTGTAGGGGAAATTTCCAGACTAGTGATTTTGGTGAGAGGCCTTTGTAGGAAAATTCAACCAACTGACTGTTACCAAGCATATAATATATAAAACTGAAAAGGAGCACACCCCCAAGTAGCTTTTTTGGAAGCAGTGGCCAAGAGAGCCCAAAGAGCAGCAGTGACTGCCTAGATCTCCCTGAGCTCAGAGGAGACTGTGCAGGTTTGGTGTTCTGCTGGAATGGGCAATTTTGTTGCTCCCCTGAGAACGATTCAGCATTTTGCTTCCTTTAAGCATCTCTCTGTGAGATACTGACCTTCACACTGAAGCCCAGACAGCTGACAGGACCTTTTGTGGGGCAGAACTCCCAGTCAGCCTAGAAGGTTGAAACAGGCTGGTTGGTTTGTTCAGAGCTGTAAAGAACTTAGAGGTGATGAAGAATGTGTGATTTTAACCTGCTGCTGAGAAATTTTGTGGGGAGATTATTTGGGTTCTTCTTTCCACTGACAGCATTGGCTTCTCCTGCCTCGGGCATTTCTGTATTTAATGTTGGTGAGTTAATATACAGAATGCTGGGAATATGTGCCAGAACCCAGTTTTCCCTGTCTCTGCAATATTCCTTATATTTCTCAACTACAAATTAGGGAGAGGATAACAGGATCTCTTTTTTATGCAGCTAACTTATCACTTCATTACTAAATAGGAAATCTTCCATCCTGTTGTATGCAGCTATTAAGTAATCTTGCTTGACACACACACGGCTTTTCATGTGTTTCTTAGTCAGGAAAAGAAATTATATGAGTTCGAATTATTAGAAGCTGCATCTTAGGCATTGTGTCAGCATTTGAATTCAAATCCCCTAAATACTTGAGTGTCTAGCATGTTGCTTTATAAAATAGTTATCTACATGGATATGCTTGTGTGTTCATGCCTGCATGTATATGATTTGCATTTAGGGAAACAAGAGAGAGAGTGCATAGCATGGAAAGGTAAGATTATGAAGTTTTGTTGACAAATGCATTTAGGAAGGCAAAAGATTTTCTTCCTAATTTTTTTTGTTGTTATTTTGTATGGGTTTTTTGAGAATAATGAGAGAATAATGAAACTGTTGGGTGTTTCTTCATACCTCAGCATTTGTTAGAAGAATTTCTACTTATTGGTAAAACATGAGTTTCTTTTATTCATTCCCCTTGCCAGATCTAATTGTCTAATTTCAAGAATAATTATTCTAAAGTTAGGAAAAGAACTTAATAGAGAAAAATTCTCCCTTTTCCCATTTTAAAACAAACCAATTCAGCAAAAAAAGACCTATGTTGTAGCCCCAAAACTTCAAAACTTCGAAACTATGTATCAAGACCAAGTGGCCATTGGAAGTGTTGAGTTCCCAAACTCTGACTAAAATCAATGCAAGCCTCAAGCAAACTTTATTGTCTCAGTAAAATTTGGATTGCAAAATCTAGATCTCAGTTGTGATGGGGGAAAAAACCCAGAAAATCATTTTGAATATAGCTCTGTAACCTCATGAATATACAGTCTAGGAGAAACAGCATTCAAAGAAGAGGTATGCTGAAGGGAAAGAAATACATTTTCTCCTTCATTATCAAGTTTTTCTGTTCATCTTATGATGGTGAAGAAGCATTTTAAGTTATCTTTATCATTACAGCAGTCAGTAGGCAGAAACAGGGCTTAGATCACACTCTTTCTGATCTTTATTCAACAAAGGAAGAACAGTCCTCTTCTGTCCATTGACTATTTGATGAAACATCTCCTACAAAATATATGTCAACAGGCATTTTGAAATGTAATCTGAACAACTCAAATATTAGCAAATTGATCCAGGATTTGGGCAGAATCTTATCTCAGAATAAAATGTGCATGAAAAAGTTAATAAACATTAGCTATAGAGGAGCATTTTCCATTCCAAGTTACAAAACAAGATTTTGTAATGTTTAACTGTTACTGTCTCTTTCGTTGTAGCTTCCGAGGGCATTGCATTCCACCCAGCTACACCAGTACTGGGGCCAACAATTTCTGCTTGTGTTCAACTAAATGAACATTTCTCCTTATGGAAAGTATTCTGGTTTTCTTTCTCTATTGGAAGAAACTGAGCAACTGCTGCCAGCTCCAGGAAACATGCATAGGCAAGTACTGTATTTCCAGAAAGTTTGATTAAATCTGAAAAAAAAAAGCAGTTCTTCCATAAAGACATGACGTACTCAGGAAAGCACTGAAAAATGAAGGATCCACCATATTTCTTCATGGTTTGTTCTGGAGATTAAGCAGTTGTGCTTTTAAATTTGAATTTGTCTGACTTCTATTTCCATCTACTCTTTGTGCCTTCCTCCGTTAGATTAAAGTGCCCTTTGTTTCCTTTTTTCTCTCTGAGGAGATTATGACACATCACAACCATATTTCATATCAGCTTTCTTTTCAATAGAGTAACATGGGGAGATTTTTAAAGCTTAGCTAGCAGTGCTAGCCCTCAATAACTTCCTTTTCTCTTTCAGTATTCCTTTCTTTCCTTCTTCCTTTCAAAACTGTGAGTCGTACATAATGTCAGACTCACCAATGCTGCATGCAAAGCTAAGATCAGTGTTATCTCTGCTCATTTGTATTCAAAGATCCCACAGAAGCAAATGATTTTTTCACTATGATTTCCAGCGTCATTGCTTTCCAGGGAATTGTGTTGATTTTGCCCTTTGAACTAGATGCAAAAGCACAACACTACATAGACTTTGAACACAGGCAGTGGATCAGAGCCAGCCAGCAGAAGAGGCCAGGTTGCTCTGCCCTTGTCAGTATTCACCCACAGGCTGCCAGATAAAGATTTTATCAGCAGCAACTTTATACCTTACCTCAGGATCAATGACTGAAAGGGTGGATATCTCTTTCCTAGTGACTCCAACAAACAGAAATCAGCAGGGATTTCTTAGAGAGAAATTTTTTATGATCTGCTACTAAATCACTTCACTAGTTACAAGGTAAGCAAAAAGAACATTTTTAAGAATAGTACTGTTCAGGTGGAGACCACCATGGTAAATGTGAAATACACTGAAGTGAGATTAGGCCTTTTGTCATTCAAAGCAGAATGCTGATAAACCTATTTATTACATTAAAGTGGTGAAGTATAAATTATTTATGAGGAAAGGAATTTATTTTTCCTCATTTTGATCTCCAGTCATCACACATTTGGCTCTGCAGCCACAGCTGTTTCTTTTAGAAACTGAATAGCTGAGAAAAAACAGGCCAAGTAGAACACAACTCTGATTTCAATTGCAAATACTTAGAAGTTTAAATAAAGCCAAAGAAATGCAGCAGATAGAAGCACTGGATATTTTCATTGCTCCAATGAAAACTCAATCACTAAGTAAGTTAAAGCCAAACTCTCAAGGTGCCACTACAATTAAACATATTCCATAAGATGAGGACATGCAAGGTAGTGCAGAGCTGTCACCCCAAAGGACCCTCCAGTGAGAAGTGAGAAGCAGCAAATATTTCGTAATGGCACTAATGGATTCTTACTGGATTTGAACAGGTTTCAGATGTACTTGTTCTCCAAGTGGTAAAGGTTCATACTGAAACATTATCGCAGTAAACAAGAATGAAGAACAATGGGGAGAAAAGGAGATAAATAAACCCCCCAAAAACAGCTGGAAAACTTATGATGGTGAAATCACAATGATCTATCTAAGATGTGAGTGTAATTTTGACATGCCAGCAGAATTTCTTGGTGATGTCACTGGTTTGTAACATGTTTTGACTGGACTATGTCAATATGGAGAAGTACTCATGGGAAAATAATTATCAAACAAATTAGAATCTAACCAATTTCAGTTCATTGTGCACTTCATACCCCTCAGGGCCTAACTAAGGGAGAGGCTAAGCTAACTTTTTTCTATTGGCCTTTCATTGACAGCAGGAGAACTATTCAATTCACTGTCACATAGAATTTGGATTAAATTGCATCCAGAGCTATACCAACCCATTATTTCATTGTCTATTAACAAACTGGTTTTATTTTTTTGCAGACTTGTCTACAGAAGGACTGAGATAAATCAGTTACTAGAGTGTATATACACTGGGCTGCCAGCTAAAAGAAGTATATGCCGACAGCCGAGGTAATTCACATCACTCCTGAGTTGTCACTTCTTGGCTATCTAGTTCTCTGTGCTGTCTGCCTCTGTAAGGAATCAATGTATTAAATGACACTGAAAATGCTGAAATTTTGAAGAAAAATCTGTCTGTATATGCTACAGGTATGGAACCTTTAACAACACAGATCATCTTACTTTTCAGTGTGCAAAAAAACCCCAAAGCTCAGCAGGACAATATTCTGACTGACCCCTGAATGTTACTGTTTTCAATACTCAACCAATGAATAGAAACTGAGGCTCTGCAGGCAACAGTTTGCAGAACAATCTACCCTATGCATCTGAGAATAGACCTGCAGTTAAAAAGAAACTCTCTCCCATTGCTGATATCATTCCCAATCTAACTTACTTCTTAAAAGATACATCCAGATACCTCTGACCAGCACAGTCCAGTGTAATTTGGGTCTGCACCTGTTGTCCAACATGTTTGTTGCTTATCTACTGAATGCTTTTGCATTTAAAGCTGCTCTGGGCAGAACTTTACAGCTTATTTTTGGAAGCCAGTGAAAGAGCTATTTGTCAAGCCTTTAACTTCAGATTGGTCAGCAAAATTTTCTGACAATTTATACAGCATTCAGTTTTTATTCTGTGCCAAGTATGAGCTGCCTGCAGAGAACTACACTGCACTTACAACAATTGCACTTCAGCTGTCATGTTCTAGGTGGAATCTCAAATGTTTACTAATCAGACAACAAGCCTTCTACAGTTCACTGTATGAATACCTTAAATCTCACCCTCTCCCACCACAGTGAAGGAAATCAAGTGGAAACTCTGGAGCAAGTTACTGTGTGTCCATGATGTGCTGCAGCCATTCAACAAGCAAAGACTTTTAAAAACCTATGCAATATATTATATCAACAAAGACCTCTAAGAACAAGAGTAAGAATATGGATGGTATTTTACAGTTTTGACATATATAAAACACACTCAGCTAGTAGTATTCTGTTAGGTCGTGTGAACAAACATTCTGTACTCCATCAATTACTAGTATTGGGTAAATCAATTATAGAGTGAAGAACTCAGAATAAATGTACATATATGCAATTCAGACAGAACATGTAGCAAATGAAGTTGCAGTCAAACACTGAATTAACATACTGTGCTGGTTTTGGCTGGGATAGAGTTAATTTTCTTCATAGTAGAAGTATGGGGCTGTGTTTTGGATTTGTGCTGAAAACAATGTTAATATAGGGGTGTTTTTGTTATCCCTGAGCAGAGCTTACACAAAGCCAAGGCCTCTTCACCTTCTCAGCCCACCCCACCAGCAAGGGGGCTGGGGGTGCACAAGTTGCTGGGAGGGCACACAGCTGACACAGCTGACCCCAACAGATGGCAGGGACATGCCAGACCATATGATGCCAAGCTTAACACATTAGCTTGGAGAAGAAGGAAGGGTGGGACATTTGGAGTGATGGCATTTGTCTTCCAAAGTAACTTAGGAGCCCCACATTCCTGGAGATGGCTGAACACCTGACTGCCAACACTAAGTCATGAATGAATTCCTTGTTTTGCTTTGTGTGCACGGCTTTTGCTTTACCAGTTTAACTGTCTTTGTCTCAATCCATGCATTTTCTCAATTACTCTTATGATTCTTTGCCTCATCCCACTGAGCGGGGAGTGAGCAAGCAGCCGCGTGGGGCCGAGTTGCCAGCTGGGGTTAATCCATGACACATAATTGAAGGCAAAAAAACGTTTTCAAAACCAAGATGGACTCTAAGTCAAAGAAAGAACTTTCTTATATCTGACATGCACCATTGTTTATCAGCATAGAGACAGTGACATACAGCAAGTATGCTCAAACTGACATGAAGATAGTTTTAAAACAATACAGCCGAGGTTGTCAGAAGGAATATCTGCAGCAGATCGCTGATCCTGGCTCCTGCGATATTACAGTTTTGAGCAGACAAAGGTGTTCAAGACCAGTTACATCCTGTCCCATTGATGTTGATATTGCCCTGGTTATACAGACTCCTGTCTAGTGCCAAATTTCACCTTTGGCAGTTGCCAGACTCTCCCAGCTGCTCCCCAGTTTGCCGACTCTGGAGCAGTGTCAGCCTGGCACGGACATCCTGCCGATGTTTCGCCCCAGCCCAGTGCAGGTGATGCTCTCAGCTGAGCACCGCTCGCCTCCAGCGTGGGCAGCACACGCTTGGCTCTGCACTACAGCAGTTATTGTTCCGGGTGGGAGGGACTGGAGAGCGGAGGCGGAGCAGCCACCGCCCTCCCCACGAGTGGGGCGCGGGTGCCCCCGAGCGGCTCCTCGGCTGCGACTCACAGCAACGACGGGACGGGAACAGCCCACTGCCCCAGGAATCACTTTCTAAATGGCAGTTTTCAGAGTATTCTAGTTAGGAGAAGGAATATGAGTCAATTAATTTTTCACAGTAGCCACCGAGACACAAGAGTATCCAATTCCTCATTCAATTTCTGCTTATACTTCTCCTCTACTTCATAGTTAAATCAAACGCCTCAAATTGAGTTGAAGCTGGAAAAAATTAAATGGCCTCACATCAAAGTCCCTTTCCTGTCCCTCTCTATTCATCAGCTTTATTTTTGCAGATATTTACAGACTGGCTGATGTTACAGTTCTGGGTACAAGAATTTAAAATGCATCATGTTAAGAGACTTATGTTGGCAAATTATTGAGTAATACTTCAATTTCAGAAGGCCCCAAAGATCCAATAAATAAAAATTACCAGTAATATGGGCAAAGCTAGAAAATTGTAGTTGTCGTGGATTAGAATAGTGACTCTTTAATCAAAGTAAATGTGAAAAGAAATATTGATGCAAGATAAAACTGCCTTTTCTTTTTTAAGAATTCACCCTTTTATGAATTGCAGAGTAAATATTTGTAACACAAGTCAGAGCCTTGAAACAACTCCTTCTCTAGAGGAACGCTACTGAGGCACACCACCAACACTTTCATGTAGTTTTAACTTCTTCATCAGAAAGGATATGCTCAGTAGTATGTCATATTTCATTTCCCACAATTTTTACCCCCTTCCACATTTCTAGTCACCATACTTTTTCACAAATGTATAAAATTACTGATTGTTAAAAACTGGAACAGGTGACACCATATTACAGTGCACTGATAGAGAGAAGAGCCTTAGAACCATGAGTCCACAAATTTTTTTATTAAAATAACACAATGTTTAAGAAATCAATGCAGTGCAAAGAAATTTCAATCTGTCATACAAAAAAAATTAATGATTTTCCATCCTTAAGTATGTAAACTGCATTCCAATCCTGATGTGACTGACGGGATACAGAAACAGAAACACTGTAACCCAGATGAATGTTAAAGACTGGCATGCTGAGCAAGGAAGGTTCTTATTCTTTGCAAGAGTTCTTTCTTTACACTGTCTGGTACCAAGGCTGAAACACAAATAAGAAGGCAAAAAGTCAAAAAGACAAAACATATGACAATACTAAACTTTCACAACAGCAATATCGATCTTTGTTCTCACAATTCTGTTAATACATTGAGTAACTGAAATGACTTGATTTTCATATAGCACATCTATATTTTTCCCATTAAAAATAGGCTAAAGTGGAGGTCTATTGACAACACTGTTGTTACTGGTAGGTTTTTTTGCCTAGTCATAGTCCAGAAAATAGGAAAGTTTGAGGGAAAGGGTTATTGAACAGTAAACAGGATATAATCACCACAACAAGTGTGATTATCCTTTTTTCTTCACAAATTTAAGACCAAAAATCTCAGCCATGACCTCAGAGCAAGGGTCTCCAGCAAGTTATTTTGAAGGCCTATTTTTATTTAAAACTGAATGTTTCTCCCACTAACATCAAAGTTTATTAGAGAGCCCAAGAGGAACAATAAAAAGAAGACTGCAGTTTCCTTTTTCCTCTATCTGTATGCTGTGTCCTTTACTCTTCCCGTTCCCATTCCACTAAAGCTGTTAGTCCATATTTTCCATCTTAAAGGATCATGAACTTTAAAACATCTGTGCTGCATACTCCAACTTTTCTTGGGACCATTAAGTCAATTACAAACACGAATAGAGACATGACTACATAATGTAACCTGCAACGTAGTCCACACACACAGAGTTTGAATGACTGTTACACAATACATATTCACATGTTTTATTTCTTGTTAATATTAGGCTACTAACATTTTTCCTTGAATCCAACACAGGCAAGTTCATAATGTTGCTTTCAAAACGTTAATGAAATAGAGGCAGGTATGTTTATTGATGTACTACCACATCCAGATATGTATTTTCTTACCTCTGCCTTTGGGAGTGATTTCTGCCACCAAATCATCAACAGTAACATGCTCTAATCCTTTCTCTTTAATGACATCTGGGGAAGACCAAGACCAATATTTTAAGTCTTTTAATCCATTCATTAGAAGACAAAACCTGTGCCAGTGAT
Source organism: Pachyramphus minor (assembly GCA_013397135.1). Lineage (NCBI taxonomy): Eukaryota > Metazoa > Chordata > Aves > Passeriformes > Tyrannidae > Pachyramphus > Pachyramphus minor. The sequence goes on from VYXB01001444.1 coordinate 118,773, forward strand.
TAGGATACAAAACCTGCATGCATATATCATCAGAGAATATGAAGTAGCAACTACCTAAATGTGGGTTATTAACTCAGTACCTACTGCATTTTACGGTGGATTAGTCTCTCACTCATGCCATACGTTTAAGGATGGGAACTTGTCTCTTCTGATGCATCTTGTTCAGCTCATATTTTAAAAACAAACATTACAAAGTTTTATCTCATCTGAGCATTACCACATGTGCCTATTACTGGAATGTTGTAACACAAGTTGGCTGCTTATCTCTTAGAACACATTATTTACATAATAGTGAGAAAGATGCAACTGAAGAAAGACTTTGGAACATACAAAAAGGGAGAGCACGGACAGTAAATCCTCACTACTCTTCCTGTCTGGTTTAAACAACATGTCTCTATATTTCAGCAAAGTCAAAAAGTATCCCTGAAAGAAAGGAATACAACTATAGCAAAATAAATATGATGATTAAGGTATAGTCTATGATTAATACACATCAGTATTTAAACAATTTTCTGCTTATAGTGCCTTGCACACGCTACTGAAGGATGCAGAAGTCAAAGCTGAGAAATAATCTCAATTCAGTAGCATGAACCTAAAATATTATTTAAACATGTTTTTAACTGTATGTCAGTACATAGGATTGATTGCCCCCAAGACACTAAACATGTTTTCTGAACTGACATCACATGAACTATTTGTAAACTACTTTTCTTGGCTGAATTCCCTAAAATTAATCCTGGATTGCTCAGTTATTGGTCCTAATCCATAATGGCAAGAAACAAGCTACAAAAAAACCCCAAAATCAACCAACCAAACAAAAAACCAAACCAAACCAACCAACCAACCAAAAACAAACAACAAAAGAAACCCCACAAAACCTACAAAAAACAACAAAACCCCCACCACAACAAAGGAACTGGAAAAAAAAAAACAAACAAAAAAAAAATCACAACCTCCCTCGATAACAGAATGTTTAAGGTTGGAAGGGACCACACTGGGTCATCTAGTCCAGCCTCCCTGCTCAAGCAGGGCCATCCTAGAGCACATGGAACAGGATTGTTCAAATGGTTCTTGAGTGTCTCCAGTGACAAAAACTCCACAATCTCTCTGGGCAATCTGTTCCAGGGCATGGTCACCCGCATAGTAAAAAAGTTCTTCCTCATGTTCAGGTGTGCATCAGTTTCTGCCTGTGCCTCTTGTCCTATTGCTTGGCATCACCGAGAAGAGCCTGGATCCATCCTCTTGAGACTGTCCCTTCCAATACTTACAAATATTTATGAGGTCTCCTGTGAGTTATCTCTTCTCGGGGTTGAACAGGCCCAGCTCACTCAGCCTTTCCTCATGAAAGAGATGCTCCAATCCCTAAATCATCTTTGTCACCCTCGGCTGGACCCACTCCAGGAGCTCCATGTCTCTCTGTCCTTTCTTTTGGAGGTTATTAGGCTCTTAATGCAGACAAATTAACTTATATTTTTCCAGTCTCAGCAGCTGCAGTTACAGTTCAAAGTACTAACGCAAGCCAAATAATTTTACATTTCTTTACTATAGCAGAGTGTAAAGCATATAGTTGAGAAGGCAAATAAGCATCCCTTTCATTATCTGTACTATTGAAATGGATAATCTCTAGCAGTGGCATCAGCCAGATGACTGCAAGCATGAATAATTTCAGCCCTCTCTGCTGAGCCTATTGAAAACAATTTAACGTACTCAGCCCTACGGAAAAAACCAAACAACTTTGTAACAGAATATTGAGTTTCCAGGCACAATAGACTAAATCAGAGTTAAAGTGAAATCTCAAGGGATTTGTTATTTGCTTTAAGAAAATTTCATCACGTGGTAATATTCCTGGATGCTTAAATACTGTTTATAACAGTTTCATATGATTTACAAATCAGTAAATTGTAGTCATGCTAAACACTTATAACTAAAGATTTGGGTATTTAGAGGTTCATCTGCTTGTTTTCCCTCCTCTGAGCAGATCACCTTATTTTCAAGAATTGTATTCAGAAAGAGTCCAAATGTACTTCTTTCTCTCCCATATGGGGACAAAGTTCAGTAAGTTGCAAGTTCTATAAGTTCAGAGATTCTAAGCTGTAAATCACTGTATTTGCTCAATTCTCCTTCATCTTGTTTTTTATTCTCCTGTAGTAACGAAGTCATCTTTCTCAAAACAAAAAGCTGTATCATCATGAATATTTAGTGAATCAATTCCTACCCTTGTCTCAGAAGCTTAGTAAGGTTCAGATCAGAGTTCTTCCAAGATTTTTTTTGCCAAGATAGTAAAATGCTTTCTTGCATGGAAAACTAACTGCCAGAGATACTTTCCTCTTTCCCAGGTCTCGTTTAAATTAACTGTTAGGCAGTGCAGCCTTCATCTAAGTTGACTACAAAGGATATTAATTACTTGACCACAGTTACCTTTGCAATGTGCCTTCAACTGATCCTTCCAGCCGCACTCAATTAATTTGGCTCTCAGTAACTCTTTAAGGCTGTTAAGACAATATACGAACTTGTTAGGAACAGCAAACACTCCTGACAGCTTAAAAATGCTTCAGCATGAAAGTTAAGCCTACAATTACTACACAAGGATGTTACAGTATGAATGTCAGGGTGGCCAGTAGGAACAACAACAAAGTGGTGTCATGATAGAATAAGAAGCTTTATTTTCAAGCAGGCATCAACATTAATACAAAATGTCCAGTAACTGTGTCACTTGCTGATTGGATAATTATTATGTAAAGCTCACTAACACCTTTTTCATTGGTGAGTTCTGTCTGAGAAAGTTTTGCTTTTTAATGAGATACAACAGATAGTAACATGATAATTAATATAGTCTACATCTTAAGCTTAACATAAACACAATTAACCCATACCTAAATATCTACATGTCTCTCTGTTCTACCAGGCATGGTCTCACTCCTCTGCTAATGCAATCACTGTTGTCATGGAAACAATCTCAGGGCTCTCTACATGCCCTCTCTATTCTACGGACGGAGCCCCTGCTAAGGGCTTTGCAGATGGGCTGCTTAAGGCCACACAAGGACTCCCAGGCCAGCAGCAGAAATGGCTGAACAGCACATGAATCCTAAACCAAATGAGTACCAATTTCAGTTTGCCAACTGGACTACGAGGACTTGGTGGCTCAGGAGCTAATTCACAGGATTTCTTCAGGCAGCGTTGATGCTGCAGCCACAGCAAAGGGTTAGAAGTCCTTGGATCACTTGAACTGCCTGAGTCTACTCTAATAGCAGATGTATGCTAACTCTCAAAGCTAGGAGTATTTCACTTGAAACTAGGTCTTCAAAGTAAGTAAAACCTTCCCCCTGCCTTCTGAAAAGAGAATTCTGCACAACTGTCTCCAACTGCAGGTTTCTCTCCCCAGTTACACATTACCTCCATACACCAAAAAAAATATTGAAAGCTAGATAAAAAAGTGTAAATTAGTATTAGAAATTAGAAAATGAAAACAAACTATGATCAAATAAGCTTTAATATCTTTACCCTTTATTCCATCAGTTAGCAATCCTGCTTATCTTATATCATCCTAAATAACTCTTGGCAAAACCCCAGTTTTATGAATGAAAGGATTGCAGCAAGATGGTGAACTGTACAGGTCTAATCCCTTTTATTCAGTGAATTGTGTAGAGGGCAGATGAAGTGATAACAAAAAGCAGAGTAACAATAAAGGTGAAATCGACTGCTTCTGGATATTTGTTAATTAAGGACATTCCGAGCGCTCTGTCTCTGATCACAGTACAGCTCTGACAAAGCCTGTTTATAATACAGCTTTTGATATTCTATTAAAATTCCTCTTATTCTTAAATTAGGATAAATTTCAAGAAATTGCCTGCTCTGCTGAAGCTCTGTGCAATCTCCAAGGGGATGCTCACAAACAGGAAAGAAGTGGAGCACAGATACCACATCAGGCTACAAAAGGTTACACTAAGTACAGGGCTACACCATGACCCAGTGAAAAAACTCCTCATACAAGCCTTTGAAAAATGAAGGAAATAGAGCTTTTGGTGCACGGTGTTACAAGCACGATGAAACAACGAGGAGGGAAATGTCATATGCATTCTTATGAGATGTAAATACAATGCAAATAAAACAGAGGGAAGAGACAACAAAAGGCCAAGAACTGGCTGCCACATTACATTGCCCAATTTGCTTGTTTCCCTTTATTGGGATCTCTACAATGACTTGCACAAGTGCTATTGTATGTGTTCTACCATATATTTCTTTCCCTAACATCAGAAGAGATAAAAACACAAGAAAAACTTAAAAGCAAAAAGGAAAGTTTTGTTTCATTCTCTTCATCAGGAAATAACAGTGGTGATTTTTATATGAACCAAGGGCATTTCAACACAAAATACCAGAATAAGAGAAAGTGTTCATAAGCCAACTACCCAATCTTTTACTTCCCCAACATCTCTTTTCAACCATAAAACTAAAATGAAACTGTTCAAAAGGCATTTTTAAAAGGCTTTAACCTAAGAGTTTCACGTGCAGGCATTTGAAGAATTTAGAGTTAAGTTTACTCAATCCCTGCTTCTAGGTGTAGCTCATGTTTGATGTATTTAAAGCCTCTCACTAGCACGGAGTAGGACGCCAACTTACCGTTCCCGCTCTCCGGTTTCTATCAGCTTTTGGTTAATGGTTGCTCTCATCTGGGCATCTTTATTCATTTTGGAAATCTGGGTATTCCACAAACCTGCACAAAGAGCAGAGGAGAGTTTCGACAAGCGCTGGTGTCGCTCACACAGCACAAAGAAGTCACCGAGGCAGAATGACTCGCCGCGCTGTCCCCACTGACACACCCCCGCGGTCAGTGACCGGAGCGCCAGCGTGTGCCCAGCTCATCGGGCCGCCCGCGCGGGCGCGGCCCCCCCTCACCGGGCGCAGCCTCCCCCCAGCCCAGCCCGCCCTCCCGGTGCCTCTTCCGCCCAGCGACGCCCCCGCGGTGGCTGGAGCGGGGATCGGAGCGGGACAGGGCCCGATCCTGGAGAGCTCCCCCCTCACCCTCCGCAGCGCCGCCGCTCCGGGACCGCAGGAGGCGGAGCCGCCGGGCCGCACGCACTACGAGGCGCCCACCTCTGCCGCCCGGGCACCGCCGGGAAATGTAGTCCGGGCTCGGCGACTACAGCTCCCGGCGCACCCCGGGTTGCGGGCCGCCGCCGGGCCCGAACTACGACTCCCAGTGTGCCCCGCGGCTCCCGCGCACCTCCTTCCCGTGGAGCTCGGCGGCGGCTCCCGCGCGTTCCCCGCGGGCCCGCGGAGTTGGCGGCGCTTCCCGAAGTTTTCCCGGAGCCGCAGGATGGCGGGCGCCGCTCACTGCTCCCTGCAGGCCAAGCACCTGCTCCTGGACCCCAAGTTCGAGGGATACAAGCTGTCGCTGGAGCCGCTGGCCTGCTACCAGCTGGGGCTGGACGCGGGTGAGCAGCGGGTGCGGGGTGGGCGCGGCGCGAGGCTGATCACGCCGGGGGCTGATCCCCCCGGGCATCCCTTGGGCAGTGCGGGAGGCCGGATCCGCCCGCCTTTCCCTTCGTCCCCCCAGCGGTGCGGCGCCGCCCGGCAGCGGCCCTGGGTGCAGGTGCCCCGAGCTGGGACAGCCCGGCCGGAGCCCCGGGGGGGCTCAAGGGACCGATTGGCTTCTCTCGGTATAAGTGGCTGGGATTTATTAGTGGTGTCCGTTCTCCCCCTTAGCCTCGGGTGGGTTCTTGTGGGCCGAGGTCTCTGTCAGATCTGTGCCTCCCAGCTCTCTGCCCCTGGAAGTTTGGGCTTGGTTTCTAAATGGGTAAGGAAAGCCTTGTGCTAAATTTGATCTTGGTTTGTGCAGACGAACTGAGGCTGATAACCACCTGAGGTAGTTCAGAGTGGAGTGTGAATGGAGAATGTGTGATTTAGATAAATACATGTGAAATTAATATCTTATACAAATTTCAGCAAATAAGCTGTTTTGCTTTCTTACTCTGACCACAGTTCAGAGATGGATCCTCAGGCTATGCATTCCATACCCTGCTTTTTCTGCTAAACATCATCAGTATTGAGATGCTGGTCCAGTTGTAGGCTGATTCACTGAGGAGTAAATTAGTACTGAGTCTTGTTGAATATGTGCCTACAACATGCCCCCTGATATCTCTAAGCACTCTGCATTTATTGATTCATGAAATTTAGATATTTTGTTAGATCTTTTGTAAGGTGGATGAATTAATTTTCTTTTTTCTTTTTTTTTTTTTAATAATGCTGAGACCGTAATATTCTAATTGCTGTCTCTGTATATTTACTGGACAATATACCTGTCTACAGAGTTACCCATTATATGTTACTATACTTTTGTATTGAATACATTGTATCAGTAGTGGACCAGAAAGGTATGTTTGCCAGGCTGAATTTTCAGCAGTAAGATGGAAGTTGTAGGTAAATTGTGTATTGAAGGACAAGTGAAGAAACCGAGGTGGTACTGTCTATGGTAGGAGTGGAAAATCCAATGAGTAACTCTTTTATTGCATATTTTGGCAGTTTTACTGTAAGACTGATTTAGATGTCACCTTTCAAGATAGAGTCCAAAGGTAGTTGTGTGGAGGTGTGCTACAGTTGTGTCAAAGGTGGCAAAGGCATAGCATAGGTGCAGTCTCTTAGTTTGTCCCTTATTTGATGTTCTGCCTAGGGTCAAACAAGCTTTGTGGTTCTTCAATAGTCAGCTGTGCACTGTTCTGATGTGTGAGGATTACAGGTTTTCATTACAGTACACAAACGATGGAGTTGCTAATGGACAGGTGGATCTACTCAGTTCTTGTTCATTCAGACATTTTAAATAATAGTTACAGTAACTGGTGTGATAGAGGATTGGTATGTGTGACTGTATTATTGTTTTTCCCCATTTCCCACAGCATAAAACCCCTGATTCATTTCAGTCTAACTTACTTGTCTGTCCTACAGACTCATTAACTCACTTATTCTGTTCTCTATGTGTGTATGTGTATATATAAGTAGAGATATAGGTCCTCTGGACAGTGAAAAGCTTTTGTTGTTATTGTGTTTGAAAATTAGTAGCAGGAAATATATCAGATCTTATGGCTGTCTTCCAGATGTTTTGTTTTCAGCCTGCTCTCAGGCCTTCCAGCTGCCTCTTCCTCCTTGATGGTTTTCTTCTACCTCTTTCAAGGCGGTTTCTTCACAGTGCAGAGGTGTTCTGTACCTGAGTTTTGTATTACCTGGTGTCAGTGGTCTACATATGTGTTAAATTGCAAGTATCCTTCCAAAACTTGGGGTTTATGTTGTACAGGAACAATGGGCTGGGTTGTAGAGAGCATGAGTAATGTGGAGGCTTTTTCAAATTTACTGCATGTGAGAAGAAACTAATATTGTGTGAGAAGGCCAAGAATTTCTACTTTGTAGCACATTTGTGAGCAGATTCAAAGCCTCTGGAACATGATGAAGAACTTGTAGTTTGTGGGTTATTAAATTAATAATTGTCACTGTGTGAAGAGTTTGATTTGATTTCCTCAAAGTGGGACTGAATACAATAGCTAAAAGAAATGACAAATGTTTAGGAACACTAATAATCAGCATGATTATTTCTGATTTTATTCACAACTGTTTGAAAAAAATATGATAGTAGAATCTGGAAGGTTAATGTTAAAAGGCTGGAAGATTAATGTAAAAAGGCTGTTGAATTTTTTTTGTTTGTTTTCCAGGAAAATACTTTGTGAGTGCTTATCTCAAATGACCTGAGATTAGAAGTTCTGCCTGTGTGGTGTCCCAAATTTTAAGGCAGTAAGATGAATATGTGAGGTTTAGAGTACTTGAAATACATGACAATAAAGAGAAATAGGTGCTCCTTGTAAGTAGAACTGAGTTTTATCTCAGCTGTAGTCAAAGTATTTATGCAGTGTTATTACAAACTTACGTATTAAGTTTTAGAGTATCAATCTTCTTTGTCAATATTTGTATCTGTGTTTTTATATTTGTCTGTTTTTATTCACTTTACTGCTAGTTATAAAATAAAAAAAATTGCCTCATGGAATTGATGCAGGGTTCTACCACTGGAGCAGGTAGATAGCAGAATGTGGTACTGTGTAGCAGCTTGTGGTGATTGTCATATTCATGTGGGCTACAGTGAGCTTCATTTTCTGACCAATGTATTCAACTTAGTACTCAGTTCTAATTTGCCTTCAACTGTCAAGCTGTGGTTGCCTGGAATTTGCTGTTGTTAGATGGGCAACTGACGCAGAAATAAATTTTTAAAAATCATTTCTTTATTTGATCTGTGGTAAAAGGGAATTTTCTAGTGAATTTCTTAAAATGTATGGTCACAGAGAAGAAGAATGAGGAAATTCTGATATCTTTCCTTCTCTTTTCAGTACTATAATTTGCGTGTTCTTTTATTTCTACCTTACTCCTACCCATTCTGCCCTAGTTAATTCTAAACTTTCAGTCATTTCTTGTCTCGTCCCTCATCCTGGTAACATATTTCAACTAGTAATGAGTCCCACACTATTATGCATTTAATTCCTAATTCTTCATCCTAAATCTTGTCTTTCTCCTTACTTTTTTTTTTTAGTTTATTTCCATAACTTATTTTCAAACATTTTCTTTGCATTGTGCTTTGTAATGAATTTTTATGGAGCAAAAGGCACTGATATGTTTCAAACACTTGGATATTTTCATTTTCCACTTTCATTTTAAAAAATCAAATATAGAAAAAAGTCTTTAATGTATGGGAAATAGTAAGAAATTGTGAGCTGCTGCAGACATTTACAGCTGTAGTTCATAAAGTTTTGTGTCTCAGGCATGTCTGTATCTGTTGTGTTGTGCTTTAGTTTCTTGAGAAAAAAAATGATAATGTAGAGGCAGGTTCTGCCTTGGAACTGCTGTTAAAGAAAATGGTTCTTGCAGCTGGCACAAGTCGGCTCTTAAATCGAGGCATTGCTATAGTGATACTCTGACAAATGCCTTGCTAGTTTTTGGATCTTGTTTAATTCACACCTTTGTAAATAATTTCAGGCAAAACCAGTTCACTACATCGTGTCTGTCAGCCCATGCTTGTTTTCAGCAAGCTATGTGTTCATTAAACAGTATTTTTTTTTTAATTAAAAGAGAAGGCATTAATGCAGGATCTAATTAGAGGGATCTTTGAATGCTGATACTAGAAAATAAACTATCACTTCCACCAGTAGGTCAGTGTGTATGAAATACAAAATTGCTTCCACTGGGTGGCATTGCAAAACCAGGCATGACATGCAAGCATATATTTGATGCCACAAAATATGCTGATATAATTACTTTGCATCTTTTGCTGTACTGTAAAGTTGCTTTGGTGTATTCAGTAAAACATCTAAAAATGGAGGGGCTGTGATGGGGGGGGGGGGTTTGATGGCAGATGTAAGACTTCTCTATTCATTTAAAGTGTAAGTTCCTGATAGCATTCTTCATTCAGGAAGGTTGGTTTGTCTTGTGGGGGTTTTTTTGCAGTGCAGAGAAATAATTAATATAATATCCAGTCAGGGACTTCATTATAGCAGTTAGGTTAGGGATGTGTTACTACTTCTGTTGATTGTTTTGAATTGCTTTGTATTTAGTGATTGTGCTTTTCAGTTAAGGCATTGTGAGTGAAAATCTTTGTTTAATTATCTTTGAACTATTTTCAGTCAAGCATGGAACTGGAGATAAACACAAATTGAGAAAAGTAGCACAATTTTCTTTGTACTGGTCCAAAATATCCGACCTAACTAGGGTTGTTGGGAAATAATATTGAAAGCTGAGATTTAGTTTGTATATTCTATATATTTTCTTTTTTTTCCTGGTGTGACACAGTATGAATCAACGTTTCTGGGTTTTAGTAGTGCAGTTATTATCAGTTATTAGTGTATTTATTAGAAATTTGAAAGAGCCCATGTATCATTCTGTTGAATAGCTGCCACTGACTGCTGCTTCTTAATTGTACCAAAACAGCTGAACCTAGTGAGTTAATTAGTCTGACTCTTAAAAAACAAACAACAACCCCCCCAAACAAAAACCCTAAAACAAAACAAACAACCCCCCCCACAAACGAAGCAACAACAAATCAGTAAAAAATCCTGACTGAAAACCAAATAAAAACCTGCAAAACTGTGTAACTGTGAGACTTACTAAAGTGATGATCTGATTGAAGTATTTCTTCTTTTCCATTTATGTTAACTTATCTTTCTCTGAATTTACTTCATTAAAAGTCTTCATTTCTTCTTTCTTTTGTCCTTTGCTTTTTTTACACTCAGCTCTGTTGGTTTTCTCTTCTTTTTTCCAAGGACCATCAAGAAACCTTGAAGGCTGTAAAAAGGAAGGAATGAACTTCATCCTAGTGTAGAATCTCCTATAAGCTATCTGAGCACATGGTATGTGATAGCAGATGGCAGCTGTGCACAGATTTCACTTGATCACAGTATGGGTTTCAATTAATAGAGGATGGAATATGTTCTTTAATTGCTTCATCTTGACAGAGCAACATATATGTGTGATACATTCTGAAAGCAGTTGATAACCTCATTTGAAATGTTTCATGATAGGACCGTATACATTTTGGTTTCCTGGTTTAAATTCACCACGAATTGTACAGTTTCTGACTTCTGTTTATGTGGAATTAATTACACAGTGCAATAATACAAGGGATTTGGTTCTTCTATTCCAGACCCCCGTTATTATTCAGGGCTTTTTAGGACTACAGTCTGGAAAACTCAAGGACAGAGAATTTATTCATGTTCTTCCAGCTTTTATAAAGTTCATCATGTTACAGTGATGAATTTAGTATACTGTTCCAAGAATTTTTGTGAAAAGTTATGCATTCATCTAATTTGGATGATTTTTACAATTTTTATGTGTTTTAGTTGCAGTTCTGACAGGAGAAACATATCTAGGGGAGTGGAGAGGGAGAAGCTGAGAAAGGAAGCCTTACCATTTTAGGGGTTTTGTGCTAAAAATCTTTGTGTTTCCACATGTGTATTCTAATTTCAGAAGATCAGTTAATGTAGCTATGCATGAAGTACATTACATGTACTTGGTTTCACTGAAAATAATTATCCTGGATTATATTTCTTTTGGTCTTTAATTGTTTACAGAATGTTCATGTCTTGTCATCTCTTGTCCTGTTGGGGAAAATATCTCTATGATAAAGCTTGGTTATATAGACAACTTTAAAATGTATTTTCACAATATATTCTTCTAAAATTTTTTACAGTGTAGTTTACTGTAAAAATTCTAATTAGTTAAAATATAAATTGGAATGGGTAGCAGTCTTTCCCATTATGACAGGTGTATTTTCTTCTCACTCCTTTGTTGATATCCTATCTTGTTTTGAAGGGCCATAGCTTGTGGAACAGTAATTTATTAATTGCAAAAGTACGGAAATCCCTCCTGTGTGGTGAATATGAATAATGATTTGAGCTGAGTGGAATTAATACTGCTGGTTTGCAAATATCAACAATGATTAGGAGACTAATTGCTAATTATACTGTCATTTTGCAAGCATTTTGTATAGTATGACTGGATTTTTTATTAATCAGGCAGTATAATCTTGCATAGTTTCCTAAAACCACTTTTATGTTAATAGCCAGTGTCTCTAATGGGGTCAATTCTGAGCCATCTAGTGACTGTCTGATTGTTGGATTTGTGATAGCTGTGCAGCGGCACTGATGGCACTGCCAAATGAGCTGCTTTTTGCAGTAATTGGTGTTCTGACAGAGTAGAATAAACTACTTCTACTTCAGTAGCTTTTAAGTGGGTGCTATAGAAGAGTCTAAGAAATCTAAGATGAGTGCTGCTGCACAGAGTTGTGAGTGGTCCCTCTTACGGGGTGGGATGGAAGTGAAATGCTGGAAATATGCTTGTTCTGTTTGTGAGCAGAAAAGAGAAGAAAACAGAAGTTGGATGACTAGGAACTAAAATAACTGTGAACAGTTGCTATGAAAGGAATTATCCCTGAGGTGCTTTCCCCATATTCTGGGCTTGAGTGCTAATCATCATGGACTGAGAGAGTTTACTTATAATTTTCTAAAGGATTTTGCTTGTTGTGTGAAGTTCAAGATTAGTTTTCTGCAGGAAACCTAAGGATCCTGGGGTAACTACTGGAGAGTGAAATGGAGTTCTGGTTTATCTGAGACTATTTGCAGAAGGATGGACTAGACCTCTGCTAATGTATTTTAAGATGTTGGGACTATAGCTGCTTGATCTCTGTATAGATAAAAACTTAGTTAGTCTTTGAAAGATAACCCAGTTTTGATTAGTTAGTTGAGTAGAGGTTTTCTGTTTGGAGAAATCTTGCTCAGGTGGATGACTGTAGGTGGCATACTTTTTGTCTTGAAGAAGGTACTGTTCTAGTGAACAGCCATTCATTGCAGCCTCTTCCAATTAGAAAAACTTAGCCTGAAATTTTGATGTTATGTTGGACATTTCTGAAGATTTCAGCCTCAGTGGGAGTGCTAGGGACGTAGCAGGTTTTTGGCTTTGATTTTTTTTTTTTGTTTTTTTTAATTACCATGAATTGCTTTGTACTGTTTTAATCTTTTACCTTGCAAATGTTCATAACTTGGTTCAGAAATTAAGGCTATGAAAGCCATGAAATATTTCTTTTGCTTGCTGTTTTCTTGAGCTACTATAGAGCAGAATTTTTTTTTCCCTTACTGTACAAACCATGTACAAACTTAGAAGTTGGTTTTATATTGTTGTTGCATATATGTTTCATCTTGTGAGAGTTATTGATAAACTGAAATTCAACATGTGCTGGTAAGAGAGACGATTGGGTTTGTGTGGCAAGGTTTTGGTAGCATGGGGACTACAAGGGGTGGCTTCTGTGAGAAGCTGCTGGAAACTTCCCCCAAGAGATCCATCTGCAGCCTGTGGAGAACTCCATGCTGGAGCAGGTGGATGCACCCAAAGGAGGCTGTGATGCCATGGAAAGTCTGTGCTGGAGCAGGCTCCTGGCAGGACCTGTGAACTCACAGGGAGAGGAGCCCATGCTGGGACAAGTTTGCCAGCAGGATCTGTGACCCTGTGGGGCACCCATGCTGGTGCAGTCTGTTCCTGAGGGACAGTGTCCTGTGGAAGGGACCCACTCTCAGGCAGTTTGTGAAGAACTGCAGCCTGTGGAAAGGACTCACATTAGAAAAGCTTGTGAAGGACTGTCTCCTGCAGGAGGGACCCCGTGCTGGAGCAGGGGAAGAAACTGATGAGGAAGGAGAAGTAGACATGTGATGAACTGACCACAACCTCCATTCCCTGTCTCCCTGTGCCACTGGTGGAGAGGAGAGAGAGACCAATGGAAGTGAAATTGAGCCAGAGAAGAAGGGAGGGGTGGGGGGAAGGTATTTTAATATTTGATTTTATTTCTCATTACCCTGCTTTGATTGACAGTAAATTTATTTCCCCAGGTTGAGTATGTTTTGCCTGTGACAGTAATAGGTGAGCAATCTCTCCCTGTGTTCATCTTCACCCATGAGCCTTATATTTTCCTTTCCCCTTTCCAGCTGAGGAAGAAAATGATAGAATGGCTTCAGTGGGCATCTGGCATCCAGCCAGGGTGAAGCCACCACAATAGACCACTGTAAATGGGAGTAGTTGTTACACGATCAGAGCCAATGACTGCAGTGGCCTTCAGGGTGGATGACTTTCTCTCCAACTTTATGGTGAAATTTTAAACTATGTATATGTAACGCATTTTTCTTCAAATAAAGCAGACCTATGGAATGAAAATGGAATCATTATTTTTAAATTATTAGTTTGAATTTTAAATTATTAAATTATAAATGAGTAATTGTTAAAATAGTCTTTTTCTTTTCCCTCCAGCTGTAGCAGAAGTGCAACTTCGTGATGATCAGTATACTCTTGACCACATGCGTGCTTTTGGCATGTATAATTATCTTCACCTTGATTCCTGGTATCAAGATAATGTCTACTATGTTGATCAGTTTGGAAGGGTTATGAATCTGTCAGTGACTCTGGTAAGAATAAACTTTTTTTTTTTTTTTAAATCCTTGACTTTGAAAAGGTGGGGGTAGATAAGAGAGAAAATATGGTAAGCAGGAACCAAATGCAAAAACTGCCAGGAAGACAGGTTGATCAACAAAATTNCTTAAATCCTTGAATTTGAAAAGGTGGGGGTAGATAAGAGAGAAAATATGGTAAGCAGGAACCAAATGCAAAAACTGCCAGGAAGACAGGTTGATCAACAAAATTACATTTCAGCGGGAAGGATGAGAGGATTTTAAGTGAGATTTCTGACTTCTTTTTGTTAATTTTTTGCATTAGTACTGCAATAGTGTGTGGTGTCCCACCCTTAAGGGGAAGGGAGCACCCAGGATTTGAAGATGCTTATGGTCAAAAGGAACAACAGAAGTCAGAGGGTCCACAAAAGCTCGCAAAATTATTTTAGTGAATTATACATTTGGCATGGAAATTGGCACCCTGACTTCCCACAGCAGTGGGCTTTGAACAAGGGAGCAGGGGGAAAAGGAGAGGGGAGGGGAAGGAAGGGGGGAAAGAGAGGAAGAGGAGAATTAAGGAGGGTGAGAGAGATTGAATGGAAGAAAGAGAGAAAAAGAAATTACCAGTCCTGTCTGCAGCATTGATCCAGCTAATGGGGATGTCCACGGTCCTGGAGGTGCTGCCCAGGCTTGGTGTGGGATACTTTTTTCTAGATAGGTTTCTCTGCCCTGAAAATAGGTGACTCAGTTTCTATGCAAATTAGTTGTGTGCAGTTTGTTCTTCCAAACCTTTCTGGAAGTGGGCTGGAGGGCTTCAGGGGTCTTTGGTGGTCTTGGCCCCCCCTACAGTCCATGCCCAGTTCTCAGTCTCATTCCTGCACTTGTGCTGTACAGTGCTGTGCTTATCTCCAGGAGCTAGAACAAGGATATTTGTCCCAGAAAAGTGCTGTGCTACCTCTGTATGGTCGCCTTCTTCATCCTGTTCTTTCTCACAGTGTGTTATTACCTACAATCTATGGTTGGCTCCACAGCCATCTGGCTGTCAGTGTTGGAGACATACACATTAGCCCCTTTTCTTCTAGGCTTCTATATAGTGTTGGATCTGCTTCCTTTTTGGGGAAGGTAGACATGATGACAAGCTGAAAAAAATGGTAGACACTTCTTTTCTAGTTGCTATTTGATGTTTTTTTGCTAACTTGAAAATCCAGTCATTGTAAATATAAGCAGAGAAAGAAGCTATACACATTAGAATCAGAAATGCAAGCCATTATGGACTAATAGCTTAATCTGGACATCACTTTTTGGTGGCAAAAAGATCCTGGTGACCCAGGGGAAAATTGAAATAGTGTAAGCAAGCTGGGCCAAGTCTGAAAATCTTGAGTTTTCTGCTTTTATGCTGGTGGCCTTAAGTAGTCAAAATTTGTATGTCTTTTGAGCCATGATGCTTTAGTTTCCTTTACAGAACTATTCTTCATTCCAGAGGGAAAGGACACGGCTCCATGTTTTTGACACATACGACTGAGTGCTTGGGTCATTAAGGAGTAAAAAACTATATGGAAAGAAAAATACTCATTGTCATGCTACCAGGGAATTTGACTTGAAGAAAACATAAGGTGATGTGTGAGTTTTTGAGAGTGTATGTCTGTGCAAGGTTCTGAGGACACAAATTACTAGGTGAGGATGAAAGAGAGAAAAGTTCTGAAATTGTAGTTTTAGATTTTTCAGGAAATACAGGTTTCCAGAGGATGATAGGCTGAGAACTGAAGTTGCAAAATAGTTCCTTTGCTTTTCATAGAATATAGAAGCAGTTGGGGCATTTGGCCTCTTACTGAGGCAAAATAATCTTCTAGGACTTCTTCCAAATCTTTTGAACTTATCTGGATTCCTAGTAGGAACATCTAAAAGAAAGGAACTTGCCAGGGAAAGCCTTCTGTGAACAGTGTCTTGTCACAATCTTGTTTTTTGTGTTTTATCCTTGAGGTTGGTTAACCGTGGCTTGCTGCTGGATATCCCCCCCAGACACTCTCTCACTCCCCATGTTCAACAAGGTGGGGAGAAAATAAGACACAGAGGTTTGTGGATATCTACCTTACTTTTGTTTTCTGTGGGCTGCAGGGGGGCAGCTGCAGGCAGACCTCTGCTCCCCACCAGCATCTTGGCTGACAGGCTCAACTGTTCCTGATGGTGGCTCCCGTGGAGCCAGCTGGAAGTGGCTGTATGTGGCATGGGACAGCCCTGGCCCCTCCCCACTGAGGCCACCCCTGCCCGCACAACAGAGACAACCACTACATTCCTTTATTGGGAGGGCACTGTGTGTGTAAATTTATTTCTTGGCAGATAAAGGATTTTACAACAGGCAGTAAATTGACATAAGAAATGTTCTTTCCCAGAACCAATTTCAAGATAATGATACTTGATTAATATCTTGTCACAAGTTTCAGTTCCACCTGAACTGGGAAATAAAATTGATTAAACTGTGAAATAAACAGGCACCATCTTGTGTCCTAATACACAATACAGTGCTGTTTTGCAAAGGAAACCTGTTTGCATATGTATAAAAAGGAATGCGTGTTCAGAAACATCAACAAGGTGTCGCATTACAAATGTGCCTGGCCACATATTAGTCAAATGTATATTACAAGTAAGATTGGTTTTGGCCAAGTATAACTTACAATTAAAATTAATTTCAGTTCTCTTTAAAACAGAAGATTGAACAGGCTAACAAGTTCATCCTTAATCCAGAATGAAAGAACAATTGGCTAACACATTTATTTCCAGCTTTATTTCTTGTTTTTGTTGCAACTTTGATTCTAATGTAACTGTGTTGATTATCCATAAAGCGTGAATTAACCTTAGGTGTTTAGAAAGATGTCATCTGTGAAGGCAAAAATATATATAATACCTTGCCACTTGCTCAAAATCACACATAATTGAAAAAAGAGAAGTGATCAACATGAGCAGTTTTTCAGTGTTGGTTGATGAGAATTCAAGTGGGCTTTTTTTATACCAGCTTGAGGAATTTGTTACCCTGATTTGGCTGGAAATACTGTATGATAGCTTTAATATTCTGCTGTTACAGCTGTTGGACTTTTTTCATTCAATAAGCAACATCAATTGATACTTTGCTTTAAAGACCCAATGGGTAGAGTCATGACAGGATTACTGAGTTGGGTTTTTTTGATTGGGCATTTTTTTGCATCTGACTCGACTTTGTTCGCTTGATGTTTGTAGTACTCGATTATAGCTGGAAAATACTCAAAGTTTTCTCCTCTAGAAGTTAAATATTTGGACTTGGTTTCTTGACCTTAAGCTCTTCTTGCAAAGACAACTGTTTTGTTTTTTTTTGTTGTTCAAATAATCAAATCAAGAAATTGTGTCAAGAACTCTTTTCACACTTAATTAAAACCCTAAATGGTGTCTATATTTTTTGAATCATCTTTTTGTCATCTTTTTGAATTCCAAGAAGAATTAACTGTTTCTGTAACTTTCACTTAACTTCAGTTCAGAACAACTGTTCATAGCACCAGACACGATGTGGGAATTCCCATGTGGGAATTCTGTTTAAAACAAGACAGAATAAGGAAGCAGATAAAATAAAGAATTAAAAACTCTTTTAGTGTTCTGTTTCAGGGTTTTAAATACCTGTCTCTTTGTTATTCAGAGTGCTGGATATGGACATTTTTTCACAGATTTGTCAAATGCCTAGATATTTTGATTTTTCCTATAAAGTTTTGCATTTATTATTGCTATTTTGTGGGAATTGCCATATGACTTACAGTGGGGTTTTTTCCTTTCTTTTTTGGTATATTTTGTCTTTTCTCATTCCCTGTTTTTTCCTTGGAAAATTCATTTTCATTTTAAATATTTTATGCAATATTACATGTTTGTACACTAAGTATCATGCTTTAACCCCAGCTGAAAACTAAGCACCATGAAGCTGCTTACTTACTCCTCCTCTTCCATCCCCAGTAGGATGGAAGGAGAACCAGAAGAAAGGTAAAATCTGTGGGTTTGATATGGTTTGGAATATCCCTTTAACATAAAGTAAAATTTAATATTAATAATAACAACAAAAATAATAACAAAAAGAAACATAGCAAAAAGAGATAAATAAACCCCAAGGAAAAACAAGCGATGAACAGCACAGTTGGTCCCCACCCGCTGCCCATCCCATTCCTAGCAGTGATTGGTCTCTGCTGGACAGTTCCCCTGGGTTTATATACTGAACATTATGCCATATGGTTTGGAATATCCCTTTGGGCAGTTTGGGTCAGCTGTCCTGGTCATGCTGTCTCCATTTCTTATGTACCTCCTCATGGGCAGAGCAGGGGAAACTGAAAAGTCTTTGGCTTGGGGAAAGCACTGCTTAGCAACAACCAAAACTTGAGTGTGTTATCAACATTATTCTCATACTAGATCCAGACCAGAGCATGAGGATGAAAATTACCTCTATCCCAGCCAAAACCAGGACAGTATGACAAACTTTTGTGTCTTTGGAAAAATACAATTTCTTAATGCAACTTAAAAAATTTAAGTCTTACAGGCATGACAAAGAAACTAAGTAAAATGTCACTACTTAATTATGAAGGTAAGACATGCTTACTTAAGTGGGGCCTGACATGGGGGAGTCAGGAGCAGTAGAAAGACTTTTTAAGCCTGGATCTTACGTTTTGCCTCTTCTACCTGCACACTGGCTCCTCATCTTGAGCAACTGGAGTACTGCCTGGCTTGGTCTGCCTGACTTTGCCTGTGGAGGAACCTTTTGCTCAGAATTTCTACACAAACTTGAAACCTGGGCTTCTTCAAAGGCTCAAAATCAGAGTTAGTGTCATAGGCAGGTGAGGCAAATGAACTGCTTAAAGAAAAGGGGTAGTTGTAAGAGTGAAAACACCCAGATGAAATCTGGAATAGATGAATGGAACAACAGAGGCCAAGAGGAAGTGGAGTACACTATCAAGAAGTATAGAAGTGGGGAAAACTAGAATTAAAGGCCGATGGAAAAGGTAAGAGGGAGACTGGGGAGTGAAAAATAGTTAAACAAAGGAAGAATCTTTGTAAGAATTGAATAGAGATGAAGAGCTAAGTCTGACAAGAAGCCATACCTAGTTTTTTTTCTTAAAGAAACTGTGTTGCTGTCATTTAAACGTAATTGCTGTGAGTAAACCTGACTTCTGTTAAAATTGCAGTAGTTGTTTTAGCCAGTTCTTGCTAGTAAAATACATGACTATAGAATGTCACCATCACCTCATACTTCTGAAGCAGGGAATTACTATTAACCCCTAATAACAAGCTGGTAAACAAAGAAAGAGTAAGTTAAAAAGCAAATCTGACGCAGAAGGGTTTTGAGGGCAGGTTTTGTTTCAGCTTCAAGGAAGTCCATCCTTTTCATCATCAGAATGATATTAAAATCTATTCTAATAAATGCCTAGGGTTAAACTATTGTACAAAAACATTGTGAATAAGAGCATTTCCTTCCTTGCCAATTGAGAGAAAGGCTTTGTAGGAAGATTATTTTTCATTTTTTCAGATTTATTGAGTTCTTCTCAGTGCTGATAAACCTGATGCGAGCTTTGTAGATAAAGTAGTAGATAATTCTTTTTCTAATTGCATCCAAAACTCTTAGAAGCTTACTGTTAAGATTCACTTGAAGGCTAATAAACGTGTGGTCTTCTGTAAAGTTATATAATATAGCCCTGTAAATCACTTTTTCGAGGAATGCTGATTCTTATTTTCATGATAAGATACATGTGATTTTGACTTTTTTTCCCTAGGCTCGGTAGTCATTGTTAGTTACCATGGAACAATTTCCTTTCAGTGAAATCTAAAAATTAAGCAGACTATGAGGAAGCCAAAATTCTTGATATCTAGTGTTTGTGTGATTTTTTTTTTTTTTTTTTTTTTTTTTTTTTTTTTGTTTTGGTTTTTTTTTTTTTTTTTTGGGTTGTGGGTTTGGTTTGTTTGCATTTTTTTTAAATTTAATTCTTTCATTCTCCCCTACTGAATGTGTTAAAATCATTAGAATAGTTCAAGGAGTGTAGTGATACAACCGATTCTACAAACTGACCCTGAATGCTTCCAATAATTAAAAATCAAATTTGCATATTTTCCATTACAGGTTTCATAACCTTTATGTAGCACACAGTAATCTCTACCATGAATTCAACTAGGCCCAAAAGGCAAGCAGGCTATCTGCTTGTCATCTGGGTTCTTTTTCCTGTTCCTTATTAAAATGGTACTTATCCAAAACCAATTTCTCTTGCTTACCTTTAAACATGTTAAATGCACATCTGATTTTACAAAGACCTGGAAAGTGTGAAGGGTTTGAAATCCCCTCAAATGCTGGATTCTCAAGAAATGAGACCATGACATGCTTTGCATTGACGGTGTGCTCTTTTTGTATTGTATGCACATACCCAAGTGCAAAGTACTTTTTTAGGGATGGTGCTTTGTATGTACATTTTTGACTGCTTATTTCACAGAGCAGAATAAGTGAGTGTCTTTGGCTAAAAGTAGACCTATAAACAGATTATCCCCCCCCCCCACCAAGGTACTACTGACAGTTTGAGAGAAAATAGAGGGACAGAAGATGATTAGCCAATTTGCTGCTGAATTTTATAATGAGACACTGTTTTAGTTTGTTTTCACTGCTACTTCTTAGTCTCATGCCTTACTAAAGTAAGGATGGGCCTGAGACTAAGACACATTTTGTTAGGAAAAGGTAATTACTTGTTCCCCTGCCCCCATTTTCAATACAAAAATATTCCATGAACCAAATAAGGAGCAAAAAGTTACAAAGCCTTACTCAGCAAAGAACAAGCTGTATGTAAGAGTGAAGGCAGAAAATAAAGAATAATCCCTAAAAGATACCCTGGAAGACATGCCACTGTACTTAATGAAAATAGTTGGAAATCCAATTTTCATCAGGAAAGCCATTTTTTCTGTTAGAATTAGCAGGAAATTAAGAACACGTCACAAGACTAAAGCAGGACTTCAGAGAACAACTACTAGAAATAAAGATAAAATTGGTTATCTAACATTCATTTTGCACTATAATTGAATCAGACTTTTGTGTAAAGATAATACAGTAGGAAATACTGGGATTTTTTTTTGTAAAATACAGTGGTATGTATAATTTTTTAAAAATCTGCATATCTTTATTGTTCATTGGAGAATCACATCATCTGTGCAATTTGTTCACTATAGTGTCTGTTTATTCATGCTCAAAAACTATCTGTAGTTTTGCTTAAGAAAGATTACAGTGTGCCACTGCAACAGAATGCTAAAGTTGTCCTGATAAGTAGTAGAATCATAGAATTGTTTAGGTTGAAAAAGACCCTAAGTCTAGTCCAGCGAATCACCCAGCACTGCCAAGTCCACCACTAAACCATGTCCCTAAGTGCGATGTCCACATGTCTTTTAAATACCTCAGAGATGGTGACTCCACCGACTTCCCCGGGCAGCCTGTTCCAATGCTTGACAACACTTTGTTGAGGAAATTTTTCTTAATACTCAGTCTAAACCTCTGCTGGCACAACTTGAGGCCACTTCCTCTTGTCCTGTCACTTATTACTGACTGACCTGCAACTGGCTACAACATCCTTTCAGGTAGTTGTAGAGAACAATAAGGTCTCCCCTACTTCCCCTTTTCTCCAGACTAAACACCCCCAGCTCCTTCAGCTGGTCCTCATAAGACTTGTGCTCCAGAACCTTCACCAGCTCTTTGTTCTTTGCTGGATGTGGTCCAGCACCTCACTCTTCTTTCTTGTAGTGAGGGGCCCAAAACTGGACACAGGATTTGAGATGCAGCCTCACCTGTGCTGAGTACAGGGAGACAGTCACTGCTCTGGTCCTACTGGCCACACTATTTCTGATACAAGTCAGGATGTCATTGGCCTTCTTGGCCACCTGAGCACATTGCTGGCTTATGTCCAGCAGCTGTAGACAAGCACTGCCATGTCCTTTTCCACTGGGCTGCTTTCCAGCCGCTCTTCCCCAGGTTAAGTTATTTTTAAGTCTCCATGTTTTTACTGGGACTAGAATTATATGAGGTAAGTGATTAATTATATGGGAATGCTAGGGGAAAAGAAATGAAAAGCCTTGATTTAATGCAAAATATAATTAATGCTGTAAAATAAAGAAAAACAAAAAGAGTGCTGAAATATCAATTAGAGAACATCCATAGAAACCGATTTATTGAAATTCCACCACCTTTTCCACATATGTGGGAAGTACTTTTGCTAGCCACTTCTTTCCACATAAACTTAATGGTACAAAGAAGCTGGTACGTTGCTGCTGAGATTTGGTATTCTTAATTTGTCTGTAATATTTACTGAAGCTAATAAATACCTCACAGACTCTTAGTTCATGACTGTTTGTTCATAGGACACTGCTCTACAAAAACCAAGAGAAGTTTTCAGGCTACCTTCAGACTTGACTGCATGTGATAATCGCCTTTGTGCCTCGATACACTTCTCATCTCCCACACGGGTGACCTTCTCTGATGGTACAGGAAGACTGTATTTAATTAAATCAGGCAAACGTGGAAACAATGCATCTGAAAAGTGGGAGGTGAGTCCTGCATTAACATATTTAGGAGATGTATGTCTACCAAGTAATTCTTATTGTTGCATTTCTTATGAGAATTGCATGTATATAATGTGTGAAGAATTAAGCTTTAAATCATAACTCTGTGTCACTGATACAGAAATGTGTTTGAAACTACTAAATGATTTCTTTATAAACAAAATTCCTGAAATTCAAGTTTTTGAAAGGGAACATGCTTTTGACTGAAGAGGAATCTAAGTAAAAGTGTTTCTAAAAGGTGGTTAGGTGCTTAAATTTTTTTAAAAGCTAACTAGCTAAACTTTTTTAAAAGATATTTCCCCTTTCCTTTTCCTATTCATATGTATCTGTCCAGGATTCCCCCCACTTTTCACCTGTTTAGTATTTCAGTTGGTCTGTAGAATAATATATTTTTTTTTAAGTTTGAAATTATTCTCAACCAAGCTAAAAACTACTTTCCTTTTTAAATGACGAGGTTTCTGATCTCTTATGTTTTTCTCTGTGGATGTAATTGTGCTTGAAATACTCATCATTTAATTTGCCTCATTTTAAAAATACGTCCACAAAGACTGGAATAAAACTGGAACAAAAGTGCCGACTAGAAGCTTTGATAAGTAACCCTGAGGGTTACTTCCACAGCAGGTATAGTGTTTAAGGAATATTATTTCCACCTCTCTGGTAGGGAACTTCCTCATAATGTGTACTTAGCTCTGGAAAATAATTGGTGCTTAAAATTTTTACTCAAAATTGTTGGTTGTAACTGAAGTATGTTTTTATGTTTCTTGTGATTAATTTCTTGACATAATTAATTCTTTTAAGGAGTCTTGATAAAAAGCAATTTTTTGTATCCATATCAAAGTAATCTCTACATTAATAATGGTATTAGTTATCCTGCTTGGACACAACAAATGTAATTAAGTTACAATGCTACCTGAAACTGTGAGTCTCATGTTCTGTGGTGCTTTCCTCTTTGTTCATGAAAGAGGAATCTGTTATAGAGTGCCTGCATTTTGCATCTATTTTATTAATTAGAGGGAAGTTTCCTAAGTAATCAAGGATGTTCCAGTATTGGCAGAAATGTGGGTGTATATACTGAAGTGGAAGATTTCAGGATGATGGATTAACTCATTTCCCTGCACCATTTGAAAGTTCAGTAAAGGAAATTAGTCATCTTGTTCTTTGGATGCTTTGTAATAAATACCAACTGGTTTTTATTCTGTTCTGTATGAGAATGCTGATACATTGGAGTTACAAATTCCATTGGAGTTGTCAGTGTAACAAAAAAAAGAGCTTTATATGTTATGGTTCTGTCACCACTTAAATTGATTTCCTGAGTATGTAGAGCACCCAGTGGTTTTTCTGAATGGGTACTTTTTTTGGGAAAAACTGAAATACGTAGTTTCTAGAATTAAAACTTCCTGTTATATGTACCAAATGCTAAATATCTTGTGCTACAAAATGTAGAGTCCTTCTGTATTTAATTATTTCATGTTCACAGTGGTGCTTATTAGCCTTTCAGTATGGCAGTAATATTTATCTACTCCGCCTACCAGATATTGGATGGACTTTTCCTGTCTGTATATATAAAAATTAAAAGAATTCTAATCTCGACTTCCTCTAAATATGAGTATTATACTCCTTAATTTCATTATAGGTTTTTCTTTTTTACTCTCTTTTGTAGTACTTCATAAATGAACCAAACCCACCTCATAAGGAAAGTGGAATCTCTTTTCAAAAGATAGTAGCCAAATAAAAAGACTCCTCCTCCTTTTATCTTTGATGATTAAACACTGGCAGTGATGCACTGGACCTTTTTATCTTCATGTTTGCACATGTCAAGGTCTACAAAGATTTTCAGAATGTTGAGGTGTATAGAGAAGCAGTGAGGGCCTTGGGGAAATGCCTCCATTTTTATCTTGAGCATGAAACTGTTTCACCAGTTGATAGACAGTGTTTATGGATCCTGTTGTGCTCAGGATCCATATAGATCAATTGTACCTCCACATATTGTAGTAGTAAACAGCCATAATGCAGATGGGTTTGGGGATAATTGTGCTTTGCTTAATAGACCCTTTTAATGATTGTATAATGTAAACAATAATAACTAAACCCATTTGAAAATAGTAGTTTGACAGTTACAGAAGGAGGAACCAGAAATGTGTGACATTCATGAATTCATATTGACTGGGAGGTTTGTGAGAGGCAAACTGGTACTGATTCAATATTCACTGAAACCTTTCACTGCTTCCTGTGAAAGATCAGGGCTTAAGATCCAGGTTTAACTGTCTGACTTTTTTCTACATTTTTGTCTTCTAGATTGTGTTTAATGAAGAACTAGGGAGTCCATTTATTATAGCACACAGTGTTTCATTTGTAAAATCTGATACACATTCACTAGCTGTGCTGCTGCTTAGGGTAGAAAAAGATGAATTGGACACAAAAGGAAGTGGATTTCATGTTACCTTGGAATGGGTTACGATTGCAGAGATAAGCAAAGAGGGTAAGTGTTTTACATTTATATTACTGGTGAGTAATGTTTAAAAAAATAACAATCATGCTTTTATTTTTTGTCTTAGAAGTTACTTTTCCACAACTGCTGATATTTCTTTTCCCTAAAACTTTAACTTAGATTTTACATTGGTAATTTTTTCTTACATTTTGGGATCAAGTTATTGGTTGTAGACCTAAATTCTTACAGATATTTGGAGAGCAGGAAGAAGTAAAGTTTTATACATATGTGGTGAAGATAATTAGAAAACAAGATAGAACTTTATTTGATATTATGAAATGCAATTTTGGTTTAGCTTGGTCTTGTAAAATTGAGGTTATACAAAACTATTTGGAACTACTGTCTGTTGTACTTTTCAAAATGTTGTACAGCGGGATATGGGTCTTTGGTTATGGATTTTCTTGGTGTTTTTGTAGCTTCCAATTAACAATGTAGTGGAATTGGAATTAATATGAAATATAATACCTGTAACAAAAAAAAATAAATGCTGTATCTTCTAGATTTTCCTACAATGAGTATGAAGTTATTATGTTAATTTTAGAGCTACACATTAAAACATATTAGTGTATTAATACCTGTTAATATATTATCCTAATAAAGTTTGGCAAATATGTTCAATATGACCATATATACATACATAAATATCACAATTTACATAAAGGATGCAAGACCCCATGCTTCACTGTCTGATTTAAAGATGCATGGATAAAATTAATATACCTTCTTGGCAAGACTGTGATATGGTCTTGCTCATTATCTTCCAAGAAGTATAATTTTGATACCGATAGAAACAAGATCTTTAAATACGTGAACTGAAGCAGTTGATTGCATCCTGTGGTGTTAATAGTCAAATCATATATTGTAGGGATAGAATAGAATAGAAATTTCATTTGGAAGTGACCTACAACAATCATCTAGTCCAACTGCCTGACCAATTCACAGCTGACCAAAGTTAAACCATGCTGTCAAGGGCGTTGTCCAAGTGCCTCTTAAACACTGATAGACTTGGGGCTTCAGCCACCTCTTTAGGGAGCCTGCTGCAGTGTGTAAACACCCTCTCATTGAAGAAATGCTTCCTAATGCCCAGTCTGAACTTCATCCTGTCACGGGATACCAGGAAGAAGAGCTCAGCATTTTCCTCTCCATTCTCCCTCCTTAGGAAGGCTGTAGAGAGCAATGAAGTGGCCCCTCAGCCTCATTTTCTGCGAACTAGACAAGCTTAAACCCCTCACCCAGGAGAACATCCTCTTCATAGGACATTCCTTCCAGCCCTTTCACCAGCTGTATTGCCCTCAGTGACTTTATCTATGTTTTTGGCTATTGAAATCTTGGGTGATGCCAATATTTCTCAGAGAGCCAGAAAACCACATGAGACTGACTGCGTTATGCTTTTGTGGCCAGCTCAACAAGAAAAAGAAACCCCTGAACATTACTGGTTATAACTTAGAAGAAAGACTGTATCAGTAACACGGCCAGTCTAAAATAAGACTGTTGCTTAGTGAAAGCAGTAACACAAATTTTTATTGTGTTGTCTAATACTGTACATTTTCGTGAACAAAAAAACAATGTGGTTTTCGTAACTTATGACAAATAGTCATGGAATACATATATGTGGATTTAAAATTTTTTCAAAAAGTTTTGCCAGTTTTCCAACACTTCTAAGGAACAGACAAAATTTTTGAGATTATTGTCAGTAGAGATATAAATAACAAGATTCAAAGCAAACTGAAAAAAAAAATAAGTTTTGAGTTAATTTAAATAAACAACTCAAAAATCAGACTGATGTATGAACTAGTCTCAAAGATAAAACTGTTTTGGGGAATTACAATTCTTTTCATCCTCTTTCATCAGTAGTCAATTGCTTTGTTTAACCTTTCTTGAAACTTTGCCTGTGAGTGTGTTTTATCAAATCATATTGTAGTAAGAATAAGTAGTTAAACAACAAGCCATTTCTTAAATTGCCAAACTCTGATTCATCAAAGCAAAGCTCTAAAACAGTTATGTCTCTTGACACTAAAAACTATGAGAGTCTGTGCCATGTCTGGTTGGCCAGACAAAGTAATCACACCCACCACTATTGTATTACCTAAGAACAAAAAAAATGGAAGTATGAAAATAAATCAGAATGGAGGCAGTGGTTAGGGGTGTTCACATCTTGTGTATTACTTCAGAGGACTGTAACAAAAGTATACCCTTTCAAGCTTAGGAATACTCACTTTAAAAGCTTGAAATGAAGAGCAACCATGCTGCTTTATCAGGCTAAGAAAATATGACATGTTTAGCTTTCTTCTGACCTCTACAAGAAAAATCGTTCAGTATAAACTTACCAGAAAGATCATAAAGACTTACTCAAAACTTTTTGAAGTGTTGATGATTGATTAAAAATACTGTACAATAGATTTTGTCACACAGCAGTAAGTTGTGAGATTATAGTGCCTTTTAACCATGAGCAAATGCTGTAGCAGAGACATACAAACGAATTTGTTATGTTTCGGTGCATGGTTAGATTCTGTCAGTTAAATAACAGCTCATTCACAGAGTGGCTAACTTCCCACTGCAACAAAAACAAGCTCCTTTTGGTTATGTATCTAAGCCAAAGTAATTTGTTAATGTTTTAAAGCACGTTACTCTCTTGCTTAGAGTCTTCTGATTATATAGATCTCTTACTCTGTCTCTAATTAGAATGGTTGAATCTCTTCAATTAGTGCTACCCTCCCTCCAGTCCAACCAAAGCTTCTAAGAAAAAGAGTGGTGCCTTAATTAACACCATTAAATACTGGGGTTACATTATAGTCTGGTTATTAAACTTTAATCCACTTCTTGCTTAGCAAAGAAGGTAACCAATTGAGAGGACTTAAATTATACCTGGGTTATCCATCAGCATCCAAAGGAGAACAGCGAAGATGGTGAAGGGCCGTGAGGGGAAGCCGGATGAGGAGGGGCTGAAGTCACTTGGTTTGTTCAGCCTGGAGGAGACTGAGAGGAGACCTCAGTCTATAACTTCTTTGTGAGGAGGAGGGGCAGACACTGATCTCTGTGGTGAGCAATGACAGGACCCGAGGGAATGTTCTGAAGTTGTGTCAGGGGAGGTTAAGGTTCAATACTAGAAAAAGGTTCTTCATCCAGAGGGTGGTTGGGCACTGGAACAGGCTCCCCAGGGAAGTGGTCACAGCACCAAGCCTGACAGAGTTCAAGAAGCATCTAGATGATACTCTGAGGCATGTGGTGTGATTCTTGAGGATGGATGGTCCTGTGTAGGGCTAGGAATTGGACTCAAGTTGGTCCCCTCCAGCTCAGCATATTCTGTAATTCTGTGGTTATTGTCTGTGTTCTCCTACAACTTTGATGTTTCTCGAAGTTTAACATTGAAGTCAAACAGGAACCCATTTTGGAGAGCTAGGGGGACATAGAGGATTTTTAACATCATAATCTCTGGTCTTGTCTAAAGTACCTGGTTATGATTTTCCAATTTCTTTCAAGTGAAGTCGTAACCACAAGTGCAGTGATTTCTTTTAATAAAGAGATGGAGCAGAAATGTGAAAAACTAAACAATTCCTGGGGATGATTTTATCACCTGTGAGAATTTTATCAAGGTGTTCATGAGGACTCTGGGGCAGTAAGATTCTGATGGAAAAAGAACAAACCTTGTGCTATAACCTATCACTTTACCAGTGTTTGTAGTCAGGAGTACCCATGTGTTTCAGAGCACAGTAAGGAGTGACATGGTCCTTGATGCCAGTAGCTGACATCTGGGACCTCCCTTTTAGAGAGCAGTGTCTTAAAAGAGTTGAGGAATATGGGCATTTTTCATTATGACTAAAGTATTACCACTAGCTGTTTCATTGTTTCTCGGGTTTTTACAGCAGCTTGAAAATTATTTGGAAAACTTGTTTGTATAGAGACTGTGCTGGCCCAGCTGTGATCAACAAAGACATCATAAATAAAAAAGGCAATCTTAGAATAATTCGATATTTAACAGACTCATAAATTTCCTTTTAAAATACAATACTGTGATTTAAGCAGATTTGCTTAGTGTTTTTAAGTGTAATGTGTTTCTCAGATACTAATTTGTCTTCTACAAAAATATTGCCACCTGTTTTGTTTTTATTTTATAGGTGTTCATAAATATGAAATCATTAAAAGGAGAGTTTTACAAGGAAAATCAGTCCCCCATTATGCAGCAATAGAGCAAAGTGGAGATGGTCTAATGATTGTTTCCCACAAACCATTCAAATTAATGGAAAGTGAAAGTGACACATTAGAAGAAAATGATGATACGAAAGTATTAAATGAAAAGAAAGGTAAGACTTACCTGGCTGGTTATGATAGGCTGCTCTCTTCTTCAGCATAGAAAGTATCTTGTCAGTTTAGCATTTGTTTGGAGACTCTAACTATAAATGTTTGGTTTAATACCTGTCTTCTTTTTCTGTTTGTTTTTTGCATAAACCTATGTGAGGTGCTTTTTTTGATAGGAAACACAGAATTTTTCTGTCTTAAGGAAAAGGCTATTTTGGAAACAGAACTATACTAAGTATTTCGTAGTAGTTGGATTGGTAACACCTAAATTTATAGATCTGGATGAAGTACTCAAATTAAGAAGTCAATCTTCCTAGATGGGAGGAGGGCACTGACACCCTCAAATTGTTGTTCTTAGGAAAGCTTTTTGTTGTGTAATTTACTCCTGCCTAAAATTTAAATAATAATTTTAAAAAGCCTTTTCCTTTTTAAAGAATGAGAATCCTGTAAAAGATTATCTTTTCTCCAGTGGGAAAGCAGTTTAGAAAAAAATAATGATTTCAACAAAAGGCATCCACACTTTATTTTAGGCATCCATACTTTATTTTCTTTGCAATCAAAATAAAACTAAATATCTAAAAACCTATTAATAAAGTTGTTTATTCTTAAGTATGACTTACGTTGTATGTTTATGTAGTTACATTGTATTTTAGGTTTTATTTTTAGTTTTGAATATGAGCCATTTGTTAATGAACAAGTCCTAACTTGGAACACAGTACAAAAAGGTCAAATTTCTGAAATGTGTTAATGTTGCAAACTGTGATAGCCATAACATTGTACATGTACTTGTATTAAGAATAGTCTGTACATATAAATTTGAGGCAAAGGAGTTCTTCAGTGGATGGAGCACCATAATGCAATGTCTATGCGGGTGTCACCTGCATTAGCTAGTTCAATGCTTTAAGGATTTTAAGAGCTTGAGTTGTGGGCTAAGTATGATTAAAAAAACACAGTAAAGAGCACTATATGGCTCCTAACATAGCTCATTTCGTGCATGTTTGTGCATATACAGTGTTGCCCAGAAATCTGTAATGTGTTAAATACTCTTTGCATCTATACTTTTAGAAAATTTCCCATGGCACAAAAATCTAATGGTAAAGAAAGTACTGAAACCTGAACACCTAGTTTAGAGGGAAGTCTAATACCTCTCTTAGCGAGAATGTCTTTTGCTAGACCTAGGGTAGGCTCTAATTGTAGTTGCATGGTTATATAAAATTGCAGGCATAAAAGACTTAATATCAGATACAATCTGTGTCAATGTTCAGAATTTGAAGGCTGTTATGTCTCAGATACGAATAGTTTCTGGGGAGTATAATTGTAGCACCTGTGACTAATCCATTGCAAGCAGGAAACTCGTGGCAGTGGGCAACAGTGCAAGAGTCCTTCCAGTGTCACAGTTGCTGGTATGAAGCTTAAATCAATAAAACCTTGCATTATGTTGTGACAGCTTGAGAGCTTCCAAAGGGAGCCAGTACTATACTTTTTCTCAAAATAGAAAGGTCCCTCGTACAAGATTGCTCTTTAGAAAATGTATTCATCTGTATTTGTATTTTCTGTGACCAACTATGCGCTACCCAGTCATATTGTCATAGCCTTCCTTTTGTATAATCATTTCTCTTAAAAGGCCACTTCTTCTAGCAGTTTAATTGTAAAGATAGACATCAGACAGATTCTAGACCAAGTAGAAAAAGTCAATCACTACTTCTGGGCAGGCAGTTTTATTTCATCTCCATTCACTGAGGCAGATTAAGACTACTTGGTCGTCTAAAATCATTTCTGTTGAATAGTCAGCATAGCCTCTGGCAAAATAAGTAAGAAAAAAGTGTTCACATCTCTGAACAGCATATACTTCTGAGCACTCAGTAGCTTGTAAGTACCATTCTACTGATGTCTCTTTAACCAGATTATTAATCATTAATGTTTCAGTGTATTTAAGTACATTTTGGCTATGAATTTTGTAATGCTACAGTAAACTTAAGAGTAATAGTTAATACTCATTGTAAAACTCTACCATCATATTTGAGTATCGACATGAATATAAATTACTTTCCAGATCAGGGACACAGACAAATTTGATTGCTAAAAAAGTGTTTCTCCATTTTATTATCAGAATATATTTTGTGTAAATTGTGCAGAGTAAAAGTTAATTTCCACTCTTTCACAAAATTCCATACGTCCCAGCATTGTATGCTGTGGGATCCAGTAATCCTTGTACCCTTGTAATCTAGTTTTTATTTTCCTGCATGTTTCCAATTGTAGACGCTCTTTATTACTGGCAGCAGACTGAAGATGATGTGACAATAACAGTTCATCTGCCTCAAGACATCACTAAAGATGACATAAAAGTATGTTTTTCCCCTGATAACATATGTGTTAAGCTGAGAGACCAGCCTCCTTTGATGGAAGGAAAACTCTATTCATCTGTGGACCATGAAAGCTGCACATGGATAATTAGAGAGAAACAAAGGTATTGTATATGATTTTAGTTTTCCATTGGTAGGAACTCAGACTATATACTGTACACTCTGGGAAAGGGCTCCTTCAATGCTACACCCAATGTCCCTTCTTGCAAGAATCTGTTTCGCCTGCTGAAAACAGTTCACTGGCTTTTGCAGTGCTGTCTCACAATACCGTTTCTTTATCTAACTGAGAGTAATCCCCTCCTTTTATAGTTAACTTGCCCAGAAACAAACACAACACTCAAACACCAAAATGTAAAACATAGATTTGTAAGCAGAGACAGCATGAATGTACCTTGTTGTTTGTGTTAATAATTTCTCTTTTTACTTCAACTTTCCACAAACAAGCTTTGTTAGTAATAATGTAACAGAAATTCTTTAAGTTTGAATCAATTATACATTATATACATTATAGAAAATCAATCTGTGTCAACCTAACGTGGTGTAGACCACAAACAGAAATATTCATGCTTTTATTGAGATGTAAATTTTAGTTTTCTTTCTGAAATAAAAATATGAAAGAATAGAGAGGGAGGAAAAAATAATTCAGATCTCCCTAAAACATAGCCTTAGAGACTGGATGTGGCACTTAGCGCCGTAGTCTTGTAACTGTGGTGGTAGTGGATCATGGGTTGGACTTGATGATCTCAGAAGTCCTTTCCAACCCATCTGATTCTATGATAGATTTTTCTTTTGTGAGTAGTCTGGTTTTCATACTCTGCCTGGACTGAGCCATATATTCACTCAGGGAGATATTCATGCTCTTGTAATGAACTCAAGGAGAAACATCACCAGTTGATGCACTTAACTCTTGATAGCTGTTTATCTACAGCAAAGGCCACCCTTTGTGTGGAGATCAGGTTCCCAAAAGGTTACATGTAAAAACCAGTAATTCTCCAGAAGAGTTATGTGTTTGTATATAGATTATACTAATACTGTATATTAAACTTCATGACTTTGTAGTTGTTGGCTATTAGGTATCACACTGAAAAATAACTCAGCTGAGTAACTCAATTTTTTTTTATTTCAATCAAGTGAGTGATATTGCATGAATCTCAGGCTTACTTTAATGAGAAATAGTAGTTCCATATTTCACTGTAAGTAGTTACTCTTGGTTCTTAATGTTTGTAAAAGTCTAAAACTTCCTCAAAATGTCTTCTGTAAAAGTTTCAGAGTTCACCAAATAGTTGTTGCTATGATGGAGTAGTTAGTAACTTAAAAGTTTTTCTGTCAGAAACACTAGCTGCTTTTGCTGGAGACCCTGTAAGTGTATCTAAACACTGAGTGTGATAAAACTAACTTTAATTTTATCGTTATATCTATGTGTTTGTCTAACACAGTATTCAAATGGAATTGCTGTGTTGGTACATCATGCTAAGTCTCTTATTTTGCATCTGGTTAATTAGTTATTCCTAATAATTTAATGATTATTCTCTGTTGAGAAATGATTATTCTGTTGGGCTTTTTTGTTACAGAAATCTTACTTCTTCTGAGATATTATTTTAGATATCACTATATATCATTAACTGTTGTAGTATTTCTGAGGTCTATTAAAAACAAATATTTTTGTCCTAGATGTGATATAAAGGTAGGGCACACTTAAGTAGCCCTAGGAACCACTACTTATGTTTCAAATAAACCACTGTAGTAAAAACCTGGCAATCTCTGAACAAATTTTTTTACAAGTGATCTCCTACTGTATATGAAATATTTTAATGAATCTGCTTCAGGGGAAACTGCATTTACATTGAAAACCCTGAGGTTTGTGCTTAGGCTTTTAGAAATCAATCCTTGGTCTGTTTTTCTTTAGAGTATTTTTTGTTAGAATATTTATTTTATAATTTGAATGCTAATGGTTTCTGTGATTTTCAATATTAATTCAGTTTGAAGAGAGGTACTCTAATCTAGAGGACTTTTTTACTAATCTGACAAATGGATGTAGTGTTTTCACATGCTACTCTTTGTCTTCTCTTTGCATTTTAGTTTGGAAATTTCTCTAATTAAGAAGAATGAGGGATCCCGGTGGCCGGAGCTAATAGTTGGTGACACAAGAGGGGAATTCATTATGGACCCTTCCCAATGCTCCGAAATAGCTGAAAACCTGATGCATCTGACTTCTGAAGTAATGGTAAAGAGTCAAAAATCAAGCATTCAAATTTCTTGTACATTTGCATGTTGTCTTTTCTTGATATTCTAATTTACAGTTCATTGACTTGGTTCCTTAGTTCATTTACTATTCAGACTCCTACCTACCTTCATTTTTAATTGAAACTGTTAACAAACTGACGGCACTAGGGTTATGAATGTATTTGGAACAGTAATATCATCTTCATATGGGACTCAGTTTAGCATACATGATAGTGTCTGTGCACCAAACAGAAGCCTGATTTAACATGGAAAATCAACTTTGTTCCCACCATTTAGGATGTGGCAGTTTGTTTTAAAGCAGTTAATTTGATTTTGGAGGCTGTCTGTTTCTTGTTTATCAATAGGTTAGCAATACTTTTCTGCTGTCTTCCTAGGGATACTGTATTTGACCTACATACTGTGAATGTAAATGACATGTTTAAAAGCAAAATTTAGGAAACCATAAACATGACTCATGAACTTTCTGGCATTATTGTTATACAGGAAGTCTACTTAAAACAAAAGAAAATGTAATTTTTAATTGCTGTTTTCTTGATACTTCCCCTTTTCATTTAATTAGAAAATGGCATCTCATCTAAAATTTTTGAAGTGTGATTCCTTGTGGTTCTTGATGTATTAGTTTTGGATTTCTAGTTTTTTTAAATAAGGCTGAAAATTGTTATTAAATTCTGTTTTTCAAATTGATTTCTTTCCTCTCTCCCTCACTATTTGTGAGCAAAAGATTGTAGTATATCTTTTTACTATAGATTTATTGGGAACTTCAAATATCTTTTCTTTTGTACCCCATACTGAGGTTAAAGTGATGCTTTTTTAATCATAGTTTTCAGTTATTTTTAAAAAATTAAACATACTTAAATAAATTAAAATTATTATTAGCAAAGCTAAAAGGAAGCATGTATTTAGAGCTCCTTACAAAATTAATTAATCCATTTTTTTAATAGCATTTTCAATCGGCTGAAACAAGCTTACACTGCTGTACATTTACTGAATGTGCATAGATTTTCAGGGTTGTATACTTTTGCTACTTAGAGAAGGGGATTTATCGACCATTTTTTAGTGGCTTATGTATCTTTCCTCAAACTGAAATGGATTTTGTTATACCTACCACTCATGCTATCCTCCACAGCAGAAATAGTTCTATTAATTTTGCATAAGTACAAAATCGCTTAGTGTTTCAGTATGTATGGATATGCAAATGATCTTCCAATTTTATTGATTTTTTGGTTATGAAAAGGGATTTTTATTTTTATTCTTTCTGTAGTTTGGATTTTCAGTGTAGTCCATTGTCTTTATTTCAGAATCCAAACCCTGAAAAGGAAAAACCACCCTGTAATGCTCAGGAATTAGAAGAATGTGATGCTTTTCTTGAAGATGGCGCAAGCCTGTGCAGATTTGATGGCGATACCTTGAAAGTCACTCATATAGTAAGTACTGCAAGTTATTACAGAAATACTTTAAAGCATTTTTTATATGCAAGTTGAATTCTGTTGTCAGTACAAGAATTGCAAACTCTTGAAAACACATAAATTTCTTCCTTAACATCCTATCACAGTAGCAACAGAAATTGTCCCATCCTTCAATGTCATTTTAATATAAAAACAAGGCTCCTTTTGTTCTTATTTAAATATATATATGCTTTCACAAGTCAGCCATTTGAAAAAACAAAGTTATGTCAAAATTATTAGAAGAAAAGGGTCTTTTTCAGTAGCATAACATTCTTTAGATGGCTTAGTTCCCATTTTTTTAGCAATTTTTCAGATAACCTGGTAGAAAGTTGACCCTTTTTACTAAGAAGCTGTAGCATAGATCACTTTATGATATACTTCTTTGTCAATCACACTGAAAATAACAGATAGGCAAAATGCTTTAATAGTAGGCTTGATCTGGACTGTAAGCAACATTGACTTACAGTAAAATTAGAACTTGATCTGGTCCTCTGGCTAGAATGGCAAACAGCACAATCTTATGAAAACATTACAGATGAACTGGTTGTCTTATGGTTGTTTGGGTTTTTGTAGAAGATGTTTCTACTAAGCTTGTAGTAAACATTGGTTTTGCACCCCATCACTACCCATCACACAAAGTACATGTAGGATAACCTGTTTTGTACAAACATGTCATAGTTACAGGGTAAGATTTGATTCAGTTCATCATTTTCTGTTTCCTCTGAAAAAACTACAGTAGAAGTCTGAAGTCTGTATCTTAGAGAGCTTGGTGTTTTGTTTGGGGTTTTTTCTTCCTTGATTTTTTTTTTTAATCTCTTGTCTTTTTTCTTTGGCAGTACAGATACATGGCTCCACCAAGAAAGTAGTCTGTTTTGTGGTTATAGTGTAACAGGCAGACAGACAGACATTTGTCAGTAGATAAAATCTGTTATTGGTAGGAGGACATTTTACAGAAATTCATTTCAAAGGGATTTTAGTTGTTCAGTGATACACCAAATACAGCAGGCATAGGTAGAAAAAGAGGTTCAAATTGAATAAAAGGAAAAACAACCATTGTTGTAGCATGGATTGGCTTGCCTAGTAAATTGTGCAGCCTCTATCCTTGTGGTTTTCAAGCCCAGACTGGATACAGTCCTGAATAACTCAGCTCGAACTACTGCTTTTCGCTCT
This sequence comes from Pachyramphus minor, assembly GCA_013397135.1. NCBI lineage: Eukaryota > Metazoa > Chordata > Aves > Passeriformes > Tyrannidae > Pachyramphus > Pachyramphus minor. The sequence continues at coordinate 155,314 of VYXB01001444.1, forward strand.
GAAGGGTAGGAAGTCTGTTCCCCAGAGACATTTCGTCATGTTCAGGAGGAACATGAGATTATGGGATCAAGAAAGGCTGCTTTCTAGCAGGCAGCAAGATATTATGGAGGAAGTTTGAACTCCACAAAACGTTTGTAAGCAATTCTTAAAATGGGCAGCATAAAAGAAATTCAAAGGTTAATGTGTGTCAAGCATTATGGACAAAGGACAGTTACTGTGGATAGGAAATTTTCGTTCCAACTTCATCTATGTGAACTTGTGGTTTTGGTCTGTTGGAGTGTATAGGAATATGAGTATTTCAGTATATTTTTCAGCTTACAGAAATGTATTTTCATTTTGATTTAATTCTTCTTTCAAGTTGTTTGTTTGTTTGTTTGTTGTTAACATTTCAGGGGCCGTTCCTTCACAAATGTGGCTGGTACAGCTTTTCACCCACAGCTCCTACAAACATATTTATTGAAGAGTGTGCCAATCTGAAATTTACTAATTATTTGATTGTGGCTAAATTAAAAATGTTGACATGTCATAGTTTTAGTATTCTAACTAATCCTTGTTTCAGTGCTTACCAGCTTTACCTCAGAGGGACAGTATTTCCTTCCCTGTTGGCATTACAGAAAACCAGTCGTGATTACTTAGAGAGAATCTTTCCCTAACATCAGAAATTGCAGGTTAGGATCCTCTATCCTAGAAAACCATTTCTGCACAAAAGACATTCCCATTTGCTTGTGTAGTAGACATAATATTTCTCTAAATATTACCCAAAGAAACTTAATTACATCTGTTTGAAAGGTCCCTGTGATGTATTGAGCTATTGACCAGTGGGTTGCAGCATAATTATTCAAACATTTTGTCAACTAACAAACACAGAACTGTTGATCATCTAACTTTAGCATATGAGTAACAGAATCCGTTTTTTATGCTTTGAATGAATATTTGTTTTGTTTTCAGATTAATCTTGGAAGCAATCAGTATCTTTTCTCAGTTGTTGTGAACCCCAGAGAAATGCCATGCTTCTGCCTGAGACACGATGTTGATGCTCTTCTCTGGCAACCTCACTCTGATCAGCCAGAGAACATGTGGGAACACATTGCAACTTTTAATGCTTTAGGTAGGAAATTGATTTCTGTGTCACACAGCTGAAACTTTGCTATCTGAATGCTTTTAGTATGGCTTCTGTTGATATTTCTCTTACTTAACTCTGAATTGGAAGTTACTATAATTTTGTTGATAACAGCATGGTAGCTTAATTTTAGACATAAGAGAGCATAGAAATAAAATGTTTATGCCCTGGAAGAAAAATAAGCCTTTTCAAACCACGTACAGGATGCAAGCACAGTACTGCACAGTTAAAGGGAGTGTTCCTTGGATAAGTGAACTTGAATTAGAGACTTGAAAAGCACAATCACCACGTTAACACACACACAGAAATCATCAGGGAAATAGCTTCAGTTAATTGATTATATGTCTAGGTATATGTAAACTTAAGGTAAGATGTTTTAATAAGAGACCACTAGATTTCTGCTGTCTCATTGTCCCATGTCATAACCATTGCCATGCATTGTTCATTGGAAGTGAAGCAAATAACCTTTCAGAAAGATGGTAGATCACTTGGCAAAGATTGTGCCTCAAGTCTCTTTACAAAAGTGTGAAAAGAAATCAGTCTGAAATAAGTCAGATTGCTAATAGAGTCCTGTAATGAAAGAGGAATTCACTCCTTCTGAGTGAATATTAACAGAAATTACAGTGTAATTTCAGTGTTGAAAAGTAACTAGTTTTTTTCAGTCAGTAGATACTTGAAAACAAGTTTTAAGTGTCTGTTCAAGATTAGAGAGGCTCAGAAATCTTAATTTTAAAATGTAATTACACATTGGGAGATAAGGGGAGAGAAAAGAGTTATTCTGCTAATATTGGGTCAAGATTGCCCTTATGGGCCATATCTGTGCCTTATGATCCTGCTGAGAAAATTAAAGACCTCGTGGGGCTTTTATCTAGCTGTACATACATATGTATAAAAGCACCAATTAAGATGATGTACAGAAGACCTGTATGTTGGCATTAAACTGGTTAATGCATCCCTCCAGATACTGTTGCCTTATATAATAAGAATATATATCTTCTTCTTTTTTTGTTACTAATAGCATATTGTTTTTTAAGTTAATCTTGGTTTTGTATCGGCCAGTTAAAGTGCTGTTGAAACCAATATATTGCTTATCCCTTCTGCTTGATTTTGGGCCACACAGGTTATGTCCAAGCATCAAAGCAAGACAAGAAGTTCATGGCTTGTGCTCCAGATTACTCCTACGCTGCTCTTTGCGAGTGCTTGCGACGAGTTTTCATCTATCGTCAGCCGACTCCTCTGGCCACAGTTCTCTACAACAGGAAGGAAGGAAGACAAGTAGGACAGGTTGCTAAGCAGGTAGTAGCAACCCTGGAATCAAATGATCCTATCTTAGGCTTTCAAGCTACAAATGAGAGATTATTTGTTCTCACAACAAAAACCTTGTTTTTAATAAAGGTGAACTCTGGAAATTAATTTTCAGTGTGCTCTGCTGTAGATTGTGTTAACAATTTGTTGTAGAACTGGATAGGTAGATGATCTGACAAGTTCAGTGCAATTTGCTGAAATTCAAAATGGGGATATTTTACAGGGGAATCAAATTTTTTCATTAGAACATGTCTGTAAGATAGCAACAAAGTTTTTCAACTTTGCTGCCACTGAAATAAGCTTCTTCAGAGCTATGGGAAAGTGTCTTCTGCATCAACAGCTTTGTCAAAGCAATTATCAGAGGCTGCTACTGCACATGTGAATAGGTTTATGCATTGTTTGTTCCAAATTACTTTGTTTGCCATACTTCTGAGTTTTGAGAATTCAATTCTGGTTTTAAATACCACTGTTTACCTATGAAAAATGTAGTCAGAAAGAGTTACAAGCTTATGATGTGCAAAGTAGAATGTATCATTAAAAAAAAAAAATATCCCCCATTCAAATACTGTTGACCAAAAACTGTTTCGATATTCTGACATTCAGTAGTATTGAGTGAAATGTGAATGAAAATAATGGAGTCTTATGTATCTTGTACAGGTAATTAAGTGGAGCAATTTCATTGCATATGCACATTTTAGATTATGGGTTTGGGATTTACTCATACTTGCAGTGAAATCTGTTCACATTTTAAGAGACATTAGAATACCTTCTAGTAGCTTTTTCCAGAAGCAAAGCAAAGGTCAGTGTATAGCTGGCAAATACACATTGAATGTTAGTTAAGGTCTGGTTATACTCTCAGTTGTGCCATTTTTATTTGACTTTGTACTTCATCTCAAGTGACTCATTTTTACAATGAGAAAATGGCTGACAGAAAAACCACCAGTATTGTAAAAAGCACCAGTATTGTAACTTGGGATGGGAAACTCAGAAGTGCTACTTCTGCCTCTGATCCCACTGTAGATGCTGTGTGTTATTACTTAACCATTCTGTCTGTGATGCACAAGTCCAAATGTGGTATATTTGCAAGGTAACAGTACTCAGGCCAGTGAGGATGCTTTGGTTTAACAAACTGCTGTGTTTAATTGAGTTGAAGAGTTTTGTCTGAAGATTTTTGTGGTTTGTTTTTTTATTTTTTTTAAATTGGCACTGTCAATACATTTAAACCAAAGGGTCAGTTGTGACAGCTCCACCCTAGGTTGGGTTTTTTTTATAGTTTGCTTAAAACTCCATAACAAAGAATACCTAATATATTGTGTACTGGCAGGAAAGCTGGTATTGTCTGTGGTACCAAAGTACTGAGAGAGTCACAAATACAAGTGGCCTTTTAGTTTGCATCTCTCTTTCAATATAATTTCAGAACTCTGTAAGAATATTGAGAAAAATGTTTCTTTAGTTTGATTGTCTTTACTCTCCTGTAAATTCTCCAGACCTGTACTGGTGAACTGATTAAATAATAAGTGAGAATTTAAGAGGGAGGCAAGCAGTTGTACCTTGCAAAAACCCTTCAAATGCAGAAACTTTCCAAGGAACCTGATTTTCCTTCTCCTTACAGCAGGATTATGTCGTATATCTAATATTGTAAAGTTTTTCCTTGCTCTTTTAAAACTATCTTGGAAACACTTTTTCAAAAGGCTCAGTGAATGTATTATCATTTCATCACTGTTTTGCATCTAAATTTTAATTGTTGGGCAGTAATGTCAAACAAGGTGGTAGAATTCCTGCAGAGGTCCTATAGAAAAGATTTTATATAGCTTATTACTTTGCAGCATAAATTAAGTGCTTTTACATGTATATGAATATTACTTAGTAACCCAAGATTTAATCATCATGGACACAGAGTTAAGAACATGATATTTGGGAAATGAAGGAGTGAAGGATTCATAGGCAACATGATTTTGTCACCTTGGGTCTATTGCAGGAAGGTTCAATATAGATGAGAATTTCAGCTTGCTTTGTCAAATTCATCTTGCTGTGAGGTAGATATCTAGAAACATGCTCTACTGTCTCGAGCAGTGGAAACAAAGTCAAATAAAATAGATACTTCTTCAGAGGCTGTGTTACAATATGTAATGACTAAAACATTCTGCCCAAAGGTGTGTCTGTTTCAAGGGAGTTCTTGTTTACTTCTGGAAATAACTGAACACAGGGAAAAGGTTCATCCCTTTTTCCATGTTACTTATCTGTTTGCAATCATGGTGTTCTCCAGAGGGATGTATTAAATACTCTGTCTTATTTTGCTTTCTATGAGAGTTAAGAATATTTTATTGTTTAAAAGATTTGTTATCTTGAGGAACCTGGCATACTGTTACAGGGCAATCCCAAGCACAAAAGCAGGCTAGGCAGGAAATGGACTGAGAGCAGCCCTGGGAGAGAAGGACTTGGGGGTGTCGGTGGGTAAGAGGGTGGATATGAGCTGGCAATGTGCACTTAGAGACCAGAAAGCCAAACATATTCTGGGCTACATCACAGGAAGCATGACCAGCAGGTCGAGGGAGGTGATTCTACCCTGGTGAAACTGGTGAAACCAGTTGCCCTTATGAAACTGCTCTGGTGAAACCCCACCTGGAGTGCTGTGTTCAGCTCTGGGATCCCCAACATAAGAAAGACATGGACCTGTCGGAGCTAATCCAGAGGAGGGACCACGATGATCAGAGAGCTGGAGCACCTCTGCGATGAAGACAGGCTGTGAGAGTTGGGGTTGTTCAGCCTGGAGAAGAGAAAGCTCTGGGGAGACCTTATAGTACCTAAAGGGGACCTGCAAGAGAGTTGGAGAGGGATGTTGGAAAAGGACATGTAGTGACAGGACAAGGAGGAATGGCTTTAAACTGAAAGAGGGTAGGTTTAGATTAGGCATTGGAAAAAATACTTTACTTTGAGAATGATGAGGCACTGGAATGTGTTGCCCAGAGAAGCTGTGGCTGCCCCATCCCTTGAAGTGTTCAAGACCAGGCTGGATGAGGCTTTGAGCAACCTTGTCTAGTGGAAGGTGTCCCTGCCCGTGGCAGGAGGGTTGGAACTAGATGGTCTTTAAGGTCCCTTCCAACCTAAACCATTCTGTAATAACTAAATGGCTGCAAGCCACTGGGATGCACTCTCTCAGCATTTCCATTTCTGTGTTCACTTACTTTTAAGGCTCATTTGTTCAGCATATCATGAGTAGGCTTATACAAAGTATAGAATGTGGATATTTAAAATAGATGGTTTTCTGAGAACTGAGAATCATGCTTCAATTTTTCTAGGATTTTATTTCTTGAAATCTTACATTTTAAGAGACAGTTCTTCCAGAGAGGTCCCAATCACAATCTGTTTACAGAATTTCTGATAAATTTTTTGGCTATTACAGATTTGCATTATTTGGTTTTAGTATTCTCTTTCACTGCTTTCCTTAGCTGCATGTTTGGAATGCATCATGTATTCTTCTACAATTTTAAATAAATGTAAAAAAAAGTAAAATTTATTAATAAAGGGGGTTTTAATTATTTTAAAGGATTTATGTTAATTTCAAATCTGTATCCTTCCTATGCTATTGAAATAAAATAGAAAAATAGAAATAAATCTTTAAAGTAAGACTTACGTTAAGGAGCTTTCTGTTAGGGCAAAGTTTTAAAGGGTGTCTGCTGCAGGACCATTGCTGTTGCCAAGATGTGCACTATTGCACTTCTTGCTTATCTCTGTGAAATCTTCTAATGTTCTGTTTCTGCCAACATACAAATTTACAGAGGTGGTTACTGGAGGGGGTTGATAAGTATTCAGGTGTATACTTGTTTTAAAGTGCACATTGCATCTCTTATCCTTTGTCTTTTTTTGTGTACACGACCCAAATGATCTGGGGAAACCCTTCTAAATGGAAGAGGGAGATCTGCCCTTCCTTCCTCGCCCCCACCTCAGCACCAGGGTGCTTTTTTTGCAGGAACGTGAAGGAGAAGAAGAAGCAGGATTTGGTCTAAGTGTATGTCCTGTGTTGAAAAGTGGCTCTTCATTAATGAAGCAGTAGACCCTGTGAGAGTAGAAATAAGGTTGAAGCTTGTATTTTATTTCAGTTTTCTGTACTTTGCTTAAATAATGGACCACTAGAACTTTGACATTTTCTTGCCTTCTGTCAATTTATGTTTTCACTTCTCATTATGCAGCTTAGATGAACTTGGAGCCCGGAGTCAATGGCATATTAATTTTGATTAAAAAAATTGTGCTGCCAGTCCTATGTGCCATTTGTAATACATCTCTGGAAATCTGATGGGATTTGTTTCTCCTCCTCCCGATTTTTACTTGTGCTCTGGATAAAGATCAGCAAGGTCAAATGATAACTAGTCTTGACCAAAGGTTTGGCTGATGCTTAGCTCTTCTACCTCAAAGACTATTGCAAACATTTCAAACTCAAGGTTTAGTCCCTTTTGCTTGGAGAAGTATTTGCTGGAGTAATATTTTTTTGCTTTATAAAAGGTTTAAGCTACTCCTGAAAAAATACTTTTTTTTTTTATAAAGATATTTATCATTAAGTGGTAGCTGAGTATCAAAATATGATGATAGACATAATTAACAATTTCAGAAGCAGACCTGGAAAATACTTGTCATAATGTTTACTAATCTAATTCTCTAGGCAAAATATCCTTTATATTTCAGTATGATTTGGCAATCCAATTGGCAGTTGCAAAGAATTGTCAAGAACAGGGGAAAGCAAATTTAAAAAAAAAGAATCATTTTACACTGTCACATAATTCATCATTATGCTATGATAAATAGACCTTATCTACTAGTGTATTCCACTAATACATTTCTTAATGTATTACTTGCATTCTGAATGTGACAGAGTTGTGTGTATATGTACATTAGTATTTTCGTCTGTATCTATACATGCACACACTTGTATGTATCCATACTGCCTTAAAGTATTAGGGAGGATAGGGTGGCTTCCAGAGAGGAGGACCTTTTAACAATACTGACAGCAAAGCATAGATTCTTTATTAACCTCTTCATGACTCTGGTATGAAACTCAAGTATAAATGCTTTGCCGTATTCTAAAACATGGATTTACACTTGGAAATAAGTTTTTGAATGTGAATAAATGCTGATTAGTAGTTCAAAGGCCCCTGGAATCTACATACAATGGTTTTGGGTTATCTTTTTCACTGTTTAGATTTTCCTGTGCATGTTGCCCTACATCAAAATGCAAACACCTGTAAATCTGACATAAATGTGTTGAAATGTCATAGTAACTGCTTTGTGTGAAAACATCACAGAATCCTGTGGTATTTTTCTTCTACTGAGGATTAAATATGATATATCTCAATATTTCATTATACACAAACTTAAACAGCTGAGAGGCTAAGTATTGAGTAGATGCCTCAAGTTGGCAGAAATGATGCAGGAATAATAAGCATTTATTTTTATCAAAACAAGTGATGTTTAGTGGGAAAAGAAATAAGATCCACTGAATACTAATTCAGTCACTTCAGGCACTAAAATTGGAGCTGATTAGCCTTTAACGATTTTTCTCTTTGAAGCTATTAGTTCTCCCTGTTTCATGTATTCCCCTCTAATAAATATAGAGTACCTTATGGTAATTTTAGTTTTAACAATTTATGGGAATGCTCCGAGTAACTGAATTAGACTTGCATATGGACTATCTAACATGCAGGCATGAGGTACAAGATGGATACATCTAGTCAAAAAGAGATTAGGAACTCAGGCTCTTGATTTGATCAAGGGCTGGTGACCATCTAAACAGAAATAAAAACTGATACTTTGAAGACATGAGTTGCAATGTCAGATTCTAAAAAGAGTAAAAATAGGGGAATCTGTGCAGAGTCATCATTGAATCACAGAATGGTTTGGGTTGGAAAGGACCTTCCCGTTAAGAATCATCCAGTTACAATACTGCTGCTATGGACAGGGACACCTTTCACTGGACCAACATCCACAACTTCTCTGGGCAACTTGTCCTAGTGGTTCACTACCCTCACAGTAAAGAGTTTCTTCATATTATCTAATCTAAACCTACTCTCAGTTTAAAGCCCTTGTCCTACTCGTACACGCCGTCCAGCTTTCTTGTAGGCCCCCTCTAGGTACTGGAAGATGCTGTAAAGTCTCCCTGGAGCCATCTCTTCTCCAGGCTGTACAACCCCAATGTTCTCTGCCTGTCTTCACAGGAGAATAAGCCTGCTTAGGCAAGATAAGGTAAAGACAGGCTCCCTTTTAAAATCTTATACTCCATTCAAAGGAGTTGGAATCAGAAAGAAAACGTTTGTGATCAAGTTGCCATTGTTATGCATTTGGCAAGGGTAAGTCATCAGAAAAACTGTCTGGATGCTGGCGTAATTGGAGTTCTGGATGCTGTACTGTTTCTTGCCTGATGCAGCTTTAGGTGGTTGCTGCTGTCTGAAAAATTCACAAGGATAGTGCTTAACAAGATATTTAACCAAAAAGTATTTGCTATTGTTAGCAGCACAGTTCTGAACCTCTTTGAATCCGATGTGACATCTGATAAAATCTGCCTTTTCACAGTTTTCTCATAAAAGAAATGAAAAACAAAAAAACGCAACCTGAACAAAGAAAGAAACAAAAAACCACACAAAAACCACCCCAAAACACCTAAAACTCAGGCTGCTTTATTGTTTTTCACTATTTTTTCTGGGAAGTAAACAAATACCTTTTTCTTTCTGTTCTTAGAATCATAGACTCAGATGGGTTGGAAAGGACCTCTGAGGTCATCAACCCTTGATCCACTACCACCACAGTTACTAGACTATGGCACTAAGTGCCACATCCAGTCTCTTCTTAAATACCTCCAGGGACGGAGAATCCACCACCTCCTTTGGCAGCCCATTCCAGTACCTGACCACCCTCTCTGTAAAAAATTTCTTCCTAATATCTAATCTAAACCTCCCCTGGCAGAGCTTCAGACCATGTCCTCTTGTCCTACTGCTGGTTGCCTGGGAGCAGAGACCAACCCCTGCCTGGCTACAACCTCCTCTCAGGTAGCTGTAGAGTGATGAGGTCCCCCCTGAGCCTTCTCTTCTCCAGGCTAAACAACCCCAGCTCCCTCAGCCTCTCTTCATAGGGTTTGTGCTCCAGTCCCTTCACCAGCCTGGTCGCTCTTCTCTGGACCTGCTCCAGCACCTCAATGTCCTTCCTGAAATCTTTGTCCTGTGCTATGAAAAACAGATGCAACGTCCTCAAAGTCTGAACCCGGTGTGTCTTAATGCCGTGGTGACAGCAGTGTATCTCTCACTGGCTCAGTTGTGTTTCAGAGAAAAATCAGTGTGCAAGTTGCTTAAACTGCTAGCTGCTCCATTGGGAAGTGGGGGAAAAGTGAAGTCAGCTTAATTTAACAGGCTCACTGTGTCTGTTTGCATGGCTGCAGTCTCTGAGGTCCCTGGAACTCCACATACTGGAAGGTCTCAAGATGCTCCAAGAGGGAGCTGTGGGCTAGTTAGCACAATGTTTCGCTGTGTGAACCCATCTGATGTGTCTATGCAGGTTTTGGTGCTCTTACTCAGTTATCTGACATCACAAATCTATTTTCTATGATAGCAGAAATAAGTTAACTTGCTAACTGACTACTTTGGAAGGAAAGAGCACACAATAGATTCTTGAAGATACATTTCTATATCAAATATGATTTATACCATGACAAATCAGTTACATGATTTTGACTTCAGGTTGATTAATGTTTACAATTAATGACTTCCCAGAACTCAAATTTTTAGTGGAATTATTCACAGACTTGTAGATCAACATATGAGAACATGAATTCAGAACTGGAGATAATTAGCAGTTCTCATTAGTGTTTAATTTTTAGTTGGTTACTCTGTCTTCATTATGTGTACTCAATTTCTTGAAACCTGTAAGAACTAGTTCACTTTGCAATCTTTTGCTTCCTTCTCTGTTTTTATCGAGGAAACTTTTGTGCCTTCAGATATGGTCTGGCTTAGAGTTCCTGTGATGACAGCACAGAGCCCAGATTCAGAGAAATTTTAAAAGCCAGGCCAAGGAAGGTGTGTTGTTTTTTAAGATGTTTTGATTTTTTCACTTTAAAATACTTGAGTGGAAACAGTGTATATGATTGCTGCCAACTGAGGAAATTATTCAGAGAAAAACAAACATATATTTTAAATAAATTGAATATCTTATGTGTTTATATATATGAAAATGTGTGCAGAAGACGAGAAGAGAGCCATATGGTAGCGGGTTACAAATGGCTGTACTGCTTAGGGAAATTAATACTCTAAGCAGTGATATATATGAGCCTGCTGGAGTTCAGATGTTCTCATACTGGTGCTTTAAGAAACCAGCTGAATCAATAAACAAACATTTGAAAAACAAAACACGAAACCAGCACCAAGCTTAAAAATTCAGAGCAGAAGCCTTTAAAAAGGACTTAACAAAAAAAAGTCTGGGCTTCTGCTAAGAGTGAAATATAAGTAAGATTAAAATGAGCTTGTATATTTTTATATATTTGTGCTGCCCTGTAGCTACAAAGTATGTTTCCTGCTGTTTACATTTTTTTGTCTTAGCCCCTTAAAATATTGCATTAACATCAATATTAACTTCAAGTACTGAATTAAAGTAATTAAAAAAAACCCCTTTAAATACATCAATCACTTTTACTCAAAATACATGCTTTCCCCCTTCATAGAAAAGACAAAGGTTTTTATACATGATTCCTTCCTTTCTTCTGTGTCTTTGTCAGAAACACAAACTTTTATCAGGAAAAAAATGCACTGGAAACTGCACAACGGTAATTTCAAAGCAAAGATATTTGGAGTTCTCTCTTCAGGACACATACCCATCTTATGATGGATGTGTTTTACTTTGCTTTTGGGGATAATGTTCTCCCTGGGGGGCAAATGTTGAAACTGTTACAGCACGGGGGTGGGAGCTGTATGGAGAATATCTCAGCTATCCCCACAGCAGAACATAAACAGCCCAGCAAAGCTGCTTGGTTGTGACCTCTTTGCACTTCAGCCAAGACTTTGCAAGGCCTGCATGCCCTAACCCACAGGAGCTTGACTTCTTAATGTTGTGCCTTCCGAGAAAGAAAACAAACAGGCATGATAAACACTAATAGTGCATTGCATTTTTTGTTTAGGTTTACTCTGAAGGAATGTTAAAAATCACATCATATTCATGTGGGAGTGGAGAGTGGATAAGAAAATCTAATCAGATCTTAACTGACTGACAACCATCAGCATTCAGTGTCTCCATTAACCTGAGCAAGTCCAAAGCATGAGCAGCCTGTTTCTCCAGGGTAATGCTATGGGAAGTGATGTCAAAGGCTGCTAAACGCCAGGTAGACAGCATCCACAGCCTATCCCTCATCTACTAAGCAGATCACCTTGTCACAGGAGGAGATCAAATTAGCCAAGCAGGACCTACCTTTCACAAACTCACACTGGCTGGGTCTGATCCCCTGATTGTCCTGCATGTGGTGCATAATAGCACTCCAGATGATCTGCTCCATGGCCTTCCCCAGCACTGAGGTCCTCCTCCTGCCCCATCTTGTCCGTGGGTGTCACTGCTAACCTCCAGTCCACTGGGGGACCTCCCTGGTTGTCCGGGACTGCTGGTAAATGACATAAAGTGACTTGCTGAGCACTTCTGCCAGGTCCCATTTGGCCGCATAGACTTGTGTGTGTCTGAGTGGTGAATGTGAAGAATGTTTTCTGGTCTCAAACCAGTGCTCAAACCCACTGCTGATGTGACTGCCAATAACTTGTGTTCATGAACACTGTTTTTACATATGTACATCATCTGGTATTTTAAATTTTTTTTGTTTCTCTTGGGAAGGAGGATACAGGATACATTTATCTGCAGATGAAATAGCTGTGCATATCCATGATAACTTCCTTCTCTGCCTGTATTCTTTTACATCATGTTCTTAGTTGTCCTGTCTGCAAAAACATACTCTGTGGTCATTCTGTTCAGATGCCATTGCCTGAGGTTTTTGTGTTTGTGAGTTTTGTGTTTTGGTTGGTTGATTGGTTTTGGTTTGGGGTTTTTTTTCTCTCTATTTTTAACCATTCTAGCTGTTTAGAAAAAATGCCTGGTGGGCTGAAGAGTTCCTAATCAGGCTGAGTGTCACAGCATGGATCTATACCGAGTCCTGAATTTCACTGTAATCAAAAGAGAAGGATGTGTCTGGCTTCACCCAGACGGCAGCCACTTCTTGCGAGTCGTCAAATAGGGACTGCAGCAAGTCAGGGGGAAAAAACCTGCACTTAAGATGTGATACCATCAAAATTTGAAGGGCTTTGGTGAGTTAATAAAAATTTAAATGGCCATAGGTTTGTTGTAAGATGAGCTGAACAGCATGTTTAGATATTTTTTTTTTTGGTGTATTTTGTGTTTTGTTTAAAATCTGAAAATGCACTTATTCTGAAAAGCTCTCCTTTTCAGTGTGTTCGGTTCTATGCATGGATCTGACCTGTCCCTGCTGCCATTTGCTGTGGAGTCAGGGAAGTTTCTTCCATCTCTGTCCTGCACAGTGACCCTCACTCAGAGAACATTAGGTGTGGATTCATTCCAAAAGACAATTCTCTGTTAGTAGAGAATTTTCCCTTTCTGCTGCCACAGCAGAACACAATATTGAAGACACTCAAAACTGAGACATAATTTTTTGTCTTTTTCATGTGCCTTTATTGGCAGCAAACCAACCCATGAGAGCTTGCTTTTTGTCTGCCTGAGGAGGTTGGCACCTGCAGTGGGCTGCTAGAAAGACTGGAGGGGAGAAGGGAAAAAAGATCAATCCAAACCTGAGAATGAGCACAAAAGATAGGAGATCTTTTATGTCCAAGAAGTATCACCTCTATAGTAATAAAACCTATTACCTTTTTTTCTGTGACTCTTGGAAAGACTCAAGTTGACAGATTTTTTTTATTTTTGCTACATCAAAAAAGATGGATCCCAGCAGCCTGGTTTATCCTCTCTCTCTTTTTTTCATCTTTTTATCCCCAAAAGAAAATTGCTGTGTTTTCTGTGATATTCTCAGTGACACAAAGACTACATTTAGTGTGTTGCACACAAACCATTCATTCACTATGACATAAATCTTTGATTCTTTGATATGTCACAGATTTCAAGTACCATTTACAATTGTCACTCACTGAATTTTCAGGAGATAAATATCTTTTCACCAAGTGTAAAGATGCTCTCAGCTTGATTATGCTCTCAGCTAAATTGAAAGATGTACACTCTAACTAAATGAAAAATTAGTTTATTTTTTTGCTGGGTTTTCTATGTTGACTGAATTCTACCCTGTTCAACAGAGGCATGAAGAACTCTGCAAAATAAGATTTTTATAACTTTTATTAAAACAAGCTGCTAGGAAGAGGAAAGAAACCCTAGAAATGCCACAGCTGAGCCAAAGGCATCAGTCATAGCTACTTTTCTTTCATACCAGTACAGGAAAGTCCCTCAAAGAAGTTGCTATGAAACAGGAATTATTTCTCAGTTTTTAATACCCATGGAGCAATTTGTTCCTGAGAGTGTGTATATCATTAGCTAAATATTTAAAAACAAACAGGCACAGTCTGTGTCCAGTCTGGAGCCTGACTGAATTGCAGAGACACCATGAAAGTGCATGAGGATGGAAAGGATACTGGGCTCCTGGACAATATGGACCTATACTGGAGAAGAGTTTTTAAACAGGATGATGGTGCATGTTAGCTATAAGTGGCCTTGGATCAACCTGTATGTGGAAATCTTAGAAACTCAACATTTGATAGGATACCTAAGGCTGGGGAATAGCTTACATGTCCAGAAACACCATCCTACAGATGGAACTCTGTATGTGTTGGCACATCTGAAGTGCAAGAGGATTTTCAGATGAGATAAGGACTAGAAAACAAGAGTGCCTGTGCTTTGATTAGTGCTTGCCTAAACATAATGAAGAGGAAATGCTGCAGCACGTGAGTGCTCTTTGTTCATTCAGATGGCTTGCCTTTGTTTTCTGAGAGGGAGTGGGTTTGTTCAGGCTCACTTTCAGCAGTGGTGACAGGAAGACATCCTTTCAGCAGTGATGACAGGAAGACATCACCAATTAGACTCTAAATTATCATGGCTAAAAATCTAGCTAATTATCTAGGTCTGAAATTAATTAAATTTCTGCCTTTTCACATCCTGACCCAGATACCTGTTGATGGTTTTGCTTGGGTTTTTCTCCTCTCCTGCTGCTCGTATCTGTTTTTTATCAGTTCAGTTCTGGATGTTGTCTGCTTTCTCCTGCAGGGCTTGGATGATGCATCGAGCTGCTTTACAGGTCGCCTTCCCCATGCACATCCACGCTACCTGTGACCCTGTGTTTGTGTCTGAAGTGACTAAGAGTCACAGACCAACTGCAAATCAGAGAGGGCTGCCTTGGCACATCCAGAGGTGATAGGAAATTTTTGTCTTTTGAAAGTACTGAACTGTTGCAGAGTGACCAACCAGAGTTTTCTATAGAGGAATCTTTACAAATGCATTTGATTGAAATTTTCATTCACAGTTGTAAATTCTACTACTTGGTGTTCATTCATAAATCTGTAAAGCCTGTCACTCTCACTGCAGTGAAAGTAAGATGACACTGAAATGAGAAAAATCCTCATTCCATCCACATCTGTGGAGATTCTGCCACACATGTGAGTGCCTTACTCCCTCTTGTGTGTCAAGCTCCATATATTTGGCTTTGACAATGCTTGGTTAGGCTATATGCAAGTCTGCCAAAAGAACTTACCTGAAAGTCCTCTGTCTGAATAGCAGTTACCACCAGTTTGGGTATTTTAGCACTGTACCCTAGTAGAATTTGCCTCCATGCAACCTATGAAGTTGTCTAGATTCTTTGAAAATGTTAAATTGTAGAAGTATAAATTTCCATGTGTAGACTTGGGATTCAAATGTTTTGAGTATCTATTTCTGCCTTTAAATCTCACTTGATTTCTGGATCTGAACATGTCAATCAAAATTCTTGTACTTTGAGCTGGAGAATCAGAGGGAAGTCACTCTGAAGTCATGTATTCTCAGACTCCAAAAGGAAGACACTTTCATGGCTCGGTCTGTAGCATAACATCCCAATGATGAAAAATGAGTCTTGCAAAGGACTCAGAACTGAAAAGCACACACAGAAGAACCAGGCATTGGCGACAAAAATTACCAAGTCCTCTGTTACTTTGGTATTTACTGTGACTGAAGCAGTGCACCTGATTGTGTGGATTTATTTTTAATCTTTCCTAGCTGAAACAGATGGAATCTCTGAGACACATAGGCACTGTTTAAGAGTCATCTTACCCCAACTTTAATTACTTTGAAAAGTTAAACTTCCACTGGCAGAAAACAAATCCTAATTCAAAGCCTAGATACTTGTGGGGCTCTTTGGTTCTTCCTCTTTAGCTTGTTAGAGGATTCAAGCTGCTAATACTTAAATATTTTGCAAATTAGGCCCTGAGTATCTCATTTTGCACATAAAAACATTCCATTTTAATTATTTTGTTGAACATGAAAGCATGTCTAGCTCTAAGCAACCAGGCAGTCTGCAACTCTGATTAGCCATAGAAATATAAGCATTTTGTAGCTTTGATTACTCATCCAGTTAGGAAGAGTTTCTAGTTCTAATACAGAAATATTATATTTGTAGCAAATTTAAAGCAAATATTTGATCTGAAAACAGCAGAGATGAAGGCTTATTTCCTCTTCTCGAGAGACCTGATGTGCTCTGGCCTGTTTGGTGCTACATCATGGAGATGCTAAAATATGTTACTTGAAGAAAGCAATTTCTGAACTATACAGATATTTTGCTCAGAGCACATCTGCTGTTTATTTGCTGTGAAAGAACTTGCAGTAGAAACAGTCTATGTATAATCAAGGATGCCCTTTGACTAGTCCTCATGGTGAGCTGTCCGAGAAGCAGTGGCAGCTGAAGGGAGGGAAAGGGAGCTGGAAGTGATACATGTGATGGATTCTGACATCTTTAAGATCTTGGGGAGCTAGGTCTAGACACATCTCCTCAGTTTGCAAATTCTGAGCCATGTTCTTGAATATAAAATTCAGATTAAAAATATTTCTTACCAAGCTTTTTCCTTCAAATTCATGTGGTATTATTAAAGGAGATATAGTGTACTGCAATCTTGTTGTTTTGCTTGCTCCAACACTTTGCATTTCTGAAACTACTCATTCTGAAAGGCAAATTCTGTTCTACAAAAATTTTTCTTTCATTTCTACTACCATCTGGATCAATTATAGGAATAATTAGTCTATGCATAAGTAATTAATACTGTCTCTTTCAACCAACTCCTGAAACTTAAAAAGATCTCAAACCAATTTTTGACCTACTCCTATTTATTGGTGGGATTCATGGTAACAGATGTAGAAGCAGAAGGTGTTTTTGCCTTGCCCTTCCATTCCTGATCAGTAAAACATTACTCTAATGTTCAATTAATTTTAATTAATTTTCAAATAATTTCCTCAAATGAGGGACTATGAAAAATGACATTCTAAAGATTGGAGCAGTAATGGATTAGTTTGGTACAGCTCCTGCTCATGCTGGCAGGGAATGATTCATGTTATTTTTTCTCCTTATGTCACAAAAATTAGGTTTCAAACTCCTCAGCCATTCTGCAAAAGATGCCACAGTAACACAGCACTTTGACCATTACTGTGGTTTCTCATTAAATTAATAAGAAAATTTCCCCTTTTTCCCCTCAATCCTTGTTTCTCTTTTACAGACTTGTTACCTGGGGAAAATGAGCAGCAGGGTAGCTGTACTGATGATCAGTTTGGGTATTCCCACAAAGACTCACTGATTCTTACAACCATAGTGATAGAGAGCACAGATTGCAGAACAATGTCCTTCCTGATGCCAAAATCAAGAGGGTAAGCATCATTCATGAAACTGAGGCATATGATTTACCACAGACATCTACCTGTCAAATGTAAGTAGCTCCACAAAGAGGATGTTCTGGAGAGCAGAAGGGACAGTTGACTTGTGAGGACTTGTGCTCGTTTTGATGTGCCCCAAGAGTTTCACTGGTTTGTGTTAGTGAACAAAGGAAACAAAACAAAGTCAGAAATCAAACCTCGACTCCCTCCCAGCCACAAACCATCAAATGGGATTTGCAGCATGAACAGCACAGTTGGGGATGATAAATGTCCTAGAGCAAAAAGGAAAGGATGAATGAGATAGCTTCCTTTGGGGGAAAAATAAAAAAATAAATCCTTCTGAACAGACTAGAGAGGAAAACTTCTTCACTCAAAAGTCTGGAGATTGAATCCCTGCTGCTGAATTACCTGCTATTCATTTCTCTTACTGATGTCAATGTATGTGGATTGTATCCACTGTTAATAAACACAGATTTTAGTGATTAGCTTTACCAGATATACAGTATAAATTTACTTTTAGCTACCTCACTGATGGCAACTGTCCTACATATTCAGTGTGTTAACTTGGGGGTGCTGAGGGATATCCCTTCAAAGAGTGTCTTTTGAGTATTGAAATAGAAGGAATTAAAAGAATTTATTTCCCATTTCAGATATTTTTTGATGCAGTCTTTTATTCCCCCACTGTGCATCTAATACACTTATCAGACTTGCTGCTTCTGGCACAGATTAGATTTCTGAAATACTGACAGAAGTCCAGATATTTTGCTGAAACCATAATCAGAAAAATCTGACTTCAGATATCTCTAAGTTGGGGAATTCATTCCAGTATCTTCTCTTACTGTGACAGTTGTCCCCAGAATGAGATTAGTGTTTAGGGCTAACATTTCATCAGGCTTGAAAAGTTTGCCATGTCTTATTACTGGGGTAAGGAGAGAAAATAACCCCCATTTCCATATTCAGTCTTACATTTTAACAAAAGACAGAGTTCATCTATTGCTTGCTATAGGCATATGGCAAATGGTGCTGCCATTGCTGGTAGCATCACAGCTCCTGTTTTATCCAAGTACACTGTAGCATGCTCGTGACACCAGCATGGGAGAGTGGGAGAAAGAGGGAGGCATTGTCTGCAAAGGCACTGTCTCCATGTAGGCAGTGATGATGCTTTCCTGTGTGCAGTGAGGGATCTCTGGAAGGGCTCATGATCTCCAGAGGTGATGTGTGTGATCAGGATGGAGCTGTTCTGTGCTTTCTGTGGCAGAATACAGGGCACCAGTGGTAGGCTTTTTGTGCCAGAGGAAGCAACTGGAGTTGTGAGCTTGACCTACAGGGTGGAAAGCGAAGGGGATTAATGACACCGGAATGCGATTTTAAAAATAAATTTGTAATTAATTAGCCAATGCTGTTCCACAAAGCTTTTAAGCACAAAGAGGTCACTAAGCATATGTTTGTGTTTGATGAATTTGGTGGTACAAAGAACTTTATTAGCACTTCAGCACAAACTTAGATTCTTTGAGAAAGGCACTTACAAAACTGAAGTTATTTAGTACCATAATTAGATGCCATATACCCCTTCTATAGTGCTTTTTAACCATGTCTAAGTGGTGTTCTTTCTTTGCTCTGTACTGCTCCTTTGTATTTTTAATAGCTTCTGGTGAACAGCACAATCTGCAAACAGTATAAAACCCTTATTCTATGACAAATAAAATTCCAGATTTTCTAGAACACAATTCCAATTTCAGATCTGGATGCAAAGGATGAAACTGCTGGCAAAGAACAAAACAACTGCTTTAAGTTTAACTTCATTTTGGAGATCAGGAACAGTAGAAGAGGAATCATAAATAAAAAATAGTAAAGTCATTTAATTCCCTGAGGGAGAGTGGCTGTGCTCATGCTAACACTCGAACTAGACCACCATCTGCTCACTGGCTTCAGACCCAACAGGCACCACATGGTCCGTGCCTGTACCATATAAATTCTTTTACCCTCACCAAGGGGGTGGCAACACACAAAGTTCTTATTTGGAATATTGCCAGAACAGGCTAACTCCCTTCCTTTCCTTGTGAAAGTGTCACTTGCCAAGGGCTAGATGTGCTCCAGAGACTGTACAGCAGCTTGACAGTGTCGGTAGCAGCAGAACAACCCATCCTAAGCTGCCGCTGAACTCACTGCTATTCACTACATACAATTATCACCTGCAGAATAGTATTCCTGAGCACCAAAATATTTATTTTAAGAAGGCAAAACAGAAGAGGTCTATTGAACTTCAGTCTGACACTTCAGAATGTTGTAGCACGTGGCGAAAAGAAATGAGAATTTGTAATTTAAAAATGCAATCTTGCTGTCTGAGCTCACTTCATGGCCCCTTATGTTTTCTAGTACATCAGCCAAAGCAGTCTCTTTCAAGATCCTGTCACTTGCTATTTTAGTGTAACAGCAACAGCTTTTGAAGTTTCTTTGATGTGCAACTTGTTACTAGACATGATTTCTAAAAAGTTAGACTAACCCATTCTCACTGCAGTAGAGACAGGGCCATCTGCCTCTCCCACACATCCACTTTATCCTCTCACAGTGTTGCTCACTCTTTTAATTGTTGTTCTGCATAAACAGGATAGGATACAGCATTATATTTTAAAATTTTATGTTTGCATCATAAAGAGTCAATTTTTGAAGGGGCTTCCTCCCATCAGAGCTGTCTTTTCTCATTTCGTTTCTAAATGTGTGTCCAATGCCCTAAATAACTTATCAGCCCTTTGTAATTTCTGCTAATTTTCCTCCTGAATGACAATGCCTGCCTGAACACAGTGTGCCCTGCCTTTCAAGATACTCTGAATCTTTCCGTAATTTCCTTCTAAATATGCTTTGCTGTATTCAGCTAAAAATCAGTGGCAAATGAGACAAATCTGCTAACCCAATTTGCTGCCTGTAGTTTCCCCAGACACTGGGAGCTGCCTCATGTTATTGTTTACTTTCATGTAGTTATTGTCCAGAAGTCAAAAAAAAAATCAGTTTGTGATCAACAGGGATTTGTTTCGTTGTTACGTCTGTGGAGCTGGCAGCAGACTTGCACAATTACATTCTGAAATTGATATAAACTCAAGGTATGCCCATGATAGACAGAGATCTCTCTTACCTCACAAATGGTCCATGTTGGATGGGTGCTACTTAATTCAGACTCTGCTTGTTTTCTTTACTTTATTTTATTGGAAGCTATGAATTAAGTGAAGCTTTTGTGTGAAAGTGTCTACTTATAATCTTCTTTTCATTATTCCCTACTTAGATATATACAAGCTATAGTATATAAATGATTGTTAAGAACGAGAAGGAGCATTCATATACTTTACACACAACAGAAGTTTATCATGTGAGACTGTTATTATTTTCCATGGTTTCATGCATTCTGTCTGTTTGTCCTATGCTTTGGCCTTGGCAGACCAAGAGCTTCTCTCCTCTGCCAGGATCCTAAACATCTGCAGAGCAGGAATACCTCACTGTCAGATGTGCAGTCAGGGTACAGCTCTCCCAGCACAGATGCGGTTTGGCTTTCCCCTAATTATTTCTCACTGAAATCAAGGGCTGAAAGAGACTTCAAATGCCTGAGGAGGGTTGAGGAGTTCTGATGAAAGAGGCACACTCCATCAGGCAGTTGTAATCTGTGGAGATCAGTGCTGCCATAATGCATTTCTATAGAGTGTTGGGTATTGTGTTAATATCGCTTTCGGAAACTGCATCCAGTGGTGAATGTAAGCTCATGTTTTCAGGAGGGAAATTCAATGAGGTGTAGGCTAAAACTTGGAGTTTTACGTGGCTGAATGATGCCAAGGCCCTCAGGATCCTGCCTGAGCCAAGTGCTCTGCCAGACACCAATGTCCTGCCCTATCCTGCTGAGCATTTCCTCCCCACCAGCAGCCCAGTGCCCCTGGCTGAGACCACAATGTGCCCACGGCAATGCTCTGCTTAGCTCTGTACATCAAATCATAGAAAAAAATTCATGTATTAAATATAATGGCCAGACTTCGCGAACGAAGATCTGTGGAAGGTCTTTGTACGCCTTCCAGCCTGCGCATTGGATTTATTTTAGGTGGGACACAGTGCGCGCAGAACTGAGCCCACCCTTTAATCCTAAGGTTCATCTGCCGGGGCCAAGCGAGCTTGGACAGTGGCAGCGAGGTCCTCAGGACGTAGGTGGATTGCCTTACAGGGCTAACGGGCTCCACCTGCCCGGGGAGTTTCCCCGACCGGGAATCGAACCCGGGCCTCGGCAGTTACAGTGCCGTATCCTTAACCACTAGACCACCAGGGGCTCCCTCATGTATTATAAACATTGTAAAAGAGACATGCGTTCGGCTTTAGTCTGGCCTCTAGGGAATTCAGCCTTTGTGTATATCCCAATTCCCAGGAAACTGAGTTTTCTATACATTACATTGATGAAAATCAAAGCAGACCAGTAATTCTACTCATCCTTTTAAGGCTGGGTCCAAGCACAAGTGTCTGATATCACCAGAAAAGCAAGGCAATACCCATCAAGTATAGGAATCAACTACACTGACAGTAGTGACCAAAGAACAAAGTGGCTTCTGGTCTCTGTCCCTACTCCAAAGATGTGGGTGCTTTTTTTGGTTTAGTGGTTTGGGTTTTTTTGGTCTGTTTGTTTTATGTTGTTTAATGTTGTCCAAAAAAAATGCATGAAGAATCCTTGTAGCAGAGGCAAGGATTCACATGAAGCCTTTCCCATTTAAGCACTGTAACTACTGCCAGGCTACTGGCAAACTTCACTTTCTCCAGGAAACAAAGCTTACTTTTTTCAGGATGCTCATTCCCCTACAGATGACAAAGAATGTTGTTATATTATATCTATTGCCAAGGACAGCAAGATAAAAGGTATGTATTCAAGTGGTTGTTAAAAAAATTAGAATTACAGTATAATTATCTTGTTCAACATTTTATTAGAGTAGCAACAAAAATCCATCACAAATTAATCTCAGCAGTGGAATGCATCACAGAATTACAAAATGCTTCTTTTGAACAAAAATTGTTCTATATTTATCAGTAGTACATTTCTCTACACAATTTCACAATCATTATAATAAACAAATGGGTTCCAGAGAGCCTGACACGTGTCTGAGAGTCTGTAGCAGTGTCTGACACATGCAGTGTCAGAATGAAATCAGAATTACTTCAGGTAGGTGAAAAAGAAATTCCTTCTAAACCAGTTGCTCTTACATGGTTTGTGGGAATTCAGATTTCCAGGATTCAGCTCCCAAATTAAGGAATGCTGGAATCTAAATCACTTTGGCTGGGCCAATTCACTGCTATTTGAAGTACCACTTTATCTCAGTAGTAATGAAAAAATCAGGAGAAAACAAACTCCTTCTGAAAAGAACAAAACATCAAATAAACAATTCTGCCTGAAAAAGAGAGAACAAAATACTGAAAGGTCATTTTTAAATTTCACATCAGTTGGTACCAAATGAAACAACTATACAAACCCATAGTTAAGAAATGAATAAGCACATGCAGCATTGTTGAAAGAACAATTTAGCTTTGCACAGTCTTGAAATCATGTTTTTTTTTCCCCATGGTGACAATGCTCAGATCTGGGTTTTTTTGGTTGGTTGTTTTGTTTGTTTTTTAAATAGCTTTTTAAAAAACAATGAAGAAAAATTCATCTACTTCCAAAGGCCAAGCAACTGATCTGAGCCTTTACTGTGTAGGTGGGGAGTTACGGCAGCAGCTCCTGAAATAGGATCAGTCCTTCAGTCCATTTTGTTGGGTAGTTGTTTTTGAAGGGATGATAATGAGACCTGTATCATTTGACTTATGACTTTTACTTCCACAAGAGTGTCATAAACCCCTTCACAATACATTGGAGCTGCTTTGATATCTTTGATATATCCTTAATTCTGACCTCAAAGAGGTCATGTGATAATTCAAACCAAAGTGTGCTTTAAATACACCTGACCTTTCTCGTCTGGACAATTTACCAACACAGAAGCTTCTGAAATCTCAGTATTTCACAAAGGAAGCAGCATAGCTCCAGAAGCCAGATGCTACAGCATCATCTCTTCTGTTACATTCTGGATAAAATTCCAAATAAAAGTGCAATAAGAATGCAATCTCTTACATCAAAAATGTTAAGTAAGGATATAGGCATGAATTTCAATACTGCTAACAATCAGACAATTTTTTCAAACTAAATGTGGCAAAGGAATTTACTATCCACAAAATAAATATATAAGGATAAATAGTTATATTACTGCAGTCAGTAGTTGACATCCAGTCCCTTTCACTTCTAGCAAAAGAAGTTTGATATAATTATCAATAAATTTAAAACCACACAAATTTTTAAATAAACACGTGTCCACATGTCTAATTTACAGCATCTAGGTACAAGAAAAAAAGGTTGACTGCTGTTATAAACACAAGGGCAAACACAGAAATAGATCTAAAATCACATTAGCATACCAAACAAAGTTTCATACTATTAGCTGTGGGAATCAGGATATAATTAGCATAGATTTCATAATTAACATCTATAAAGACACAGTCACAACATGTTATGAGTTAAAATCACACCTTAACTAAAATCTGCAATTTTAAATATTGCATTTTTGCACACAATTTTGCAAGCATCATAATTTCTGTTTGCACCAATAAATACCAGAAAAATTCCATTTCATTTGTTATTCAAGTGATGGTGCATGCAAAACCATCTACGTAGATTTTAGCCCTTGATGAAATCTCACTAAGAATATGAACTTAAATACCTCACCTGAGCATCTGAAACAAGAAAAAAGAACTATGGAACAGAGACTGAGAAAGCAGAATTGAGTTCTGATATTGTCAGTCTATAAAAGCTGTAGCTCAGTCTGTGCTCTAAAAAGGGTTGAAATAAACGTGTAAGTTTGTGTTACTGTCATTACATGAATATTGACCTCAGTCCTTACCCAGGCAGTTTTTCTCCTCTCTGAACAGTCAGGTTTCTGTGTATTGCACATTTTGCCTGATGTGAGTCCTGCCCACCTGCTCACCTTTTAAGAAAAGGAACTAGTTCTACTACCTCTTTAAAAAGTCCAGAAAGTAGGGCCTGCTCTGAAAGGTGCCTGACTGAAAACAGCATGTGAAGAGCAAAAGGATTTCCTGACACCGGCGGCACCTGTGGCCACTTCCACACCTTCTGCCTCCAGTTCAGACCCGGGGATTTCTTCTCATGAGCTCCAAGTGGTTCTGGCTCATGGATGCAAAGCCTTTGCTCAGTCAGATACAGGAACTTGCTTTGACTTTGTCTAAGCAAACATAAATTCCTGTGTAAGGTTCCCAGATAATTTAATTTCTTTCTGATAGGTCCTTTGGAGGAAATGTTACAGAGGTGGTGGTACCTCTCCTTGACTAGTGCTTGTGGTGGCAAATGGTAGCTTTAAGCAAGCATGAGCAGTAAAGTGCCATAGAACTCTGTCATTTCACATCAAGCTCTGCAAAACAAAAGTTTATTCAAACTGTATGTCACAGCTATAGAATTCTATTATGAGACAATTTCTAGGTACTAACTCAAGAATACATTGGTATCCTTCTCTCTGATTCTTGAACCCCAGCCAGCTTTGCTCACTTGGCTGCCGTGTGCCCTACTCTGTAATTTTAGTTCTTCCTTATTATTTCAAAAGTATTCTGGACATTCCCCTTTCAGTCATGTGGGTGTTCAACTGCCACAGTGCTGGAGCATCTGCACAGAAACAGACCCCACTGCATGTGCCTGGTGGTCTATGATGCTCAGGCAGACAAGCTGGAAAGCCTCAGCCCCCCCATAAATAAGGAAGAGCCACAATGCAGAGGATTTAGGAACGATTGCAACTCAGCCTGCATGGGTTCTGCAACTGGGTCTGCTCCAGCCAAATCTCTGCCATCCCCTAGAATTTGGTCACACCTGTACTACTGCTGGTTAAAACCTCCTTGATGTTGGTCCCTTCCTTGTCCTTCCCATCACTTTGCCAAGCTAGAAAGTCCCTGTGGAGCCCTGCAAAGTTAAAATAGGAGTTAAAGCAAGGATGCAGAAAAAACAGGATATAGACTGTTCACAGAATCACAGAATGGGTGAGGTTGGAAGGGACTACAGTGGGTCATCTGGTCCAATCTCCCTGCTCAAGCAGGGTCATCCTAGAGCACATAGCACAGGATTGCATCTGGACAGTTCTGGAATATTTCCAGTGAGAGAGAATCCACAAGGTCTCTGGGCAGTCTGTTGACTTTCTTGTTCCCATGCAGAGAGTGTTGAATAGAATCTTTTGGATGAGCAGACACAGGTTCACAATTCACAAATTTAACATTTAAATCGGAGGCCTGTCAGGGTATTTTTAGATCTCTCTGAGTTTGCAAATATGGCTGAAAGTGATGGGGAACTGGCAGGGTGTGCAAAGGAGTACTGGACAGGAAAGCCTTACAATGCTGGAGGGGCTGCCTCTTTTGTCCCACACTGGATAGGTTTTTTTACTGGAAGAGAAAGGTTTTTTCAAGTTTTTATATGTTGTGTACAAAAGCTGCACAAAATGTTCATAACAAACAAGGCACCTTCCTCAGTTTCTGTTCCTGCTGCAGAGAAATGGGAAAATATCATTCTGGCAAGAACAAGAGCTGGTCTAGAGCAAAGCCAAAGCAGTACATGCTGGTTTGTCTGCGGCTACAGCAGGGAGACTGTGGCCTCAGGCTGCTTATCATGGGTCTGTGTGGGAAGAGCATGGAAGCGACTATGCTGGCAAGTAAGAAGCACTGGTGACTTCTGTTTTGACCATACTTTATGTCCTAAAGTATTCTAATAGATAAACTTTGAGAGAAAAATTTTAAAGGTGTCATTTTTCACTGAATTTTCCCCTTTTCCCTAGACATTACCTAAATTGAAGCTACAACCCCCCTGCAGCACTCTTAGACAAAATTGCTATTGAACCAAGGTAAGAGGAACTGGTGAAAGCCTGTCCAATACTCCTTAATACCTGTCAAGTTCTGACAGAATTCAATAGTAGCTGAGACTTACATTTGAAGTGGTATATCTGTAAACTAGATTGCTGAAAAAAAATAAGATATTTTAAAGCTTCTTACTGACTTTTTGTTTATTCTCTGCTACAAATTCATTCAATGGTCTTCCCATTTCATGCTGCTCGAGGTGAAAATAAACTAAAGAAGAGAAAGATTTTTCACTCTTTGCCATCAGATACCTGTTATTGATGTGTGCTATGATGCCCACAATTGGATTTGCTCTGATGTGGGATGAGGGAGTCACTGGCAGGTAATTACTGTTACTGGTGGTTCTGGCTGCTGTTGGACAGGCCCTGCTGGTACTGCCCAGTGCAGCCACGCAGAAGGGCAGCTCCTCTCCTTGTCTCTCAGCTTCACTGGGAGCATCAACCACTGCTCCACTCTGCATCTGTGGATGTGTACTATGAAGCCTTGCTTTCTCTGAGAATGCAGACCACTCTTCAGCCAGTTAAAGAGGCAAAGCATTTGGGTATTCCACAGAAGCCAACTCATGCTCCTATAGTTATATTGTATTAAGTGCTTTGTTCAGTTAGTCTCAGTAGTATATTCTTGTCATTCCTCAAGAGGCTGGGGTTTTTTGTAGGGCACAGGCAGGTGTGGAGAGATTGTAGTAACCCCTGCAACTCTGTGAGCAGAAATGTCTTTACATTTCATACAGTTCGGTAGGAACAAAGCATCCAAAGGTCTTATATGGCAGTGTACAACAGAAGAAGGTGGGCCTCAGGCCTGAAAATGAGAAGAGAAGAAATAAACTGAAAAAAAAAATTCATTCTCATATTAGTAAAAACTAAGCCTCTCTGTGGATCATCAATATTTGTAAGTTCTAAAGCATATAGGTTTACAAATAGCGTTTAAGTAGTATTGTGTAAAAAAGCATTATGAAATCAGTAACATGCATCATGATGTAGAAAAGAGCTGGATTAGAGAGAAGTGCTACACTTGGTGATGTTGCTGCTGGCGTGGAAGTGGGTGGAGCTTTCAGCACTCTCAGGGCCAGAGTGCTGGTGTGCTGGAGAACCCTGTTTTCACTTAGCAGCAGCTGCATGGTGGCACTGGCCTACTTAACCCCCAGCTGGAGCCAGGAGGTGAAATCCCACAAAATGTTGCATTTCCCTCCCTGCAGGCAACCAGAGCACTCCTGGGGGAATCACTGAGCTCGGACACCCACATCACCCTCCTGCCAGCCATGTACGTGAAGCACCATGACCGAGCACCACTTTCTGATGCTCCACTATTGCCCTCTGCTCCTCAGAAAATAAGGCTTAACTGTGTGTTTCTCCTCATCCATGCTGCAGATCCTCCAATTCCTATGATGCTTGGCACATGGTCCTTTGAAAGCATTAGTTTCCAGGCCTGGGCAGTCCTCTCTCCCTGCCATGCCCTGTTTGGTGCATCACCTGCTACCCTCAGCCTTTCCTGGCCCTCTGCGGTGCTGCCCTGGCTGAAAGCAATCCCAGCACAGCCCCATGCCCAGCAACATGCTCCAGCCCATGAGGACTCCACAGAAAACACTGAAATGCATTAACTGTTACCTCAGATGACAAACATGTATCTCCAAGGGACAATTTTGCAGAGGCCATGTAGGTGTTGGTCACAGTAATATCTTCCAGCTCAGTGCTGAAGTGATCCGAATCTTTGATGATGTTATAATTTAGGGCCACATTGTAACTGGCAGGCTTCTTCTCCTGTTTCTGCTGATAGTTGCAGAGTTTCCTGAAGGCTGCTCTGAATTTCTGGGACATGAGATTGTAAATTACAGGATTGATGGCACTATTTAAATAAATACAGATTCTGCAAAATAGCAGGAACCAGTTTTCTTGGAAGGGTCTGGAGAGAAAGGAATTGACCACAACCAGTGTGCGGTAGGGCATCCATAGGAATGCAAATAGAATCACAACCACAGCCAGCATCTTGGTAACCTGGGAGAACACAGAGGTAGGCAGAAGAAGGCAAAGGGTTAGTACTCACCTTGAAGTGAACATGTGCATTCCTACACCTTTAGAACCAAAGCAAAACTATGGACAGGCCCTTCAGTTGGAATTTCTAATGAATGTTTGATTCAGAAAGATTTTCTAAAGTAAGAAGAAAAAAAACCCTTGGCTCCCAATTCTTCCTAGTTTTTGTTAATTTACTCTTTCCAGGTGATATCCCAGTCAGCTAATTGTTGTAGACCTTAGACATTTCAACTTCTCACACATATGCATGTAAGTCAATTTGTTGGTTTTGTTATATGTATTATGATAAAGAATGTGATGAAGAGCGAAGTTACTCTACAAATTGATGTATCTTTATTCATCTTTAAATGTACATATTCATATTTGTCTTATAATTCTATTCCCTTTACCCTCACTTTTCATTTCCCTACAGCTGTGTTCAGTAGATGTGAAAAATGAGACAGAGAAATACTATCTCCTTTTCTTGTCACCTGATAAATTTAATTATGACTTATAGACTGTTTTTTCTAATTTTGTAATGCACAGTCATTGTAATAAAATGCAAATATGAATGCCCTAGGTAGCTCAGAGGATGATCTTTCCTTATCTACAAATCACTTCTAAAAGAGCAATTCCTGTGAAAATGGCAGCAAGCAGTGAGGTGACTCAGTACTGACTTGCTGTGGCTCAAGAAGTCTCAGGACTCCTCACCTGGAGCCGTGGCTCGGCTCCAGCCTGTGCCTCCAAACTGAGCAAATCCATCCGATGGACAATAATCATTCATCATGGAAAATAATCCACATTTAAAGGAAGAAAGTAACTATTTGTGGAGCTTGGATGAACAACTGGACTGAGCCCAACTAACGGATGTGTTGCATCAGGTAAGGCATTCATTGGATAACAGTCTACATAAGCATCAGGGTATTTTACTACCAGAAGGTCTGCAGGGCACTTTGTTACCAATCACTGACAATTTACATTTCTCCTGAGCATGTCTTTAAGGGAAAATTGCTGCTTTCTTATCCACACCAAAAATCTTTATTGGGATTTTATTGGGATTTATAGGGCTGCACAGAAATAGCTTAGGGGAAATTTTGGTCCACTTTGTTTAAGTAAACTGTCATATCTTTTTTCAAATCGCTTCATGCGAAACAGAACAAAACATCATTTGAGAGGCAGCTAATTTTTTGACATCATGGAGTTCTATAAGGACAAACTTTTAAAGAACATACTTTTTATTACCCATAAGCATATACACCAAAGCTCTCTGAAAACAGCAATATTAGCATCCTCATTCCTTGCTCAGGTGAAGGCAAGGATACACTGCATTAAGAATCCACTCTTTTCTTGTGGAAATTCAATACATATCCTAAACTCAGAGTACAAATTATTCCTAGTTAGGGAGATTGAAAACATGATAAAAAGACTTTGAGCAAATCTGGTTTAGTCCAAATTTCAACTGTATTTTGAATGACAATGAAGTTCTTGAGATTGAATATGGTGCTGGTTGCACACAAACATTCTTCAAACCCTATCTTTTCATTTCTGAGAATGTTCTAAAAATATTTAAAATGTATTTTACTGAATAGATTCCCAATATTTTAACTCTGAACTAGTATTCACCTTTTCTTTCCTGCTCCAAAACCTTGTCATTATAAGGAAGAGTTTTTATTAGACATTTTCATTACTGTGGTACTCAGAGTTTGGTAGTTGTTTCCTTCTCCTTTGAACACTAATCTTTCTTACATTGATAGGCAAAAGTGATAATCACTCTGGTGTTTTAAAGGCATGTAATAATATCTTTCTTGCACTTGGTAGTGTTCCTTGCAATGCACAGAGATTGTATATCCCAGTCCATGATTTTGTAATAAAAAGGAAGTTATGCAACAAGGAGGAGGATTAAATAAATAGAGGGATTAAGGTCTTGATATACTAACACCACAAGTGAAACCAAATGATAAGACTGAGGATTTCATGTAAGCCTTACAAAACTTATCTTGCATTGCAAGCTGAAATCTGTGCTTGCTCTGCTGTGACAGAACAGAGGGATTTCTCAGGGGAGCAGGTCATGGCAGACTGCAGCACTGTCTAAGACAGGACTTTCTCTAGAGGGTAATCTGCCTGTTAAAACTGACTATGATGGCCATGATGACCTTAGATGATTTGATTGGACTAAGCAACTAACTTTGTAAGATACGCATAATATTAAGTGAGCTGGATCCCACCTTAAGTATAAACAACATGTTTGTTATCTAAGGCTGTATTTATTTTTCAGTCCCCTTGATACCTGAGGAAACTAGAAATTCCTTTGGGGACAGTATGAAATCTACCTGCAGATATGTAATTCAATGTTCATATTATGTACATAAGTGAAAAAAATTTGGGATCTGTGGGCTGAGCTACGTGAGATAAAATGGAAGTGTGGGAGAGCTCAACACAGCCAGCACCAAGATCTGATCTGGAGGACCAGGCAGATAAGGAGCATATGCAAGAGAGAAAAGGAAGCACACAGCTCAGATTGTGATTCCTTGAGCCCATCAGCCAGAGAATGTGTGGACTCTTAGCTGCTACAAAAAGAGAACCAGGCCCCTTCCTTGTCTTCCCATCTGCTTCCTGCTCTCTTGTAAAAGATAATGAGCTGCTTGCCAAGGTAGTTCGAGAACAGATACTCCTAGAAAAAAAAGATTTAATTTTCCTCACATTTTCAAAGTTTTCTTGTATGTCAGTAAAATCCCTTTTATACCCTTCAGTTTTAAGTTCTCTCCCTCTTGTCTTCCTTCTGTCAATGCCTGGGTCTTCAGGACATTTTCTTGACTCTGAGCAGAACAAAATTATTCAAATCTTCAGAAGAAAAAACATTAACATTTTATAAATGCTGAGAGAACCTAGTACTTGCGCTGCTAGAAGAGAAAAAACACTGTTAGCAAATTTAAGCACCCCCCAAAAAAGTAGCTTTTCTCCCTCATACTATATGCTGTAAAAAAGCATTTAATATTGGTTGCTGTTACTTGTTAGGGGACCTTTGTTTTATTGCAAAATCTTCTCTAAATACTTTGAATAACAAATTTTCTATTAATAACTGACACCTTGCTTTCCCCCTTGACTCCTATTCAGTGCTGGAATTATGTCTGTTTACATCAGAGACGGAAAATATCCTTTCTAATGAAAATGAACCTGGTCCATCTATTCACCTTCAGGAATAGAACTTCATTCCCTACTGTTCATATCTATATATAGATAATGTTTTATACATATGCCGAGCTTCCCATGCCTCCTTGGCTCAGCTTAGGTAGCTGCCCTCCGCAGTTGTAAGGAAATGGTTATTTTACTCTATATTTTCTTCTTCCTTTAGCATAGAGCTATTCTTGATGCTATATCAGGGTTTTTCCTACCTTGATTTGCTCTTTCCATTGGTGCTTTGTGTGAGGAAGCAGCCTAGGTATTGAACTCAGGATGTTTTCCGAGTTGGACTTTGCATTTTTAGTCCATCAGCTCCTAATTCTGGGCTAACTCTCATACTAGCTACATAAGTAAGGTATTGTCATTTTTGGAGAAAACACAAGAACTTGCACAACAGTATGAGTCACAATCAAAAGTATTGACTGTCTAATTCTTGGAAGCAGACATAGGAACACAAATATATAGCTATATGCTAGCACAGTAAAATATAGGTTAAAAAGAAAAAAGTCTAAAAACCAACTGGACAATAGAGTCTGTCTCTGTCATGAGTCGGAAACAGCTTCAGACAGTGCTCTTCAACTGAAACACTGTATGACAAGGAGAAAATGCTTTCCTACCCTCTTCAAAAAGTTTTGACCTTTTTTAACAATGGAGCACTTTCCAAATATAGATGACATAATGGAAAGTCCCAAGAAATGAAAGAAAATTATATGACTTGGCAGTCTGGGTCATGCTTTAATCCAGATTTGTTAAGTAGTCCAGGTCAGACTTAAGGGGGTAAAGGGACTTACATACTGCCATGTTGGATTAATCATCATAAAAACCAGTTATGAAACTCCTTAATTAAACCGTCATGAGGGTTGGGGAAACCTATCTAATGTACTGTTTAATTCTGCTGTATTATATAAGTGTGAGTTCATAGTAGGTTAATTATAATAATATTTATAATTATAACAATAATAATAAGTAGTAGCAGTAGTAGTAGTAATTATAAGCACTCAATGGAATGGTACTGAATTTCCATATCCAAGCTTTTACAGTAGCAGGGGTGGTCTCAGACTGTCCCGAGCTGGACACAAACAGTTCCATCCACCTCCAACAGACCCATCAGGACACAGCTGAGCCCATCAGCAAAGCTGGTGGTGCCTGTGGGAAAACATATTTAAGGAATGCCAAAAATACTAGAAAGAGAGAAAGAGGGGATAGGAGAACAAAAGAATGAGAAACAGCGGGGGAACACTGAAGTCAGAGGAGGAGGTGCCTTTTGGCAAGTCTGGCACCACCTCAAGGGACTGCAGCCAGTGGAGGAACCACACTGAAACAGTAAAAGAGTAAGAAGCAAGGAGTGACAAGAGACCAGCCTCTGCAACCTGACTGGAATACTCCCTGGCCCCACACTGCTGGTTGCTTCAGTGAAAGGAACTGAGTGTAACTTGTGACTATAGCAATGGGCAATAAATTGACAATACTCATTTTCCCCAAGTAAAGTCTGCATTGCCCATGACAATAGCTGATAGTTTGTGTGCCTGTCCTTTTCTCTCCATCCTCAGCAGGAGCCAAACCACCACAGAAACATGCACAAATTTAATCTTGTAGAAATATTCTCAGATAAATATGAGAACTGCCATGGAAGTAGAAAGTGTATACCACATTTTCAGTCACTTTTTCTCCAGATCACATGCTGGTCATTGTATACAAGTCAATCCCTGTAATGCAAGGACAGTTCTGAGATGACAGATAGTTTCATGTGACAGCAGGACTCACTGTGAGGCCAAACTATACTGTCAGCTACACATGCCTTGCCAGTGCAGTGGGAAATTTTCACTTGTGTGTCTTACTAACTCTTGAGATGCTAGATTATTTTGAATATGGACTTGTGTCTCATTTTACACCACTGTCTATCTTTTTCATGCTGCCATTATATAAAAAAATATTAGTGATAATGCCACATCATCCTTGCTTTGCTTCCCATGCTGTACTGAATGTATATGCAGGCTTTACTCATAATGAAGCTACTTTAAGCAATCAGGTTACGTAGGTTTTTAGAAAAAGTATTGCTGCCTTTACAAGACAGAAAAGATATCACATTATAATCTTCACCTTTTGGTTTCATAATAAAGCAGTATCCATGTTCAGCACTGTTCAACATAAAAGATTTGTCTGTTTTTCAAGTGATGTTAAGCACATGTAATCAAGCAAGTGATACTGAGAACTGGCAGATCAGATTATCTTCTTCTACTAATTAATGGACAAATAAAAATAACATTAAACAGTTCTTATCTATCAACTATAATTAGCAACATAATTAAATATAGCCTATCCCACATGTTTCTGTTGTGATTTTCAAAGCAGGGCTCCAGTGCTCTGCAAGTGCTCGGTGCTCTAGCAGGAGCTCAGTTAACTTTCCAAGTCTGTGCCACCTCTGTAATAACAAATCGTGGACCCTCTCATTAAACAGTAGCAATCTAAATAAAATAAGAAGAATATAAAGTTCAACCCATCACCCAAGGGGGGCACTCAGGTTGTCTGAGCAGGTGCACAGCTCAGTTTTGTTTCCTGAGGGAACTGTATGGTGTGGGGAAGCAGGAGCCTGGGGAAGCGACCCACTGGGGTACTATACAGGGGCAAGAGCCAAGCCACTCAGCACGGAGCGCTGCTTCCCAACACTCACATCAGGCTGCCTGACTTCACTGGAGCCTGCTCCCAAGAGCCAGCTGTGAAGGATGCACCCTATGTTTCTCACCACTGCACCGGCTGCTTGCTGTGTGCTGTGTGAGTATGAGGCAGTGCGGTTTACTGCAAATAGCCAGGCACTAATGTACTAACTATATTCTACTGGTATTATGACACAGGGCAGCATACATATTTAACAATATAAAAAGAAGCTAGTCAAACCTGTGCACCAGTTTTGAGCCATCATAGAAAGAGAGATGGAGCGACAAAGATATTTAGCATTTACAAAGCACTTTTATATACAGATTTCCTTAAATAGACTTTTCACAGGAGAGTTAGAGACAGGAAAAATGGCAACGTGATTGTGTTTGCTGGGCGACATACTGCCTTAGCTGGGGCCAAACCTCAAGTTTCCCAAACTCCCAGGCTAGTTCCTACTCTTCAGATCCCAAAAATTGCTCACAAGTCACTGTATATTTGGCAAGATTACTAACAGGCTGTAACATTAAGAAACTATAGCTAAAAATGTTTCATTCACAATTGATGTTCTCTAAATGCTTTTTAATATGGGAAATAAAATACTATTTCTTTTTTGGTCCTTGCAGTAAGTAATAATGAACAAGCAAGAAAAGTGCATATTTACATGTATGTGTATACATATATCACAGAATTTCAACTTGACTAGTTAGCAAAAAGGGAGAAAATGTTTACCTCTTTCCACAACTTCAGAGCAGTGAACTCTAAAACAAGTGTGCTTTATGTTTCAGAAAGACATTTCATACTGCTGTTCCTACCTGCCTTCGAGAAGCAATAGTGCTATTGAAACTTCTGTTGGTCATCTTGGAATTCACAGGCTTGCTTTGTTGAGCCACATCATTCCTCCATGTCTTAGAGTTTTCTTTTGGGTCCGAAGGGATGGGGTTCAGGAACAGTATTCTAGCAATCAGGCCATAGAGAACAGTTGCCAATACCATTGGCACAACATAAAATATACCAAAGTCCATCATGTAGATAGGAGAGTAATAGCTCCTGGACACCTTGTAGCCACAGGACACAACAGTAGTCTCTTTGTAGGCTACTACATTAATGTCCAGCAAGAAAAACCAGAGCATACAGTATATGGAGGTGAAACCCCAGACAAAAATAATGATCTTTTTGGCTCTCGAAAAAGTGCACAGGAATTGGGCTTTGATTGGGTGGCAGATGGCTATGTATCTCTCAATAGTGAAGGCAGCAATGGAAAAAGAAGAAGCATTGATCCCTAGGTACTGGAAATAAGTGATGCAGAGACACCCCACATAGCCATACACCCAGGATCTATACAGGCTTTCTGTGATATTGGGTAGTCCTGCAGCCACAAGCACCATGAGATCTGCCACAGCCAGACTCACCAGGTAGCAGTTAGTGGGAGTTCTCATGTGTTTGGTTCTAAGGACCACCAAAACCACCATGATGTTGCCCACAATGCCCAGTCCACAGATGAGGAGGACCAAGAGGATGGTAACCACTTGGTATTCAACTGTAATGATCTCCTGGCTTGATAGTGGCAGCACAGTTTGGTTCTGCTTGTCCCCTGTGCCATTCTCCATCTTCACCAGCCCACTGCTGCTTCTGCCCAGCACTCGATATCAGCACCTGTTCTCCATGGTCCTGCAAAAGGGTGAGTGGAGCAGAATGTGAGTGATCTGCAGCTTCAAAGTACATTCTCTGTGTAGTCACAGTCCCATTCCTGTATTGTCCTCCACTCCCCCGAAAGCACCTGGACTTTCAGTCTTTGTAAATTCAGATACCAGACAGGTATCTTTAAGACTCCAGCTCATTTGCACAGGTTAAAAGGCTGTTATCTCATAGCCGATTTGAGGCATTCATGACATCGAGCGTGTGGAGGTGAGAGTTTCCTCCCTGCAGCGGTAGGGAAAGCAGAGCCCTCCTGCACTGCCAGCTGCTGAGCACCGCACAGGGTTGAGCTGATCCAGCCCAGGCAGACCTGCATCACCGCTTGCCAGGAGGAGTCACAAAGCGCCGAGGGTGGAGACAGCAGCAGGACGTGAAAAGAGAGGGATTTGTAAAGGTTTTCTGCTTCACACCGCTTTCCCCTCTGTTCTCAGATGGCTATCTCACGTATTGATCATATTGATCCACACTGGCAGACAAAGGAGAGACGACTGGCAATAAAATTACACCAGTTTCTAAAATTCTGACTTCCCCGTGTCCCTGTCCTTGTGAAAATAATGGTAATTTACATTTGCCTCCTACTTTGCAGGGGTCTGTAACAGTCATTTCAGGGCTTAGAAAGAAACACATCCCAGCTTTTGAAAATTACAAGGGGGGAAAAATGTGGTTTATAGACAATTCTCTTCAAAACCTCTCTTGCTATTCCTGTCATCGCTCCCAAGTCCTTTCAGCTCTTTTCTGAATTGTAGCACAGCAACAATAAAACTATCACAGCACAAATTGCTTCTTAATGGAATCAGTCACACACACGTTCATGTGCACACACACACACATACAGTGCTACTAACCCACCACCATTTCCTCAAGGAAGAATCTCCCCTGGTTGATTCATCTGTGGTTTTTCACAACCCAACTGACTATGCAGGAGGTTATTCAAAGACTGGTGAAAATAACTGCTTTGAGCCATGCAAATGAAGCCCTACCGATGCAGGAACCCAGCTGCACCTGGAGATGAATGCAAGTCTTTCCTGTCTCGCTGGCAACCTAAATGCCTCAGTGAATGAAACAATAGCAAACTTTCTGAAGGGCTCTGTGAAAGTGCCCTTGTCAACTCCCCACTGCAGCTCCTCAACTTGTAGTTTCTCCTTATACTATTGTGTTAAAAGATTAAAGAATAAATTTGCCTCAAAATTCCTCTTTTTTCTCCACTTAGTGCAAATGCTTTTGCTCTTTGCTCAGGAAGGGTTCAACAAAATACAGTGTTACACAACTGAGGAAGGGCAACTTGGATTTCAGAAGAGTTGCATAGGTTCATGGTGCAGAACAAGGATTTTTAATTAGACTGAAACAATGGGTGGTGACAAAAAGACAGAATCACCTGAAACAGAGATGGAAAATAAACAATTCTAGAGGTTTGAACCCACTCAGTAAAGTTTTCCAGTCATTTGTTTCCATTTGCCTTTTCACATTTCAGTCATAATCATATGCTTTTTATCTGTAGACTCAAAAGTACCTAGCGAAGTACAGCAGATATCCTTATTCCTGTTTAACAGATGAAGAAACATGGGTGAAAAGAATCAGATTTTTTGGCCTTGCAGTGGCCTGTGGAAAAACATAGGTTGCTGTTTGCTTGACCAACAGTATATCAGCAGAAATGTATCATGCGTCTCATCTTGATTTTCCTCTATACGACCTGCAGGTCCTGTTGTTTTGGACACCGCTGAAAGACAAAGAAGGTCAGCCCTGCTGTAATGCCTGGGTGTCAAAAAAAGGATTCCTCTCAGCCCCTTCAAACATCACAACATTTTATCTTCAAACTGGACAGATTACCCTTTAGCAATCCAGGCTTTTAAAGCTGTGTGACTATAGGGGGGATAGGTACAGATGCTCAACCCCATAGCATACAGTATACCATGAAATGCACCACGAGGTAGCCCAGGAGTGAAAGATCACAGAGTTAGTGTCAGCATTCAGGGAGCCTGCAGGGATCAAACCCACCAGGCACTGAACCGAAGTTCAAAACAAGAAACTGAGTAAAATTACACCCTGGATAAACCCCTTAACCCTCAGGGACCTCAGCTGAATTGGCAAGTTCTGACACCTCCTTAGACTGATTTCTCTTTCAGGGGTGACTGATGCCTTTTTGCCATACCATCTTACCATGAATGCTTGTTCCTCATGCTTCCGCATATGCTGCTAACTTTTGTAGTCAATGGGGGTGATCTAAGTTGGGGCTAAAAACGAACACATCTGAGAGCAAGTAAGCATTTGCACTGCAAGAAGACATGGCTGAGGGCGTGGGATACAGAGAGGCTGTGGAATATTTAATAGGCCATGTGACTTTGAAGTGAATATCAGAGGTCTGGAAGATGTGCAAGACATAGTATCTGATGCTTGCCTCATTCCTCTGCACCTGCTACTGGTTTGTGTCAGAGATGG
Organism: Pachyramphus minor; assembly: GCA_013397135.1. Taxonomy (NCBI): domain Eukaryota; kingdom Metazoa; phylum Chordata; class Aves; order Passeriformes; family Tyrannidae; genus Pachyramphus; species Pachyramphus minor. Next base: position 193,567 of record VYXB01001444.1, read on the forward strand.
GATAGACCATGTTGTCTCAGTCACTTTTTATGTCTTTTTATCAAGTGTTGCACTCTGGTAGTTAAAAAAGTATTGAGTTGTCACCATGTGGCTATAGGGAAGTATATCTATAGGAGGCATTCAGAGGATTTTGACAGTATTAACATCCTTTATGAAACATTTCCCTATTCTTTCTATACAGTTCTTCCCCAACCTTCAATGTTTCTGTAAAACCTGCAGTAATTGCAGAAGGAATTTCAAGACTGGATATATATGTTCTGTAAACCATGATGATATGTAATAAAAGCATCTGGTGCTGTGTATTTCACTGAAACATTGTATGATGCAAATTGCCTGACACATTCAAATTATATAATGTAATCATCAGTCAGAGGTCAGATACTGAGTCTTGGAATCAGTAAAAGACCAACTTTTTCTCCCCATTAACACTGTGTTAATGCAACTCTCAAAATATGCTGGCTAGTTTCAAAAGCAGTCCAGCATGAATACATGCAAGTCCAACAGCTCTGCCAGGGAAATTTTGACAGCAGATGGGCCATAGGTCACTATGAAACTTTTATTGCGTATCTGTTACCCCAATTTATACCCATACCTGTTGGTCCAGGCATCAGTTGACATTGCATGTACTAATGAGGACAGATGCAGTCAGCAAGTCAACAACAATAACTAGAAAAACAAGACCTGGAAATGGGCTGACTTTTGCTAGTACATTTATGTTAGTACAACTGCTTGGGTAGGAGGGATAGGGGAAAACATCATGTTGATACCACCTGTGCTGTGTACCACTTAGCCAACAGTATTTGTGCCCAATTTTTTTCCCATTTGTCTCAATTAAAATGTGTCTCTGCTCACTTGAGTCACAACAAATACATAACAAACTGTCTCATAACGATAAGCACAAACTGAGATGGAACACTGAAATCACTATAAACAGTTTTCCCCATAGTTATAAATTATTCTTAATTCTGTTTCTTTAACTCAGATCACTTCCCCAGCTGGTCTTTTCTGTTTGGAAAAACTACTCTGCAATTTCATACTCTATTACCTGCCTGTACTCAGGGTTCATGAAAAATCACAGCTAAGTTGGATTCTTTACTCTGCGTCCACCTCCGATGGATTGCTGAGCACTTAACTGCTGTACAAATGTTTCCACAGCTGCTATTTTTGTAGAGAACAAAAGTCACTGTCAGTAATTGTTTCAGTACCATCCAAAGGCTGGCTTTTAAAGTTCGTATCTAGCTACTGGCATGATGAGCTCCAAATGTGTTTGGGATTTACGCTGGATGGTTAAATAGTGTAGCAACTGTGGTGAACTAAAATTTATCCTCCTACATCTGCTGCACCACATGGCTGTGTTTCTGTACTGATGCAGTGAGCCAGTGGGTAACTGTTTGGTTTGTGGGAAAAATCTGCACCTGGAAAAGCCTTTCATGAGTAAAGATTGTGAGGGCACCAGACACCTTTTCTGTGAGATAAATCTTGTTACCCGGGACAGTGATCCTTTTTTCCAAATAAATTTTTTGGCCTGTCACTGGTGAACACTGAAGTACTTCTAAACCATGAGTGGATTTTCAAAAAATGCCTAAGTGGTTTAGGACTTATTATGAGTTGGAGACTCTTGCACTCTTATGTGCACCTGACAAATTTTATTGATTTAGGAGCTTTTAATCTCCATGAAAGTGCAAATCCTATTTCACAGGTGTTTTATTGTATTATATTTGTTTTCTTTTAATCTTCATCTTGGACTAGTGTTGGCTCAAGGTAAATAATAAGGAATTTTTAACTTAATTGTTCTGACAAAACCAAGAAAATTACAAAAAATGGATTTAAGCAATCAGTTGACTCACATGGAAAATTTATTTAATCTCTTGCCTGTCAGCAAGGTCACTGGACCAAACCACTGGTTTGTTGGACAGAACTGGGATCATGTGGCAAAGAAGACTGGAAGAACTTTGAGGTCTACACTTTTCTTCTACCAACTCAGCTGGAGATAAACTGTACAAAAGCCTGATGAAGGAGCAGGAACTTTGCCAGAATAAACATAGAAAGATCACTCAAAAACATTTAGAGAGGAAAACTACTTTTATGATTTTATTATTTGGTGAATTATTTGCATTCACTTGGATTTTCTCTTAAGCGACTGTCAGCTGTCAAAATCAGCACAGAAAAGTGATCTGAAGAAAGAAGTTCAATAGAGACAAACACAAAGTGGTACACCTTGGCGTGGGCAGGCTGGTACACAAAACCAATGGGGAATAACTGGAAGAGGAACAATTCTGTAGAAGCATCTCATCTGATCCCAAGCCACGCATCCATCGGTATGAAAGGCTAACAAGAAGCTGGTGTGAAATTAAACTTTCATCTGGAGTATATGTCTTGGGTTTACCAGCCCCCCCTGAACTGAAATAGTCAAGTCCAGGTGAATTTCCAGAGAAAAAAAGCCAATCAGAAGTTTTAGTAACACCTCTGTTAATGACATATTTAAGAAAACGAAGAGAAGGTGAATTGCGCAGAAGAAATTAAGCAGCCATGTAGGAGAGAGGCAGCAGCCCCCAAGTGGGGGGCCAGGCCCCTCTCCCCCAGCCTTAGGCCGGGGGCAGGCATGGCACTGAAGTCTCTCCAGCCAGGACGTGTAACAGTGGAGAAAAAAACTCCAGACAGAAGCTGCCCACCTGCAACTTGGCTGCAGAAAGAATTCTTGCCCGGTGGAGAACAGAGAGGACTTGAGATAACAGAGCCTCCTCCAAGGCCAGTTCTAGCAGGAGAAGAGCTGAGGTGAGGGGGGAAGCTTCCCCCCCCCCCTCCATCAGGGGAAAGGCTGAAAGTTAAAAACCCCTGACACATTTAGAAGATAACTGGGGTGCAGAGACCCCCTGGCAGTTAATGAGGGAATTTGTCCCAGAACAGATGAGTGCCTGAAGAGGTTGTGACCCTCATGAGAAGCCTGAATTGAAGCAGAGTCCTGCTAAAGACCTGTGCCTGTGGAGAGAGAGATCTATGCTGGAGGAAATTGTTTCAAGTAGGACTTGTAGTCCCAGTGAGGGATCCATCCATGCTGGTGCAGCTCACTTGTGACCATAAAGGACAGCAGGGAATGGAAGAACTGTTGTCCTGAGTGGACCCACAAGGAGAAGTCTAGTTAAGACTGTCCTCTGTGGGATGGGACCCCACAGGAACAGAGGAAAGGACTCAAAGCCATTCCCTGCAGTGTATGGTAAAGACCATGGTGTAGTAAGCGTCCCTTACAAGCCATAGAAGACCTCAGGAGCTCTGGTATGCCCCCTGGCCTCTGGTCCTAGCTGGAATGGAGGAGGGACAGACCCAACCTTGAAGTCATCATGCAGCAGAGTCAGCTGAGAGAGAGAGAGAGCAGGAAAGGAATCTCCAGCTACAACACACTGAACTTGTCGTCCTAAAGATAACAGAAAAGAAATTGTTACACACAGAAGAAACCTTTCTCCTGGACTGATAAAGCTGGGAGAAATGCTTTTGTTGGACCTGGCACTCAGTCAAACACCCAAGCCCACAGTGAGGACCTTCCCCACTCCCTTCTCTTCCCAAGGCGGGAGAATAAAGACTGCAAAACCTGAGACTAACCGAACTTATAAATAACAACCTAACATTCTTTTCATGAGATAAGCGAGTTTAATTAGAACTGTTGTAGTATATATTATTCCTTAGCCTTTATCTTGTTAGTAATAAATCTTAGTATTATACCCCTTACGTCAAGTCTCTGTTTTGTCTGCATAAAACCTCTCTCAACTTATAGAAATTGTATGGAGCTGGGAGTTTGAGGAAAAAAATTGGTTCCCTGATAAAACCCATGACATGTATCAGTAAACCCACGACAGTGTATCAGCAGGAGCATCTCCAACATGATGTATGAGCTCATCCCTCATTGGACTGTCTCCAGTTTTGGGAGGCACCTTTTGAGATGTGGATGCAACTCAGAAGAGCTAGAGGAAAGATCTATCTGCGACAGCAAGACCCATAAGAAAACAATGAACAAATGTATGTCACCTACCCTTCACAAAAAAGTCTGAGGCTGCAAAATAAAAATGACTGATCTGCTCTCCACACCCATGATGGAAATAATAATCTGAAACAGCAACAGGGAAGATCTGGATTGGAAATATCACTGTATTAGAAAAATCATTGTAAAGATTGAGGAATTTACTAGTAAGGAAGATTTGGAATAGACCATGTGGGGAAGCTAGAGGCTTCAGCATTAAGAATGAGCAATATGGTTGATTCTTGCTGGGAACAGTAGGATGGGCTGGGTGCCCTCTGATTCTGTCATTGTCATCCCTGTACAAGCCCGTGTTCATTTGTCCTGTGCCTTCCTAAGAAGAAAAGTGGTACACAGGTACTCACATTTTAAATGGGTTTGGGAAGATCTTCAGGTAAATGTTGGGAAAGACTGAACTACCCCCTGGACTTCAGTAAACGAGAAAAAGGTCCATGGTATCTGATGAATAGTCCAGTCATAACATTTGTGCCTCACTGTTCAAAGCAAGGAGAAATGCCTAAACTCTTCCAACCTCAGCAAATTATTGCTGCAGAAGCTGGGGATTCTTCTGGTTTATATGATATCTTTTCATCCTTTAAATACATCTATTAATACTATTTGATAATGCATAATTTCAAAGAAGAATGTCTGTCAAAGTCTGCTTTATTTCATATCTGCAATTTGAATTAAAATTACTGCCCCTATTTTAAAAAACACCATAAAAATCTTCTGTGATTATAGGCAAAATGTAGACTATAATCCCAAAATCTTAATAAAAATAAAATTATTTTAATATTATGTTGGAATCTCATTCTATAAGGTTTAGATTCTATGAGCAAACATGTATGTTATAGGTATTAAAATCAACTACCTATACAAGAGATCCAATATTTGAACCAACCAGAAAAGGTAACTGCCTGAAAGATCAAAGCAGAGGTCTTGAGTGTGATTATGAGTTTTAGATCTCACAGATCCCATAGTTTTACTTCAAGGACACAACTTCCTAGTCTCTGTATTAAACCAATTTTATGTCATTTGTCTTGTGTCTCTAGAGAACCTCAAGTCAGGAGAATAAATACTAATTCTACCATGACTCTGCATAGAGCTTTGTCATTAAGAATATAATTGCCTGTCTATTGTTCTAGATGGTAAAGTAATGAATGATCAGACAGAATTTGAGGACATTAATTTAAATTCATAGTAGAAAGACTTATCATAATTCAGCACAATATCCAGCTTTCTATGTTCAGAAGAAATGCAATGCAAGGATATTAAATAACTGATTAAGATACCATATTTTTGGTGATGTTTAATGCAAGTTCTTTCTAGCTGTGAAAATTACTCATGTCACCTAAGTGCCTTGATTACCAACAGGCAGATTGGCACATCTGTAATGAGGTGCTCAGGGGGTTCAACATGCTAGCCTAGTAGCTGGGAAGGAGATTGAGTCAGCTGGTCTTGGAAAGCAATTGAAATCTAAGCACTTTTTTCCTTGATGAATAAATAGCTCAACAAAATCTTAGAAAAAGGTAATAGAAAATGTGTCTGAGAGAGCAACTCTCAGCTTTTGTGGCATCAGGCTGGGTCCAGATGAAGGACAGTTCATCAGCTGCCCAAGTACGGAGTGAGACCGTCAGGTTGGTTTGAGGCTTATGGGTCCAGATCCCAAATTAGTGTAAAGCTTGGTAACTTCTTAGTAACCAACAGTGTAAAACTGAATTATACCATACTGAATATACATCTGGTGCTTGACTAACCAGGTGTGCTCAGGTATTTGCTGTTATCACTGTAGCCACAGCAGAAGACACTCAGGTGGAAAACGGGAGTTTGTGATCCCAGTGGTGTCTTTACTAGAGCATGGTGAAAAATCTTAGGAAAAGACTTCTGTCAGTCTGAGGTGGTTGGTTGTGGGTGGCTGGTTGTTCAAGTACAACATTGAAGTCTGTTAGTACAAGCGTATGAAAACAATATCTTGTTCTACATCTTTGGCTTCATGTTGTATGCTCTACTCTGCAAAGGCAGTTTATACCATTTCTTGCACACACCACTCCCATCATTAGATGGGAGCATTTCTGGAAGAGGACAGATCTAATGCTACAGCTGAGGAAGGGATCTCAAAAAAGGTTTTGTGTAGAAACAAATGCAGCCAGGATGACTGAAACAACTTTCAAATTTTTTCAATTCTAGTAAAGTACTTTTGTTGGGAAATAAAAATAGCAGTTGCATCTTGTCATTTCAAAATGTTAAAGTATTTTTAATAATTCAAAAAAGAATCATGTTCCATAGTTGAAAATGTAAACCTGTTTGTTTGTATCTTATAAGCTTCATAAAAATTTTGAAAACAACTCTTTTGATTTCACTTCAGTTAATCTCTCTTAGCATGTTTGCTCTTTAATGCAAACAGTGAATCACAAAATCACTTACTCATTTATATTTAAAAGTAGAACAAATAGTAGATTTGGAAATGCAGTAGAGTAGAGCTGGAGAGTGGTTGTTTTTTGAATTAGGATGAGTCCATAGCTGTCCATGCTGGAGCATGTGAATACCTGAAGGAGGCTGTGACCCTGTGGGAAGCTTATGCTGGAGCAGATTCCTGCCAGGATGTCTAGCCTCATGGAGACAGGAGCCCACACTGATGCAACTTTTCTGGCAGGACTTGTGACCCTGTGGTGGACACATGTTGTTTCTGAAGTACTGTACTCCATGGAAGGGACCCAGGCTGGAGCACTTTGTGAAGAACTGCAGCCTATGGGAAGGAGTCGCATTGGAAAAGTTTCTGGTGGACAATCTTCTGTGAGAGAAATCCCACGCTGGAGCAGGGTAAGAAAGTGAGGAGTCTTGCACCAGGATCAGTGATCTCTTCAGGTCCCTTGTCTCTACTGCCAAGGTTGGTCTCAGGGTATTCACCAGGGGTTTGGGACAAGGACTTTTGGAAGAGTGCAGTTGCTGAAAGGGACCTGCACACACTGCTAGAGCCATCGCAATGTCAGCCTGCCCATTCACCACAAGCTCATCATATTTTGGAGCAACCTTTCATGGAGATGTGACAAGGACAAAAAGCCTGAGCCCTTTGCTACTTCATCAGTACAGACTCTCAGCAAAGCTGAAGATTCACAGAAATTCAGATGTATGAAGGTTGCTGACTCTGCTCCAGCTCCGAGCAGCTTTTCAAACAGCCATGTCATGGCAGCACCAGGCCCAGTGTACACATCCACACAGAGTTCATCTTTATTTTGAATCCTTTTGGGAGCTCCCATAGATTTTAGCTGCTATTTTTCTGATGTTCAAACAATGGTTAAATAGGAATGCTTCGGGTCTTTGTTAAACCTTCAAACATAATAAAATCTTGATGTAAAGAAAAATAGTTGTTTCTTTTGACTGAGGACTCAGAAAACTGAATGACACTTCCTGAAAGAGACAGTGCCTTTTCCAAACAGATTTATTCATTGTAAGTAAGGGGATTTCCCAGTTTTGCAGGGCCAAGTGAGATGTCCTTGATCTGTATCACCATCAGAAGGGAGAGAGGAGGTCTGACAGATAGCTGTTGCACTTTTATTTTTAGAAGGTAAGAGATGTGATGCTTAAAACTATTTTATCTCTGTTTACATCCAGTTCTGTTTCAGCCTTGAACACGCTGCCTCAAAGGCCCTGCATTTTGTGGGTCTGCTGTTACGAAGATGCTTTGTGAAGCAAGATTAAAGCTTCTGGAACCTGCTGTCTCCATGCCCCTACAAATTGCAGAGAACGCATATTTCAATGTGTTACAGGTATTTAGAAAATCCACAGAGCCTCCATGAGCTTTTGCTGTATGTATTTCACTATTTAACATCATTTCAGCTGTGATAAAATGATCTGACCCCTAATGCTATGTTGTCAAAGAGATTATCCGACCTTCTCAGAGAGAGTTCCCTATGTGGAAAGCAAAAAGCTCAGAATAAGCAATTCATTTTAAAAGATCGTCCATGCATAATCATCAATACTGTACAAAAACCAGTATACAATAATTCCTTCTTTCTGTCTTCATGAAAACTTGATACCCTAGTCAGAGTTCAAACTGGATGGGGTTTGATCTCTTAGAGAAGATCTCTGACAAAATGTTATAGCTTTTTTTATGCCTGTTGGGGAGCAAAGATCGGGAAACAAGCTGTAACTTCATATTATGCAGTGGCAACGTGAGAGAATTTATGACAATGATATACGAGCAGTCAAACTAGAAAGATGCCTAAGAGTACCAGGATAAGAAGACTTTCTTTGTTTCTTTGCACAGCCAGGATCTGATCTGATGTCTGCTAGAATCAATGAGAAAAACTACCTCATATTTTGCATTTTGGGTCCAGTCTGTGTAGAAACAGGATCATGATCAAAAATAACAACAAAGAAGAGCCAGTCATGAAGAAATGTCTTTACAATCTGTAAAAAACACAGGTTGTGCATGCTCTCAGAACAACTTGTCCATTCTGAGGTTTTCTACCAACTTGTGGAAAGGACAGGTAGTGTGAGGCTTGGATTATCTCAGCTCTGCCTTGCAGCAGCCACTGTTTTGATGTGGTTAGCCAATGTGTGCTTCTCCTGATGCATAAAGAAATGCAAAACCATTTTGAGATACCAGTTACTCTTCCCACAGAAATTGTGGACTGACATAACCAGATTTCATCAATTAAAAAAAAAAAAAAAAGTTATTTTCGGGTTTGTGTTTTGTGCTGTCCAGTTTTGTTACTGTGAAGTGACAATAAGGTTCATAAGAGCTGTTTGAAATTAGCTAAAGCAGCTCTGTTTCTTGCAGTGTTAAATGAAGATGTAAATGTACACAAACCACATTCCATCTCAACATTCTTGGTACTGCTTCATCTCAAGGTTGCCTGTGCAAGGAATGGTTGTTGGGGCCTGGAGCCACAAATTCTCACCTTGTCGTAGCAGTGCTTATTTTCACTCACATTTTGTGTTAGTTTAAGTCCTGGGACTTCTAAACCGTTTGTTTGTATGATCTATATTTCATGTTTTGTGGTATGTGTTAGGTAAAGGCAGCTTTTCTTTGTTGAATGTAAGTTTCCATGGCTTTTGCATCTACTCTGTGTGTGGGAATAGGGGTGTCATTTAACCAACTTGCTAAGGTAGCACGTGTGTTTTAAAAAATGGCCAAGCCTTGTCACCAAGCTATGATTTAATTGTTTCTTGGCAATTACATGAAAAATAATAAGTGCTTGACAAAACCCCAGAATTTTATCCATCTGGCAAAAATATATAAGAAAAACTAACCTTACTACTCTGCTTGTGCTGCTCTGCCATGTCTGACTTCCCACCAACGTGTACTGGGGTCAGAGCCTTCATTGCTCTGATCTGCTCTGCACCCAAACACAGGTCTTGGCACAGCCTCCCAGTCTGAGTGCCAGGAATACACTAGAATCTTTTCCAACATTTCCCTTTAGAGTCATGGAAGCCGGCAGTTGTGAAGACACATCCGGAGATCATCTAGTCCAACTCCCTGTGTGAAGCATTAACAGATGTATCAGACTACTCAGGGCCTTGCTTAGGCAAGTTCTGAAAATCTCCAAGTTTAATGTCTTGAAATCAGTCATCCAAATAGTTTCCCATGGAACCTGCAGCGCAGTGTTACTATGACTAAACAGCTCAACCTCACCCAGCACCACTAAATCACTATTGATTTCAAAGAGCAGAACCTGAGTGTTCCATCCCTACATCCCAGGTGGCATGCAGAGGACTGACCACCATGTGGCAGTGGGCTGTTTCTCAAAGCTGAGCAGCCTTCTAGATCTTTCTCCTCTGTGGTGGGGCTGGGCCTGCAAATGTGGATGAGGTGAATGGGAAGGAAGGAAACCATCCCCAGCCCCTGGGAGATGCTTGTCTGGTCTTGCTGGCTTTGTTCTACACAGTAAATCATCAAGCAGATGCTCTCTTCTTCAGTTCACCCGCAGCCCAGTCTCCTCCTTCCAGTACTGCTGTCAAGACCCACTTGCAAGCCAAGTTAGCCTTTTGTCCATTGGTGTTTGTCTGTCTGTATTGTAGTCTGGGGGGGGAGGGTGGTTGGTGATGTTGTAGTTTTATTTCTGTAGTGGTTTTATTGTTGTTAGTTTTGTTTTTCTTTTCCCAGATTCTTTATTTTCTGGCTTACGTGGCTTTCTTAGCCCTCCTGTTTCTCTAAAAATGGTCATCAAATATATTTCCTTCCCTGCTGCTTGTCCCCAAATCTTTTCCTCTAAGGATTCCTAGGCAGTTATTTATCATCCCTTTCTGCTCCTGGTTCAAAGTCTTCTGCAGAAGGCAGTGAGGATCCCCCTGAACAGTCAGGCTGTCTCTTAAAGTTGCCTTAGTGGCTGATATCAGACTGACAGTGTCTGTGGGTGAGCCAGATCACAGGGTGCTGCTGGGCTGCACCCCTGGGACAGCTGCAGCATGCAGCTTGGAGCAGGCAAGCAGGAGCAGGATATGGAACAAAGCCTTTCCTTCTGCAGTCTTTTCTCCTCTGTAAAACATTTCCAGATTTCCTCGTGGGTCAGCAAGAGGAGGGGAAGGAGGAGATGAAGTGCTGGATTATATATAAGCACAAGAGAACAGGGCTCTCTGTCACAATGGGGAGTGCAGGATCCTTCACAGACCTTCTCCAAGAGTGCTACCAGGCTTCACATGGGGCTCACCACTAAAACTCTGTGCTGGTGTTCTACCAGCAACTTATGGGAGGATGATGCTCAGCCAGGCACAGGATTAACATTTCTTTCAGACTATTATATCCATTGTCACTGGTACCCACATCCTCGCTCATGGTTTCTTGTCTTCTTCTTCCCTGTTTTATTTGACTCTTGTTTTTTGTCCTTGTCCTCAGGAACAGCATTAACCCCTTTAGATTCCACATGTGAAGTAGGAATCTGAAGTGTGAAATATCCCTTCTATGATATGTTATATATTTTGAACTGTTCTTGACAGTTGCTTTCTCTCAGTAAAGTCATTTGTTCTCCCATGATATTGGCAAATAACAGGAACTGCTGTTTACATGCTCTCATGAGCTCATTCATCATACAAGCACACTGTGTAAGTACAAAGCAACATTAGGGAGAGAGTCTATGGTTCCCTGTTATGGCTCTGTTGGAGTTTATGGAGAATTGATTTTAGCCTGTGGTGCTAACAAATTTTTCTGGTAACAACTCATTATTAACACATGACATCTGAGTCTGGCAGTTCACCTTGAAGATAAAACCAGAAGATAAAAAGAGATTAATGAGGAGCAGGTCCACTGAACTCTTAAATCTCCATACATCCTAAAATCACTGAAACAGCTGTTAGGGATTGCAGTGTGCTCATTCGTTTCAGTGACTGAGCTCTGGATCATACAACCATACTTCACTTTCTGTCCCATTTAAAATGTTTTACTGCCTTTTACTTACCTTCTCTGTTGACAGGCTAAGAGGAAGATACACCTGAACCACCAACTGTGCTACTGATCACTTTGGAAACAAGAGGTAGAGCACTATAATCAGCTAAACCTCCTCAGCAGGCTGAAGTCAACTCAGCAGGTATTTTTGCCCACTGTTTTCACTTATTCAGCTTTGCAACTGAATGGGCAAGAACAACATGTGCCTGTTACAGTATTGACTGTATCACACTGGGGGGTTGATGCGGTTGGAGGGGCAGGGGTGGGAGCATGACAGACTTCTCCTTTCCTGCTCCAACCTGCTGTGCTGAGAGCAGCCAGGGGAGAGGACAAAGGTCTCTAGCTGTGAATGCAGCTTTGACAGTAGAGCCTCTGATCCTCCCTGCAAAGGTGGTTATGAAAAATATCCACAGAACATACAGGCCTTTAGAGCTAAGGGCAAGGGGGAAAACCACCTGGAAGTGAGTGTGTTGTCCCACAGACAGTGATGCAGGAATGTATGGAAGAAGAAGGAAGCGAATAGAGAGGGGGGAGCAGAGGAAATGAGCTGTGTATGGTAGGAAATCCAAGTCAACTGCCCTTATGGGGAACTTCAACTTGAAAGAAATAAACTGTCAGCATCGCACATCTGCTACAACTCAATCCAAAAGATTCCTAGAAAACCTGGATGACAACTTTATAGAACAGGTCCTAAGGCAATCAACTCATAAAGATGCCATGCTTGATCTGCTGCTTGTGAACACAGGGATCTCGTGAGTGAAGTGGAGATTAGTGGCTGTCTTGGCTACAGTGACCATGAAGTGATCGAGTTTAAAATCTCTGTTGACAGGAGGAAAAGTGCCAGCAAAACCTCAGCTCTGGACATGAGGAGAGCAGACTTCAGGGAATTAGCTCAGGGAATTAGCTGAGGGAATTAGCAAAGTCCCCTGAGAAAATGTTTTTGC
>VYXB01001445.1:0-33708 GCA_013397135.1 Pachyramphus minor
TTATCAAGCTTTTTGAGATTAATTGATGTATGAAAAATTATATTAAAACATCAACAGCAATACAACGGTGAGTTTATAATTTAGAAAACATGCATTTAGAAGTGAAACTTAAGGAGAATACTTTTTTAGACAAGAAGATGACACATGCTGTGTCAGTGATTGTTTTTAATTAATCCCATGTCTCGTTGGCCTCTATGTATTTACATTTTTATTGTTATTTTGATTAATATATTTAGCACTCTTTACTTCTTCACTTGAGTAAGAGCTGTGTTTTTTTATAATCAACTCCAGGCTTGTGTGGCCATACATGAAGAGGTTTGGTCTCAGCAGTCACATGCAAAGCATCTAGAGCTGGTTTTACACATCAGATGTTAGTATTTATCTGGTGCTGCAGCCCAACTGCTCCAAGCAGTTCATAGGAGCATTCCAAACTCCCCAGAGTTTCCAAGGGGAAATGTGCTCTGAGCGCTCAGTTTCGTTAGGTAGCATTTGTGACAACTGGGAACGGGGATGTTGAAAAGGTAACAAACACAATGATCCAGGAAGCTCAGACTCACAAGTGTAAAAACCTCCTCAGTCACAGCTATTAAAGGTGCAAGGAAATAACGTGAAGGATCGAGCAGGGACGACAATAAAACTCTGCTCAAATTGATTTCCCAGCGAAACCGACCCCAACAGACCATTTGTTTTCCTCCAGTTTATTGACTTTTGCCTTATTCCTTGGTTATTGTTTTCATATGTGACTGGCTTAAGATGTATATAAGTACAGATGTATGTAAGTACTAGAAGAAAACTCCTTGTCCTGTGACGGGGAGAACTCAGTTTTAACTTTGGGAAGCCAAAAACTGCTGAAACATTTAGAGGTTTTTGATTTCTTGCTTACGTCTCTAGATCACAAATTAAGTTTTAGGAAAGGATTTAATTCTAAAATAACCCACAGCTCACTTCCAACTTTTGCTTGTACCCAAGAGTAAAATATGCTTTGCCTAGGAGAGCAAAATATTCCAAACTGTGCTGAAAGATTGTGACCAAGAACATATCTGAGACAGCAGAATTGACTGTATTACCCAATTTTCAATTTCTGCCCTGCTGAACAAATGGAAGGCTTGTTCCTTTTTCTTTCTTTAGAAAGCTGATGCTTTTATTATCTAATCATAGTTCTGTAATCTGATACAGCATATAAATTTTCTTTAATGTCTGTGATGCCCCTAGGAGGTAATGTGGAACAAGAGCAGTAAATAAAGATCATAACCTGAAAACTAAATCTGCATTCTCTGACAGCAGGATCCACTGGGACCCAAACACAACTCTAAATCTTAGAGGACCAGCATCCAAACCACAGAACTATCATACAATTCAAAGTAGAAATACCAATGTTTGAATGAAGAAAGTGATATCTCACTAAGAGGCATTTTCTCTACAATACTGGAGTCATGTCTGCAGAGTCAGGACACAGGAGAACTTATCCTGCTCCAAGGCTTGTTCTGGCTCTGCTCATAATGCCACACATACACATTTTGCCTCACACAAAACACAAGCTTTTCCATCTTTAGGTTTGTCCATCCATCTACGTGGTTGGGCTGAATGAAGCAAGCAAGCCTGATCCCCCATTCTTGATCCCACAGGCACATTCCAAGAAGGCCCAGCCAGCATTGGGGTCCCCAGCTGCCTCCCAGGAGGCAAAAGAAAGAGGAAACACTCACACTTTAACAGCACCTTGGAAACCTGCTAAACCCTCCACGCTCCTCTTCCACACCACTTCCATGTGTGTGCAGACACAGTCTTTAATCTCCAGGACACGTAGTTAAACTAGCACAGTACCTGTGTTTGTGCTCCTGCACCTTTTCCTGGAGTTCAATATACTTTTATGACTTGGGCTGTAAAATGTCACCTGATTCTGTAACATCTTTAGGTGACCATCAGCCAGAAGGTAACATGCCTTCCCTGCCACTGGGAACCAGGCATTGGGGAGTTCAGTCACCCCAAAAGTAAGGGAACACATCAGCATACAGGACCCTCACACCCGATCCAGGCCAGATCCCAGGAGGATGCAATCACGAGGAAGTGGGTGCAAAGGCTCCCAGTTTCTGGGAGAGAGCTATCAAGATCTGGGCATTTACACATATCAAAATGTGAAAGGAAAGAAACAGGACAAAACTTCCAAGACAAACAGAACCGGAGTACCTTTGGATGAAACAAAGCCGTGTGTGTTTCCCCCAGAAATAGGGCAATTTTAAGGACTCATTTGTTCCTGGCTGTTTTAATGGATGACTGCCTGCATTATGGCAGAAGTACCCAAATGCATCTGGAAACTGGTGGACTCCAGACTCCAGAGTGGCTGCAGGCATTTCACAGGTGCTGGGAAGGAAAGCCAGCAGGGAACTGGGAAGGGGAAAACAAGCAGCATCAGCAGGAATGACACTGAAAGGCAGCTGCTTGATTTCCCTCTCAAGTGCAGAGAAAGGCAACCTTCTGCCCAGCAGCTGTCGCTGGACAAGTGATTATTAGAGATCATTTCTCACTTTTACAAATAAATCCTAAATTAAAAGCAAGCTTCGTTAGATGTGGCACATACACGTTTTATTTCTCCCTCTTTTTATTAAAAGAGATAGCAAATGCCTTCCACAGAGCAAGCAAGATGTCTGTTTAACACATGTATAATAAATCATGGAAATGCCATGTCCTTTTGGGAAGCATCAGGCTGCACAAGGCACTTGCTTCAGAAACTGAAAATTATGGTGCCACGGCATTCCCAGCTGTTATTTCAGAGAGGAGAATAAATGCTGTATGTGCTTTCATAAGGATTCAGCACAAAGGTACTCATAACACAAATGTTATTCTTTCTGTTCTCTGCTGAGACGCTGCTGGTGGGAGCTTTGAAATACTTCATATTTCTCACTGAATGTGTTAAGACCATATCAGTTTAAAACAAACAGTTTTGCTTTGCCTTCCCTATCCCTTTGTTGCATTACCCTATAGGATGTTAGAGCCTTGTGATTCCTGGTGTGAGGTTTTTGGAATGAAGAATTTGTTCACGCTCAGATCATCAATGGTCAGGTGATGAGTCAGCTTTCCCTTTCTGGGAAAGATTAATTATTCCCTTAACCACAGAAATCCCACTCATGATGTAAGAATGTACTTAAGAACTATCTCTAAAAATACCATTTTCCACAGCTGCAGAAGACAATTGCCCTCAAATAAGTAATTTATGACATACAATATTTCTCTCCTTTTAAGTAATTACCAAGAACTCCTGAACTGGTCTGACAGTAAGTTCCATCAGAGTCTTTTCAACCTGGTCAGAATACAGTATGAAAAGGGACAACATTTCTCAAACTTCTTGCCCTATCATTTGGTGCAATCACTTTTGTGAAGGTTAATCAGGAGAGAAGGACCTCTGATGAAAAAGACTTGAAAGGTACTGACATCTCCTTTCATTTTCTTTTGGATTTTATTTTTGTTTAAAATATTTTTTAAATATATATAGAATGCTATAAAAAGAATGCTAGAAAGACAATTCTTTCATACATATTCTGCTGTAGAAGTTGACACTGCAAGAAAAGTAAAAATAAACAAGGCAATATAACTCCTTGAGGGATTTCTGAAGTCAAGCTTAAACATTCCAAGTATGGTCACTTTACAAAATTGCAAAGAAGCAGCAAAGCCTTTACTTTTCAGAACAAGATTTACTGGCTCCAGAGGGTACCTGCCTTCATGAGCAGGATGATACATCTTCAGGCTCAAATCAACTTAAATAGCTAATGTGAGTAAAACCAAAGTATGTGAAGACTGTAACATGTAGGGGTGCATAACTTCAAAAGTATAGTTTTGTTTTATACCAGGATGTTTTTACAAACAATAATTATTAGGTTAATAATTCCTACTGGAGGAACAGTCCCCAAACCCAAGGAAACTTTTTTTCCCCTCCAGCTCTCCCCAGCCTGCAAATTATCTGGATGGAATTTTCTGCAAGAAGCAAGGGAAGTTGACAGCTCTGTTTACAACCAAGAGGAACACAACTTCCCTCAGTGATTACTGAGAATGCAAGCACAGAGAGAGTGCAAGAAGTACACTATTTAACTGAGGGCCAAGCATCCTGTTTACCTCCATTTCTTTATTTTTACTATTTAACCACACTGAGAGTAGTCTCATGTTAAAGATTAATAGAAGCAAGTAGAGAAAACCATTATCCACTGATTGCAGAACACAATTCCACCGTGACCTGTGGAGCAGGTAACTAAAAGCATTGGAAGTGGAGGCCACAAACTTCACCTGTGAACTTTCTCTAAGATCATGAGTGTTCACATGAGGACTGTGCCTGCAAAGAAGAGACCAATGCATGTCATAGACTTTGAAGTTTCAGCTTCCTTGACATTCAGGGGAAAAGGGATCAAAGGCTTTGCAGGCAGAACATCTCCAGCTAATAACAGGCTATGAATGGAGTGACATTGTTAAAACACTTCCCTTTTATATCCCTAAAGGAGGGGGTTTATTGAGTTAAAATGATCCTTGAACAGCCTCTGGGCTGAACTGTAAAACACATTTGAAAAGCGTAAAATCTTTATTTATGCCAGGAATGTTTGAAACTCAAAAGATAAATGCCACTCAAAAAAACCCAAGCATGTCCCAGGTATCCAGTACGTAATGGGGCACAGCTGTAATAACAGTCAGTGAACCACAGGCTCCCTACATCATGTCATTAGCTCACTTTTAATAAGCCTATCTTCTTGTCCTTTTTATAAGGACCATAGGGAAAGAAAGACATATATCATCCACCAAACATCTGTGGCTTTCTCAAATTGTCTTTCTGAGAAGACAGATCTACTTAAGGGACTTGCCTTGGGATATACATTGTAAAGTGCACAAACCCTCTCTAAATGTGGATTTTATTTAAACAGGGAGCATCACACATCATTTGTGAGTTGCTGAAGACAGTGCAGTCTGGCTTAACAGAATAAAGCCTGAACATATAAATAGCATCAAAGTTCCACCAGCTTGGTGTTGATTTTATTCCCTTGAAGCAATGATTTCAGGCAAATAAAATTCTAGTTCTGAGGAGGTTTTAACAACTCTTTCTAGGAGTGACATGAGGCTTTGCTTATAACAGCACTGAAAAATTGACTGATTCTTTCTCCACTGTAAATGTTTAACCCTTCAAGCTGAAATCAACATGTTGCTTGAAATTTTCATTGCCACATGTAGATCAAGCTATTACAAACTGGCTACACCTGCCCTTTAAGACTCCCAGTGATCCTAATTTCTGTACCAAGTGGTCACCTTTGTTCTAAGGGTTTTTTGAATACTTTTCATCCTGGCACCTTGCAAAAACTCCATAGTGCCTTATTGGTTACCTTCTCCTTAAACAAACTTACACCTTCTGTGTTTCAAAACCACTAGATTTAACAGCTAGTCCATTTAAGAAAGTGGAGTAAATTAAATTTGATGTAACACATTGGGCTGTGTGCTTACACATTAAGAAAATATCTGATGTGGTTTTACCACGTTGTTATTCATTAATCCTGAAAAAGGTGAGAGAAAGAATGGGTTACCAAGTCAACCTGCAGCCTGATACTGCCAAAGAGAAGCACACAGTTATTGCAGCCATCTGTTTACCTACAGCTTTTCATGCATGGGTTAAATGATTAAGCAAGATGATCGAACAGGTTACATGGATTGTTCTGCTTTCTGGGTTTTAGAAATACAGAAGGTAAAAGGAGGAGACTCCTGATAATCCTGACTGCTCTTCCAGGGAAGCCTGTGGTGAAACAGGGTAGATTGGGGGGTTTTGTTGTTGTTTATAATACAGCTGTGTGTAAGATGCCTTGGTTTGGATCCAGGAGTGGTTATTCTCTAAACTTCCTCTATGAAAAGTGCCAGACAGAGAAAGGAATCAACATTTTACAAGCGCACAACTGAACTGTGAAGGGTCCAAAACTCGTTTTTAGACTCTCTATTGAGAGGGATAATCACTTTCTAGACTCACTAGGAAAATACTGACAACTCTAGTTCAAATTTAGCCCACAAAAAGCCTACTACATTTCCCATACACTTCTTCCTACAACAGGTAAGCAGAAAAATTGTTTATGCTCTGATTTATTTATTTTTGGCACCTACCTGCATCCTTTCTGAATTGTGTGGAGGAGCTGTGTTGAAGTGAGGACAGAGTCTGAAGAAGTCTCTTGCTACAGCACATCCCCTCTGTTCCTTTCCTGGTGCCAGGATATGTGACAGCACAGAACTTGGCATTGATTTAGTACTAAATTGCCTTATCGTAGCTGAACTCAGTTGCTACCACTATTTGCAGCTGCACTGTTGAGATCTTGGTTTAAAAGGCCTTAAATTCTTAAGAGCAAAGCAAACATAAACCTACACTGAAAGCTGTTACAGTGTGCTTTTAGTGATTATAAGAAAACAATCTATTTTATTATCAAGCAGGCATGCAGTAAACATCTGAGGTAATAAAAAAATTAAAATATTTGGGTATCAGCATGGGTTTATTGGGAAAATTGGAGAAAAATTAATTATTTTCACTAAATTTTGATGCTAATAATTATTTTGCTGAAACCCTGAACACTGAATCATCAGAAATAATGGAAGGGGTAAGAGCTCACATGTAAAGTTGGGGTTTTGAGATAGAATATTCAGCTTGAGATGGAGTAGCTGCTCTGACTAGGAAAATGTTGTTGCAAAAAGAGGGTCACAGATTTAACCCCAGTGTTCCCATCTAAAGGGTTTTTGTTTTGCTCATTCTGCTTTCTCTGCCCCGTGGCCCCTCCAGTCTAACCTGGACAAATGGATTTGTTACTCTCCACGATGAACCATTTGAATATGGGACATAGAAATTCAAGATAAAGCTGTAGACAAGCTCTCTTGGCACAGCAGTTAATATTCTACAGTTTGCAGAGTTCTTACAGCTATGAGGCCCAAATACATCTTTAAACATAAATAATCTGTCTCCACAGTAAAGCTGCCCCAGTGTAATGTAAACTTGTTTATAAAATAGTTTGTTCAGATCAGTTCCAATCCCAAGATGGGCACTCTTCCTTTCGAGTGTTCTAATTAATTTAAAATTAAAAAGTACGAAAAACCTAATAGAGGAACACAAGCAGTAGTTTAACTACTAATTCAAAACTACTCCCCCCTGTAATCTTGTATCTTAATATTCACATGGTGTAAGACAGTTAGTGGAAAGTGAGTCTCAGTTTACTCATTGCTGACTCCAAGGGGAAGTACCACACCATACAATAATTCTGTACAATACACAGATGAATAAGATTGGATCCTGCAGGCTCTCTGATGAAAAATCTTGAGAAGGAGGTGGTAACCCACAGGCAATTTAACTAAATGAAATCTCTCCCTTTAAAGCCATAGAGTCTTATAGAGGTATTCTGTAAAATAAGCTAATCTTACTGCAGTTTTCCATATTCATGTATGCATAAACTTCATATTTTGTGAAAAATGGTAAGAGTTTGGAGGTTTAAATTATAATTAAAATAACAAAATAAGTTTCAAAAATACAATCCTGATCTTTTTGAAGCAGAGATATTGAGGTTTATTTATTATTTACAGCCCTTTGGTTCTTTCAGTATTTGTTTTGTTTTACACAATAAATACAGTGAGAACTGTATTTATCATTTATTAGATGTGCCATTATCATATTGTTTGCATGAATTTATAGTTGCTAGAACTAAGGAATACAAGACCAAACAAAACTAAGCAAGCAGACTTCAGTTCAAACAGAAATCTGATTGTTGCATGGTGAACCTTCCCATAAGATCTGCTGGGAGGAAAGGATGGGGATGGCACTGGAACACCAGTGGGATGGCCAACACTTCCAAAGACCTACCTGACAGGTCAGCATCTGCTAATGATACAGATTTCTGCAAGTCCTAAAAGCTCTTGTCCCCTCTGATTGCAAAGAACACTGCAGAGACATCTATTTAAAATGCTGTGAAGTCAATTAGGTCCTTGATTAAAATACTAATCTTTTTGTCCAGCATTCCTGAGTTGTACCTTTAACCCATGTGACAGCATGGAATACCATAAAAACACTCATGGGGAGAAAATACTGTTACTTTCTCAGGCAACATCTGAAAAACATACAAAACTCACCTATGTCTCTCAAACCTAATGCCTGTGTTTCACATTGGAAAACCTCCTTCATTTTTGTAAACTGATTACCCAGCAGCATGACTGCATTGTCCCTACCAAATCTGAGTCTTTCTTCAGTGCATTTAATATCCTATTTCCATTTAAAACTCCCTTGGGCTCCCGTGTGCCCAAAGGCAGAACTGCCCTGACCTGGACTGGTCGACTTTTCCCTCTGGGTTACTTATAATGCTCCAAGGAAAAAACAACGTTCTGGTCTTTATGGATAAATAGGTTTTTTTTTAAAAAAGCCCATAAACTTTGCTCAGACAACCCAGTGAGCCCAGAATATCTGTGCTGAGACGTCTGATCCACGCTGGCAAGAAGCCTGGCAGGGTGGCACGTCTGTCAGCCTCTCTGCATGGCACATCCAAATCAGCATGTCACCTCCAAGGGTTCTGAATCCCACATCCTCTCCTGTAGCAGCCAGTGACCCTTCCTAAATGGGGTTGATTGGTGTTATTAGGAGATAACATCTGCCTGGTGCAACATATTGATGTGAGGTGAGAGCAGCAGCACTGCTTTGATAGAACTCAGAGGAAGCTGTATCAGGCAGCAGCTGAAGGCCTGTGTTACAAAGAGGATGATCAACAAACTAAATTAAGCAGAAGCATTTGCCCTTTCTCTTTTATATCTAAACCAAAGGTAGAAAGACTCACAGAAATTAGTAATATGGCAGTGTCATACTTGTCTAGCCTTATGTGCAAAACACCTGTATTTTGGATTAGCATTTGGTTTTTCCCACAGATATCTGCTCATTAACATTTGCTGGAAGGGAAAGAAAACAAAGTACAATAAAAACACAGCAAAAATCACACTCTGGCACATCTCCCAGTTGCTGCACTACAGAAAACCAGTTCTGTGCACGTTCTGATCTATGAGGTTGATGATGGATTCGTAGGTAGAAATGCCCATGTGTGTGGTGAGACACATGGAAAGAAATGTTTGTACAATTTTCAGGAGGCCTTTGGAGTGCAGAGACCCAGCAAACTTAACACCAGCCAATGTCTGTCTAGTTCACCTGAAGTAAAGATGTACAATGCTGATTTTTACCACCAACAGAACTGCTCTCCCCCAAATCACGTTTTCCTGATTAGAAAACATAAAACACTCTGCAACTGGAACCTGCAGTTGGGTGGGTAATAAATATTCTGCAGAGCAGCTTTCACTAAGCTGAGACAGGACCTGACAGTGCTTGAAAAAAGCACACTGATACTAAAAATCCAGGATTAAATCTGCCATTTCACCACACCCACTGCGAGGGTAGAGGATTCCTGTATCAAGGCTGATGGAAGTAAAATACCCTGGATTCTGGAGAGACTGAACAGATCCATGTTGTAAGGACCTTCTACACTTCAATCCTCTTCCCCAAAACTTGCAGGCTACTGACTGGCACAGAATCATTGGAATCATTCAGATTGGAAAAGACCTCTAAGATCATTGAATCCAACCATTACACCAGTATAATTCCTTCTGCAGAGTTGCCAGGGGCTCTGTCCCCAGGATCTGTTCTCCTGTACTGATCCTATCACCCCGTGTCATACCTCATCCATGGAATAACCTCCCAAAGAAACACACCTCTCTTACTTCCTTGAGTCCAGCAGAGTTTAGTCACTTAACCAAAGATTTATCCAACTGGTAGATATCCCTGTCCTTGAAGGAATGCACCTGAAGTCAGAGCAAACAGCCCTAGAGTCATGACTGGCTTTTGGAATCTTTTGGTCTCCTCCAGATCCAGCTCAAAAGTGCTTTAATTCTTTTTTGAGACTCCTCCCTTTATATTGGTTTATTTTTGAAGTTAAACCCTTCATTACAATGCAATTTAAGACAATCATACTTTTTCTCCACTCCCCCTGCCCCCACCCCCACCAAGGTGTTTTAAGAATGACAGCAGCTAAAAATATGCTTCTGGTGTATTTTGTGATCTTGACAGTAAGGGAATGCAAGACAAATTGCATTTTTGTAATTATGCTTTAAAAGATTACTTATGTACACATCTGAGGTCTAATTTTAGCAACTTGCAGAACTTCTAAGGGAATTCTAACACAGTAAAAAACAATTAGCATGATCAAGAGACAGCAACTCATATCACCTAAATGTCCTTAAAGAAAAAAATGGGCTATGCATAAAAGCAGGAAACAGACTGAAAAACTGCTTAAGCAGCCTGTGGATTGTATTAAACAGAGCTGCCAGTGCCAGAAATGCATTGACTTTGCCACATCCCAGGCACTGTGGGTTCCAAAACAAAATCAAAATCCACCCTGCATCACAGTGCAAAGGCAGCCAGGCCCAGGGGGAAAACACTGCAAAGCAGGAGGCCAATGCAGAGAAACAGCTTTCACTGATCCCAGACATTCCATTCTGTGGAGTGTCCCCAGGTGATTTCTGACTGCTATGGTGGTGAACAGGCTGAAAGGCAACATCTCCAACACAAGAAACAGAGGAAAAGAGAGCAACTAAACAAGACTGCTCAAGTCGCTGATCCAAACACCCAAAAAACGTAACTATAACAGTAGCAAACTGAATGGACATAAAATGCAGGTGTCAGAGCTGAAGTCAATGCCTGGATGAGAAAGAGCTCATGAGAAGATGTCTCAGCTGGGTAGGTTCACCTCTGTCTGCCTACTGTTAGACAGCCCTCCAGAGCATTTGGAGAGGTAGTGACTGGTGTCAGGAAAACAGTCTGTTCTCACATTTTTATGCCTCCCACTAAAGCTGATCTGTTATCTGAGGAGAAGGGAGACATCCTCTACAGTGAAAAACACTGCAATGACATGGCCCACCAGGAGAATGCCTGCTTAGAACAATGTTAACTTGTTTGTGATTTAAGGAAGGCAGAAGTGTAGGTATTTTGGGGATGGGGTGGGTTGGGAGGAGGTGGGAGAAGACTTACTGCAAACATGAACATTTTCAGTACAAAGATGGTGAACTCATGGAGCACAATAACAGAAATTTCAGGATCTAGTCTTTCTCTTCACTGGCAAACATTGCTCCTTGAAAAATTACACCTGACCAAATGCCACAGAAGAGACTGCATTCTTCTCATCTTTAAGATAAATGGAACCTTAAATGAGAAGCAAGTGGTAGACTAGTGCAGCAAGGACAAAAGCTCTGATCCAACAGCACACTGCTGTGCTCATGCAGGGACTTTAATAAGTCTCCACAGAACCAAAGCAGTCCTTTTGTATACCGTCAACTACTACACCAGAACTTAATTCCATATTCAGCTCCACACCCCCATCATGTTGGTAATAATTCAGAGTTGGTGAGACAACTTGTAAAGGGGGAAAAAAAAACACCCCTGTGTCTTAAACCACTGTAATTTAATGCCAGCTTTTTATGTGTCTAACATCAAAGCCTTTTTTCACTTCTATTTAATCAAAATTAATCACTAAGATTACTAAAGGAATTTATGCTGGAGATTATTGAAATGGAAGTTTCTTTATCACCTGGTTTTATTAATAAAAATTATTACAAAAGGTACGTAGCTTTGAACAGAAAAAGGGTGATCAGAAAGACACTCACCAGCCTGATTTGTGGTGATGCTGACAGCAGCAAATTGCCTGGAAAGTGTGCTCAAGTCAGACACCCCGTTGACTGCATCAATCTCAAAGGTGTAATTGGTGTGTGCCAAAAGGTCCACTACTGTCACCGTGGTGTTGGTGAGCCCGGTCTGACGGGGTAAGAATCTCACATTGTCGCTGCAGGGCTCACACATCTTGGTGTTCCCTCCACATTTTTTACAAACGATGTTGAAGGTGACGTCTTTCCGACCTCCAGTGTCCAGGGGCCAGCTCCAGTCCAGGATAACAGAGGTCTCATTGATGTTGGAGATCACGTTCCTTGGAGCAGATGGTGGCCCTGTGAAAGGAAATCAGAGGAATGAGGTTTTCTCTCTGAGAATACAAAAGTAAAAAGCATAAATAACCAAAACTCTTCCAGTTAGAGACTCCTGAAACATTTCACTGGACTACAGACCTAGACTATTAAGAACCATGTTTTCTTATAACCTCAGGGTGCAGTTGAGCATTGAGGGCTGAAAGCAGGAATTAAAAAAACCTTAGTTCTCCTCCTTGATGTGAGAAGACGTGAGGGAGTGGATGGCTGGCTGCAATGGGCCATGGGAGGAAGCAAGCAAGCTGTTGTTGAGGTACAGATGGAGGAGCAGGAATGACAGCCCGGAGCACGATGATGCTACTCACTGGTGCAAGCCATGGATGGAGGGTCTTTCTCAGAGCGAAAGTAATTCTTTTCACACCTGCAGTTCAGAGATGCATCTTCGTAGGTGGAGCTGTGGGGAGGGCATTTGGCACACTTCACATTGCCAGCAGAGGCTTTGTAGAACCCGGGTCGACAAGCTGCAAAATAACAGGAGTGTAGTTTTTAAATTCCATGGACATCTTGATTTTAATGCGTCACCACTGCCCTGGAGCATATCCATATGTAGATCACAGTCTGCAGACATTTATGGTCTAAAATTACAGATTTTTCTCATCACGAGAGCTGATGGAAATAAAACCTCTTGGTAAAATGGAGTTCTTCATGCATTGGCTTGGATTTGCATTTAATTTTGCCTGGAAAACAAACCAGTGCATCGCACTAAGAATAAACATTTTCTATGATTCACTTTGAGAACTTCACTTATTTTTCTTCTGATTTACCAAAGCCTTGACCCCTGCATAAGAAGCTAACTTTATCCTCTCTCTACTGCCAAGGGTTGCTTACAAGGACACACTAATTGTAAACTATGTGTCTCCAGTTCATCAGGACTAAGAAGGCAAAACCAAGAAAATAACCTGAACAGTGAAAGATCTATTCCATTTCTGAAGGACCATGCATCAGGCTCAGTGAGCTGCTTCTGATACTATCAAGAATTTGCACAAGGAGGATATTTTCAACATTAACCCAGTCCTCTAGGGATGGTGTTTGACCCACAAAAGCTGCTTCTGAAAAACTCTGGGGGGTGGTGTTTTATTTACATTGGCACATTCCCTCTGTTTTGACTCCTGTTGCATGACTGACTCAGGGCCATGTTTCCACCAGAAGAAGTAAGTTACAGAAAGGAACAATTTAGAAAATAGTTTTTTATGGAAAACCTATCTAGTGAAACAAAAGTGTTGACTTCTTTCCACCAAGATGATGTCATCATCTGAAAACAAAAAAACATTTTAAAAAGAGATGAAAATCAGATAGGAATCAGCAGGCTCTGCTGTTCAGCTGCTACTCTCCCCCAAGACAAGCATCCATCTCCAAATGGGATTTCTGAAGCAAAAAACTCTGCCTGGCAGTGGTGACACACAGGTCTGTGCTCATACCTACAAAAATCACATGCTAACAAAAAAGACCACATTTTAGAACACATTCAACTTTTGCTACACTTCAGTTCCTCAGCCAACACTGCCTAATGCATAAGCACATCAGGAAAACCCAAGCATATTGTCATTACAAATATAATGTTAAAAAGAAGAGTGATACAAAGAAAAACATGATTCTTTCTGTGTCTGGGCCCTAGACAGATAAGCTTAGGCACCTGTCAATGAATTAAATGCTAATTTGAAGCCAAAAGAATGGGTTTACCAGTCTCACGTAACACACTTTGCAATTTTGCTTATGGAGATGAACTGATTCATAAACACGGCATAAAATCTGAGACACAAGATCATGTTCACTCATGCACTGCCAAAAGAGCAAAGTCTTTGGATGGGCAAAAAGTCTGAATAAAAATATCAGCATCTTTGTAAATGATGGAGGAGAGAGGGAACACTGGATGTTCAGCCTTCACATTGTTGTCCGTGACCAAAACCCAAGTGAATATCTGGGTAAGGCAAATTTGTTGGTTGGTTCCTAGTGCCAAACACCTGAGTGAAATGCACTGACAAGTAGTAAGAGAACTACTCTGTCCTACTCTGAAACATCTTAATAAGGGAAATCCTCCTCCCTCTGCACTGAACACAGTGTGAGAAGCATGAAGTGTGTCACAAGGAAGCATTAATCTCAGCCACTCTTCAGCACTTCACAGCCCTGGCTGCAGCTGCTCCCTCTCACTTCCATGCTGGCAAAACAGCTGGGAAAGACACCTCCTGCTCCAACTTCTCTCCTGCAAGCCCTGAGGAAACAATCCTGAGTTTGAGTCTCTGAGGCATGGGCCCAACACGCAATCTGTGAAAGCAGAATTGCCAAAAATGACCTTGTGGGGAAGTTCCCAGAGCCCAACACCAACCTGCCCGACCTGGCACAGCCTGCCCACCTTCAGCTGGAATTTCTGGTGTTTCACTCTGCTCAAAGGCTGCAGAGATGCTTGAGGAAATTAAGCTAGTTAATGAAACCTAAGCCACTCTTACACACCCTCGCTAAGAGGAAATGCAGCAGGAAACAACTGGCTTTTTTTCTTGTTTTCCTGGTATTTTTGCAGCCTTTCATGACTCAAATCCTATTTTCTCCCAAATATTGCTCCATGATGTACCTTGAGCAAGCCTCTTTGATGTCCCTCTGGCTCACAGAGGAACCTGCAATGATTTTACTGCCTCTGTTCCCAATCCTAAGACAACGAGCCAGATAGAAAAGAATGGATTCCAATCCTGTTCTTTCCAACACTAGTAACTAAGCAAACGCATTAAGGAATAAACACCACACTACATCTGCCCAGCTAATTACACAGCACTTGAACAAAAACTCATTCAAACTTACTGCCAGGCATCGAACTCCAATGGTTTTGCTTCTACCCAGCTTGAAGGGACACTTTTACATTTATGGGCAGGCTTTTCCAGAGGGACAGGGATTTCAGAGTTTTGCACTTCATATTTTAGTACGAAGAGATCAGTCAGGGTGAGGGTGTGAGCAGGTCAGATTCCTGCTGTCCCAGTATGCCCCAGCAAGGGCATCCCAATCTCACATCTTTCCCTCCGGCTGTCTTGCACTTTCTGTCTTTGCCTGTCAGATCAATTTAAGCTTATTCACAACCACAGCCCAAAGGAGAAAAAGAATAATGTAATCATACTTGACACCGAAGCGGGGAAAGGGAAGTGCCAATGAAAAATGTTGTTGATGTACTTACTGTAATTATTCTTTTCATCGTAATTTTTTTAAATTCTGATACATAAGAAAAAATAAAGCTGTTACTTCAAAATGCATTCATTTCTCTGTCAGACAAATTGGATTACATGTACTAATGGAAGAAAGTTTGGCTTTTTGAGGTGAGTGCCATGGCTTTGGTTTCAGTCAGGTTGAAAACAGCATAGGAACTCTTCACAGAGTCTGTAACTTCAGCACAGAAACCAGCTGTGAACAGCAGTTACTTTTTCCTCAATGATTTCCTCTAAAAGCTAAGAAATTCTTCTTTCCCTCACAAGGGGGAATGATGAAAGAGGAAGTAGATGCAATGGTCCAGGAAGAAAAAAAACCACCTGTATCCAGTCTGATTTCAACCTCTTATATTTCAGTGTGAGGCCATGGTGACTTTGTCAAAGTCTGGTAAGAATTTCAGGACTGTATGAAAATGAATTTCTTTAAGCTGTAGCTGATGAGTCTATCTCAGTGACAGAGAGAGGAGGAACTTAGTGAAAGAAAAACAAATACATGGTAGCTACTGATTAAAAAAATGTGTTAGTCAAGCCTCTGCTTGACTAACCTGTGTAAGATGAAAACATGGTCCTAATTAAGGATTAAATTACTAATTTAAATTGAAATTAATTTTAAATTAAAATATAAACCTGGTGGTAAAGAGGAACATTTTAGTATGCAGACCCTGCAGCCCCCTACACACAGACCAGTATCACCAATTCCCAGCTGTAAACTCCAACTAACAACTTGAGCCTGTGCTGCCTGAGCCGATGACTTCCCAGACCCAGAACTCCAGGCCTGACAGGGCCCATCTCCCTGCACGAGGCCAAAGCAACTCTTCATTTCTTCATTTGCAATTAGAGGGGCTTTGCAAAATATTCCCACAGTCACCTGTGGGAATCACATGCCAAGGAGCAGCAGCAGAGGTCCTCAGGCTGAACCTGGATGACCTCAGGCTCACCCTGATGCCCACATCCAATCTTGCGTCTTCGCACTGTTCTCCAGAACCTTTTAAAAATGTTTCCATAGCTCTTTGTTCCTCCCTTGTTCCCTAAGGCACCCTGCTCAGGAGGAAACAATACTTTATAATGTAGGTTTCCTGCGAAATCCCTCAGAGCATTGAAATAATCTTCAGGAGCTCTCACTGTTTATTAATGTATGAAAAGCCACATAATCTATGGGGTTATATGTGTGTGTGTATTATGCTCTCTCACACTCTCTCCTGGGCCTGTAGGTACCTTCTTGTATACCAACCTAGCCCAAATAGGGTTCTAAAAATTACTGTGTATTTTTGATTCATATTTCCATTGACCTTCAGGCTCTTGTCATCAGATCAGAATAAATAGTAAGACAACGTTTAAGTAAGCAGGTCTCAAAATTAAGTACAACTCCTTACAGCAGAAATAGGAATATCCCCAGAAAGAGGTAAAGATACTGACTTTCTCTCATTGCCAGTAGGAGTCTGTTCTGTTTGCTGAGACATAAAAACTCACAATTAAAAAAAACCTTACAATTATTCTTTGTATTCTTACATTGTCTTCAGCACATTAGAAGTAACACCTGAAATAATTACAAAATAGTTGGTGCTGGGAGCAGCTGCAGAAGCAACCCAGCCACTTTTTTTGCTAAGTGTTATAAGCAAATTAAAATCTGATGTTGTCTTTTCTGTGCACAAGACATGCCTTTTATTCTGAAAATGCAGGTACAAAAGTCAAAGTTTGCATTTTAAACACTAAACTGAATTTCTACCACTCCTTTCATTAAAAGCAAAATAATGGAAAAATGCAACTGTTTATAAGTTTTCTTGGCAGGAGAAACTACTGCAGAGGGAAACATGCATGATGTGTAGTTTTGCATCTCTAGACTGGGAAATGCAGTGATCACAGCCAAAGCTGCTGCCAGGTTTGAAGAACTACTGCAGCTGC
This sequence comes from Pachyramphus minor, assembly GCA_013397135.1. Taxonomy (NCBI): domain Eukaryota; kingdom Metazoa; phylum Chordata; class Aves; order Passeriformes; family Tyrannidae; genus Pachyramphus; species Pachyramphus minor. Next base: position 17,133 of record VYXB01001445.1, read on the forward strand.
TAGAAGAAATCAGCAATTAACAAAAAAACTGATGCAATTTCTTTCCTATCACCAATTCTCCTCCAATAGCAAGAGGCCAAAACCTCAGAGCTCAGGAAATCATCTCTCTCCCCTCTGTCCAGCCCCTTCAGCCTCTGTGCCAGCAGGGTGGACTGAGCTGTGTGCAGGAGGGCAAGGAGTCAATGCATTGTGACACTGAAATGGCTCCAGAAAAATACACTTCAGAAAGAGCACTTTTCATTTTTTACACCTGAAAGCTGCTGCTAGCACCAAAAAAAAAAAAAAAAAAGCCAGTAGTATTTAATCTTGCACGTGAGTAAATTTCTGCTTTTTCCTCCCCACTTCATATTTTATAGTGATCTGTGACCTTAACATATTTTAATCAGATGCTTTTTTAAATTGGCTTTACTCCCAGGTCAAGTCATCCAGCAGAAACAATTCCTGTTCTTTGTTTAATAACTGTTACTGGCAGACATATTAATTATATGTACATAAGAGATAGAGTTATCCTGAGGGAATAACACTGCACCTTTTCAACCACAGTCTATCACAGCTCCACCTTATGCCTTGCAGGCTCCTCTCTCTCTTTTTCTGCAGTGCATTGCAGCCACAATTGCTACCAGCAATATTGTTTAAAGTGCAATGTCAAAGACAGCAGGTCTAAAACACAGCAAAGATGTTCTGCTTTGTGCACACACAGGGACCTTTCAAAGCATGTGAGGCATTTGAGCTCAAATGTGTGTTTTAGGCATAAATTCAAGAAGCATTGTAACCCCCCCTCCTAAAGAAACAGCAGGAAAAAAACCCCACCAACATCCACTTGAACAGAGAAAAAAAAGGTTGTACAAATACACACACAAGGAATTTGAAATCATTTTTCTCTGACACAAAAATTACCCTATAGGCTCCTCAAAGGCAAACTAGGCATAGAATCCCAATAGCTTCAAACAATAAATCCTCCCTATTTCACCCTCACATCTACAACCTAGATATTATTTCAAAAACCTGGAAACATAAGGTTTGATACACCTATTAATTTAGTTTTTAACAAAGGCTAATTATGTTAATCCTCCATTGTACTGTCCTTCATGTAGAAAATCCAGTGTTTGGGGTTTTTTTTCAAGTTACTGATCACAATGAACTTCTCTGATATTCCACTCTAGTCTAGGTAGTCAATGGAAAGTGAAAAAATTGATATTACCTTCAGATTTGGTAGCTTTTTAGCCAAATCAATGTATCCTTGTTTTCTATTATGAGGCAGGGAGGCCAGATGCCCCTGATGTGTCCTTTCTAAGCTATTCCTTACCTCACAATGACCTATCATGAACTTATCTGCTCTGTGATGAACAAACAAACAACCTTTCCATCAGCTTTTATAGAAATATCTTCTAAGCCTCTGATTATACCCACCCCTGTTTCTGCAGTGTCATTTACCAGGTAGAAAACGCTCTTATTCTTTTCATAACGTGCCCGATGAAACCAATTGATTTATATATGTGGACTACATTTTACCTCTTACTCTCTACAACATTTGGGCTTCTGTTTTGTTTTTTTATTTTTGGCAATCCATTGACCAGAATGTCAATGCACATATCCCAAGCCAAAACACTTAATTCAGGTCTACAAAAGGTACATCTTTTATCTCAGGGACGAAGGAAAGGTGACTTTGTATTTACTATGGCTGAATGTTGTTTTGCAACTTTCTACCCTTGTCAGCATGGACAGGAGTCTGTTGCTTGTCCCCCTGTTGCAGGTGAAAAAAATTAATGTAGAACAGGATCCCAATCCAGTGTTCTCTCTTCCAGTGACCCTCCTAATCCATATGCTGCCTGGTGGGTTGTGTGATGTTACAAAGAGCTCAACCCAGCTCCCCGATGACACAGGTCCACTACTGCAATTAGCAGGAATTAGTCCTTTTGTTAGTAGTCTCAGCAGAGCTGTCAAATTAATTGGAAAAGAAATGTAACAAATGCCTTTCCCTTTAGAGATATTCTCTCAGGACAGGGATATTGCTTGAGCAGTCTGGGGGAAGCTTGTGTTCCTTCCACCCTTGCTGAACCTGTTTGGTTGAAAAAAGACAGGACTGTGGCTTCTTGGGCTGTTAATCCAGTACCTGTCACAGGCAGCCCACCGACATAAAAAAGACAATCAATTTTTATGCTGGTTTTGCCTGGGGTAGAGTCAGTTTTCTTCATAGTAGCTGGTATGGGGCTATGTTTTGGGTTTGTGCTGGAAATAGTGTTGATAATTCAGGGATTTTTATATTTTATTGCTGAACAGTGCTTGCACAGCATCAAGGCCTTTTCTGTCTCTCACCCCAACCCATGAGCGAGTGGTTTTGTTTTCCTTGTGCATGGCTTTTGTGTTCCCTACTAAACTGCCTTTATCTCAACTCAAAAGTTTTCTAACTTTACTCTTTTAAATCCCCTCCCACACCCCACCAGAGGACAGTGAGTGACTGGATGAGGAGGGGCTTAGTTTCCAGCCTTGTTTAAACCACGACAATTTTATAACACTGAAATATATCAGCTGCTGATAAAGTAAGAATAAAAGGGCTCAATTAATGCCCAGTGAATATCTATATTGCCCAGAATATACATTCATTTTTCACAAACTCTCACTTTATCATAACTCATAGTTCTTTCAGTTTATCTCTAATTTGCTGAAGTATCCAAAAGATAGCTCCCTGTTCCCCTAATTTTAATATATTTTAATAGACTATGCATATAAAACATACATAAATATAATTTTTAATTCAGCCTCTGGAGGCTGAAGACACAGCTAGATGCACATAAGCCTCAAAGTTTAGGAAGCAAGCACTGGAGATGCTACACTGTCCTCCTTTACAAAAAAACAACCAACAACAAACCCCTCAAAAAAAAACACAAACCAAAAAAAGTTGGCATTTTTAAGCACTGAGATCTACAGAGGATGAAAAGCTAAAACTGTGTGGCTATGCCTCATTCAACGAGGGGCTACTGAATCCCTCACTGATAGTTTCCCTGCCAACCATTTGACATATTGCCTCTGGAACTCACTGGGAAAGGGAAGCTCTTAGGAAGAGAAATGGTGCTGCAGTGGCAGGCATTTAAACCTGGACGAAAAAATCCCTTTGGTTTAAGCCACTGTCACAACTTGCTGACATAAGTCTGGGATATAATTTAGTGTTTCAGAACAAAGCCATAATTTTTAACAGGGTACAAGAAACAGCCATTGCTTTGCTAATGATGCTGTTAATGCCACTTAACAGGTGCATCTATACAAGTATTTTAGCCACACTTTTAAAGCAAAATCCCAGTTCTCCCCCCTTGCCATGGGGATTGGCACAGAGTCCTTCATACCAACTGCTTAATGCCACTGATCTGCTCCTACTTGGCCACACTATTTTGTAATGTAGACTTAAGCCACGAGTACCAGCCTTCAAATATCTCAGTGCTGCCAGCATTGCTAAATTTGTTGGACATTTCCACAAAAACAAAGTTTGAAAAAGACCTGGTAATGGGAAAAGCGGATGATTTTATTATTTTAAAGCCATTAAACATATAAATAGAAATAAAGGGACATGATAATCTGTATTTTACCATGTTTAATGGGATGTGGAACAGGCACAGAGAGGTTTCAGTGATTCCTAAAGAAAGGCTTTAAGCAGAAGACTTAAAGAAGACATTGCAGATTCATCACTGTCAGAACAACCTCTTCTCTTCTTGTGCCTTTTTCACTGACTATATTTTCATCCTTCCAGCAGAAAGCCTGAAAATTAAACAGTTATGGCCTCTGGGGACATCTGTGCACTGACAATCTTCTCACAGCTGAAAGGAAAAGCCCAAGGCTCTTCTAAAACTATCTAACCACTCAAGTGCAGTGTTTATAAATTGTATACTTTAGCAAAATTTTACCTGTTCTTCCTTGGTATTTTTAGGGTTTTTAAAAAAAAAATCTTAATTACTTCGCTTACATTTTCTATGCATGTATTAAAAAAAGTTTGGCTTTGCAGGGTAAGCAATTATCCACTGAACAAAAACCCAATTAAATGTAAATTTAAAAAAAAAATCTTAATTACTTCGCTTACATTTTCTATGCATGTATTAAAAAAAGTTTGGCTTTGCAGGGTAAGCAATTATCCACTGAACAAAAACCCAATTAAATGTAAATTTAAAAAAAAAAATCCCACAGTTCAGCATTTTTATTCACTAGCCTGATACCTGTGTGAATCTAAGGGGGGCATTTTTAGCTATTGAGAAAACAAAGAATCTGATGTATTGCATTTTACAGGGTATTTGCTACAGAATTAAATCTTTCCTTGCAGAGGGGACGCTTTACAAAGAGTAACAAAAACAAGAACTCAATATTCTCCAGCAGCATTCACTTTGCAATGCAGAAAATTCATCAGGAGGGAGACGAAACTCAAAAAAATGATATTGTGTGGTAGTATAAAATGTCACACGTTCAATTAACACTTTTCAATTCCAGTGAAGCTCAACACCAGCAGCAAGTTAATACTACTGGATTTTATGAGGAAAATAATCAAAGAACAGCATGACAATATATACCATGACTGCATTATGTTCTACATGAAAGGTTTCACTGTATAGACATCGTGCCATTTTCTGAATGAAGGGAACAATGTTGGAAACACAATGAATTTAACAATACAACATTGTTTTCAATATTCAGTTTTTTCACTTCTTGCTTTAACCTTCAAAAGCAGAAACCAAGGAGGAAGAAAGGACAAATAAAACCCTCAAAAGCTGAAAGTGTTCAGGCAAATGCACCATGAGATATGAAATTATTCATCCAACAGGACCAAGTGATGCAGAATAGGGGCTATGGTGGTTTTTACCCTACTAGAAATATTCCCAGTTACTCCCACTGAAATCCTTTGGAGCTGACTAAGAGGTCTGCAGCTGAGCTGAAATAATTTTTCTGCTTTATCCTGGAAATAGGGGAGTCAAATTACACCTGGTTACTTTGCTTAGTAAAACTCTGATCACAGATCTCTTTCTAGGAGACCTATTTTAGTTTTTCTGACCAAAATCACATCATGAAACCCAATGGCACATTTGAAAATTAAGCAAATGATATGGTAGGATATAGAACCAAAATTGAATCTAACTGGGTCAGGGCAGCCCATTGTTGTCTAGATTATAAGTGATATACCACCACATTGATGTATATAAAACACAGGAAATTGTTACATAGTAATAGAACAGTAGTTTAATCAGTCATCCCAAGGATAGCCAATATATTCAAGCACAGGCATATTTTGATCTGTAATGAAAGTCCTACATTTTATCATATAATAAAGTCTTTTAAATCTTCTATTATGTGCAAAAACTAAAACAAGTTACAGAGAGCAGAGAAAATCTCTAGACAATGAAAAAGGTTTTCTTCTTTCTAGGCTCTGAGTGGTCCTAACCATAGCAATAGGTATTAAAGATGGACATCACCAATATTTATTTAACATGGAGTATACAGTGTATTTCTGACAGCAACAAAGATTATGTTGTCCAACAAACACAGATTTCTCCAGCTAATTTCTCCAGTGAAAACAAACAAGTCAGGAAAGCCTGTTCTTGAAAAATTAAGTTTCAACTGAAACAATTTTCTGCTTGACATTGACCACTGGTCTCCAGCACATACAACATTGAGAGCTTTTTGTCACTAGCTACTACACTTGAAAAAATGGCCAGTTGACCATCCAGCAGCCAACATCACTGGGCATCTGACATAAACTCCCCTTTCAGACCCTGCTCCTTAAATCAGAACCACAATAAGATAAAATGAAGGTAATACTGTTGCTTGATCTGCAGAAGAGATCCCAAGCTGCACAAGACACTATTGTTTTTAACAACAAACAAGATATAAAATCCAGAGACAAATGAGACCCTAAGAATCCCTGCTGACTCCCAAGGAAACCTACTTTGGTGTTGCTTGTCCAGAGCCTGCACAAGGATTCAGGATGGGATAACACTGGACTAGAGGTTACTCAAACTGTGTCTTTTTGCAAAGCTGTGCTCCAGCAGATCACAAACTCTCATTTCACCACCAAAACCACAGAGTAAGTGTTTATCTCAGTTCTAAGCATCCCACATACAGTTTTTCTCCTATTTAGGTCTCTGTACTTCACACAGAGGAAACCAGTTAGTTGAAGTATAATAGAAACCTCATAACAACAGATACAAAAACATTCATAAACATGCTCTGAGCCCAGTATAAACCTCAGTGTCCATGTAAGTCAGTAAAGCTTTTATATATTGTTTTTAACTTGCTCCTCTCCTTGCTGCCTGTCCTGCATGTCAAGTTGGAAGTACACAACAAGTGATTACCAAAGGCAAGTGTTAACTGTATTTTGAAGACACTGTCAAAATGCATTAGTGAAACACCCTATTATAGCCTAACTAATCTGAAATGATCTTCCATGGACGTGAATGTCACCAATACTGTGGTCTGCTGTACTGTCATCATCTGTGACAGCTTCCCAGAGTTACAAACCTGGCACTGCAGACCCAAAACTGTGCCACAGCTGCTGATTAAGCACTTACATCCCCACTTGGTGCCAGGTAAAGGGCACACACAGCCCTTCAGTTTAGTTTGTTCCCACCTTATAAATGAACTGTGCAGTGAACCTCTTCTGGGCTGCCTTCAGCACTAATGAAATACCCTTGTCTGAGCAAGGCATGGCCAGAAATGTGAGGGCAGGTATAAGGACAGGGAGCTTCCTGCAGCAGCATCACAAATCTCTCTGTGCCACTTGGGACAGGGGTCATGAGCTGCTGTGTTCAGCTCCAGCTATGAACTGGGACACTGATTTGCACTGACCACTCACTTCCAGATACAACCATAATTCACTTTCTAACTGTTCCCTAACAAGGAAAACTTTTCTTCCACGTTAGGATTCACGGTTAAAGAATGTTTTGCTCTTTTCCCACTTACTGGCTGCAGTGAACATTCGTTAGAAGTGTGTCCAGCAAACACTTGAAGCAGTCCAGCATCAACTAACCTTGTTATTCCTGACAAACAATGTAACTTCAGAGCTGTAAGATTTACAACTGAATTAATAGCTGTCAACAGTCCCAGCTTAGAAAAGAGTGATGCAATACTTGTAAATTGGTCTTGACTCATATTAATCCTCCCTGTTACCCCTTCAAGCAGTTGGAATGTTACTGCTCTGCTCGGTTGCACCCTCCTTTTGCTTTGCTTTATCTGTTGCTTTATCTCCTCATGACAGAGGAGAATGACTCCTATTCTTAACTTTTCAGAAGTTACTCAGACTGATACTACCATGATCAATTCAGTATGAGACTCCCACACAGTTTAATAAATGTCCACTTCCAATATTCAGAAGCAAAGATTAAATTCAAGGGATGACTGAGGGGAAGAAGAAAGAGTAATTCCCAGAGCTGGCTCTTCTAATGAATAGAGGGACACGTGGAACACTTTCTGCACACCCTAAGATTCTTTCACTGGGAATCTCCAGGGGGAAAAACAACTATCTAAAATTCACCAGAAGAAATATTAAGCTGCCTAGTGGGCAGGGGCAGAATGCCCAGACTTCTGGCTTGTAGGATGATTTGTACCTCTCAGTACAAATCTGCATATCTGCACTACTGACAGTTCTGAAAAGAAAGGCACTTTCAGACAGGAGACTTCTTAGAGAATTGAAACTCATTTTACCAATTCTTGAAAATATCATTTTTTAATATCGACACTATAAAATCCTAGATTGGCTCTTAATCCTGAAAACCTCCCACTGCCCCCTGTTTCATGCACTCTCCAAACACTCCAATGAGATATGGATATTTTTATCTCATTCTTCCTGCAGAATTGTTTCTGCATCTTTTACAACTATGGCACAACAAAGAACAGGAGTTAGGGCTCAGCTGCTAGTAAAGGATAATGCTCTATTAAAAAACATCTTTCTTAAACACTTGGCTTCACAATGTGACCACCTCAGGGTGATGGCAACATGATTACAACCTCTGCAACAGCATTAACAATACCTCCAAAGTGGGGAGGGAAGGAAAATAAAACTCTCAGAAAATAGGAATGCTTATCCACGGTGGATTCATTGTGTATGGCCAAGGACAGACCATTTTAAGAAAGCTGTAACAGCAGCAATCACCAAGCAAACCCAACCCATTTTGGCCTTTGCACCTGAAACATGTGGGAAAGGCTACAAAAGAAACATGTGGTCCTATCTAGGGTAGGTAATTTCTGCCCCAGAAGAGCTTTGTACAACCAAAACAATTTGAAAATTAAGCCTGCAAACAAATATCAAGTCAGATTTTCTACTGGGCATAAACAGAGGTAAGGAAATACTAAAGGAGATAAACAGAACACTGCAAATGAGTGTTGAGGTAGTAGGCTTATTTGAAAATAATAGGAATTAAATGGGTAAAATGCTAATTTAAAACTTTTAGACTCTCTTCCTATTGTTGTTTTATGATTATTTTCTACTAAGATACCACAGTCCAAGTAAAAAGTAGAAGTAAAAAGTAATAGCCTTCCTATTATACAAGGGGAAAAAATAGGTTGTTATTTTCCTAGCCAAATATTCTATGAATTCCAGATCACTAAAATAACTTGGTTTCATAAGAGCTCCTGAAACGGTTCCAGCTTAAGCAAGAAAAGATTTGGCCTGGATGAGCAGAATCCATGAGATCATTCAGTCTTTATATCCACTAAATTTAACATTGGCTCTCTGGGGATGGACTCCCAGAGATGAGCCAGAAAAGGGCCAGTTAAACACTGCCAAGTTCAGTGGTGAAAATCTTGCAGTGACAGCCTGGTTATCTAATTGTCAGCAGCAGGCAGCAGCAGTTTTTAAGTAGCAAATTAATATGTTCAGGGGTTATGCAAAACAAGAATAATTTACAACAAATTGGTTATCAGTTAACAGGTTTAATCAGACACAATTTGAAAATTCTAAAATTCCCGTTAAAGTAAATTGGAATTGCATTTGCTTCCACATAGCCTGATTTTGACAGCACAAATGTTGAGTAGTGGAAACAGATTAGTAGGAGCTTGGATTTATCTACAGACTTTATCTCTCTAATTATATATTCGAGACTGGGAAAAATCAGTGGATGGAATAAGGGAAAAAGTTATTAAAAAGTTAGTATACAGGCCAATTTTTGCCCACACACAGAAAACCTAGTTCAACTCTGAGTCCAAGAGAGTCCAGATCAGCTCCTGAAGCAGTGACTAAGTTCAGACGTAGACAAAGAGAACAGAAAGAAGTGGGGGGAATAAAACCAACCCTCTCCTCTGGAAAATTTAAAAGTTTTTTTTTTCCAGGAGTGGCACCAGTGAAAAGGAACATGATCAGATTATAAAAGATAAATAACAATTCAGCATGAGAGAAGCAGTTAAAACTGATCTTCCCTCTGGGGTGAGACTGAAAGGCCCCTCAGGGTCCCACTTCAGTAGCCCTGCAGGAAGGTCCTTCCTTACTCTCTCTCATCTCAAGGGCCAGGAACTTCTTATTGCCTTTAAAACCCATAAAAAAGTCCTTCTGCACTACCAGATCTTCACAAACAGAAAAACAGGCCACAAAACAACAAGCTCCCAGGATTGATCACTGTGAGAAAAAGAACACAGGACTAGAAAAACCACCCTCCTCTCTTCATTCTGCCAGGACCCCCCTCTGTGGTAGTCCCTAGATTTCACAGAATTACAGTAAAAATGGATAAGGTATATTTTTATCTTTCAGCAAATGCTACAGAAAACTCTGTGTATTGATATTTTTCTTAGCTATACCTTCATCCTTTTAATCTGAAGCTCTGCAGTTTTATAGTTGGCAATAAGATACGATCACTCCTCCTTCACAGCAGCTGAAACATAGTTCTGATGGACACATAATAAGAAGTGCTTTTTAAACTTCATGTTTGTTTGGTTTTTGGTAACTCCTAGTGAAAGATGGACCACCTGAACACATGCATGAACCTATTTAGGTCCATGACTGTAAATCTCTCTGCATACAGTAGTTTCTATCAGTTTATCTCAAACGGCTTCTTAATCAATTCTGGTTAAAACAAAATTAGCCTGAAATTAAGCCAGGACTTATACAAGAGTAGCAATAGCTTAAAGAAATCAATTTTAACAACCATTTCACCTAAAGCTGGAAAGCATTTAACAGGAATATGAAGAAGAAATCCAAGTAAGAGTTTCTTAGAACAATGTCCTCATACATGTTAGCAAGTATCTGGTTAAGCTGTTCTCACTAATCAGGGCATCAGCATATCTAACAGAAAAACTGAAGTGAGCCAACAGGACTTCCTGGTAAACACAGATAATCTGTGCTGAAATACACATTGCAAAATGACTGACTCTGGCATTTCTGAAATTTCTGTGGGAAAATCCTAACACACACTGGAAAAAGGCCAAAACCATAAAAAATTCTACAGTAACGATTTAATTATTTAGTTTCTAAATTTTAGGACAGGACTGTTGAGTCTCATCTCATCCTGGTTTTGATTTTCCTTAGAGGTGGTGGCTAAGAAGGATTTCCCAGATGTAGAAATGAGACTTTCATCTTCGCAGTTGCCCCTAAAGTACAACTTTCACCCATCCACCATTCTCATTTTGAATTTGCTTTACTCAGTGTTTTATTTTTCTTTATTATGAAGTTTGGTGAACGCAGCTCTTTCTAAGATAACTTCCAATTTGGACAATGATTGATTTCTGTTAGTTGATCGAGGATTCAAATGGCTCTTGTTAACTGATATTTGCTCAGATAAATATGAATATGCATTTAATTATTATGTATAAATACATGTTACATATATAGATAATGAGAAATTTATAGGAACAAATAAAATAATGTAGCAACATTAGTTGGGGAAATTTCTTATGAGGTAGAACAATGCATATATTCCGTTGTTTACTGCTTTATAATAAACAATAAATCCTAGAAACATAACACAAATATTTTCAGCCTTTGTATGTTGATTTCCTTTAGCTATCTGCTGTTTAATTAAGCTAAAAATGCAATGCAAAGTCCCTTCATTATCCTTACCACTAATTTTCTAATTAAGATCTAACACAGAAGAAAGATAGCAGCAACATTCTCTGGTTTATTTAATGGTGAACTTTGGTCTTCACAATGGATGAGAGAATTAAAAGAAAAAAAAAAGAAAAACACACATCAGAAAACTAAGGAAAACAGTTTTGGAACAACACTGCCAAAATACAGAATAAGAACCTGCACAGGACATATTTTCTGAGATAAAGGGAACAAGAACATGAATTGACTCATGTGAAGATAAATGCAACCACATTCAGAGACATACTGGAATGTCATCAAGGCAGTCCCTGGATTCTCCAAGGACCACTAGGCAACTCCAAGGATATTTCCCATCCCCATAAAATGTTCTGGGTTAATGCTACTGCAGATGTGTCAGATCCAGTTGACAAGACGAGATAAATGGATTTAACGCTTCAGTCACTCCAGATGGGGCATTTCAGAGAAATCAAGGGGGCACAGAGAAGGATGAGCTAACCAAAAGCAGACAGTACTAAACTGAGGCCATAAACAGCTGTGCAATGGGATAATTCTGCAAAGAAAAAGCCAACAGCAGGTCTGTGTGTTGAAGGATGGGTTGCTTCAAGATCATATTTTCTGAATTTCATGGGATAGCGACGGTGAAGCTACGACCACCAAATCTTACAGTCCTTTCCAAACTTTAAAAAAATACCATTGTCTTACGAAGAAGATGGTGACATTTCTGTTTTGGAGTTGAAGAGTACATTTAATTTGGTCCATCCACCCAGCACCTGGTGGTGAAGTGCATGTGTACAGGGTTTACATGAAAACAAGCCCACCACCTCTGTCCAGAACAGCACCCAGAAAATGTCAGTAAACAAAATGCCATAATTGTGTAGAAAGCCTGATTTTTTAAAAGCGGGTAGGAAAACACTGCTAAAACACAGCTAAAATTTAATATTATGCACAAAAGCCCAGGAAGCATTCATAAAAAGTGAGGCAAGTGAAAGGGAAAAATGCCTCTAAGTCAAGAAATTAAAGCTAACATCTTAAAAGATGAAAAGGAGACTACTAAAAATAAATACTGTAATGATTTGGCAAAGGAGACTCTGAGATCACCATTTCAAACAGGGATTTCAAGGTTGGATGCGACAAAGAACTACTGTAGAAAACCAGCAGTACTGTCATGTGATAACACAAACCTAAGCACAAAATTACTCCAGAAGCTCTTTTTTTAAGCCCTAATATCTCTGAATCTTACTTTCAACCTTCACCATGACATGATTTTGTTGTAAACCTCTCTTTCCTAAGAACTAAATTCATTATTATTTTCAACAGGCCTGGCAAATGCTGAGCTGGTGCTATTCATGCACCCACAGAACGATGAGGGGCCCTCCTCTTGCCCAAGTGATGTAACTGCATTGAAAGTTAATATCCTTCAATCATGCCCTTTAATCCTCATATCATCATAAATAAGGTGTTTTGGACTCTTTTTTTTAAAAAAAAAAAAGGGTAGTTAGAAAACTATTTTAAAGGTAGATTTCAGACTGAGCAAAGCGTTATCTACGGTCTACTACTCATATTTTTATATTCATTTCAGAGATGCTTCAGTCTTAACTTCTAATATTAAATTAGATAAAAACGAGAAAAAAAGGTGCAAGAACAAAACAAACATTGTGATAGAGTCATGTGAATTACAGCAGAAATATTTTGTTTATTGTTATTTGTTTTGTTGGCTGTGGACAGTTAGAAGAAGCTCTCTCCCTTTCTCTGATAATTTGGTTTGTGTGTGTGTTCTGTAATCCTAAAGAAAGCTGTGAAGGTAGCAGCACAGGCAACCCCAGAGCCTTTACTTAGAGCTCTATCACAAACAACCCAAGTTAAATTCCTTGCCTTTAATTACCATTCTCAGTAAAGACTGAGAAAATTAATTTCCCTTTTGACATAGTAATTCCTTATTACATTGCTACTGTACTTTAGGAAGAGGCTTCTATGATGACACCAATTCCCATTTCAATAATAAATTATTAAATAAAGCCATTATTTGCTGCCCCATGACAAGCATATCTCTTGTTTCCTCTGGACTGATGCACTGCCTTTTTTTGTGCTACTAAAAAATGAACAAATGTTCCCAAAAAAATGGAGGCATTTTACCCTTTAGACGTGGGAAAAGGAACATCTTAGTGTACCCATATCATAGTTATACTAAAGCTTTAGAAACATGGAGTCTGGAAGTTATACCTTCTGCCTCTATAAAAAGTTAGGCAAACACTACCGTGGGAAGTTTTCTTTTATATTTCTGAAGAGTTAGCAGGGACCTGCTGGAAATTCAAATAAACAGCCATTTTGGTACTTTAACACTGATGTCTTCCTTTAATTAGGTGTTTTTCTCATGTAGGTAGCATCCTCTTGAGACTGGTGTTTCACTGTCCACGTGGCCTTTGGACTGAGGAAGCCACTATTTGGTGAATATCTGGCCCAAAATGCTCTTTTGATATTTCTCGTTCCCCACGTCACCTTTCCAAAGCTCAGCACACCATTCTGAGTTTCACCCTCACAGGCTGAGCCCTATTTTAACTTCACAGATCCAGTGCTGCTCTTTGACTTCCAAAAAGTTGTGGTCCCCAAATGCCTACATGGAACAGGCAAGAGGCATTTTGAATGGAGACATCAACTTGCATTAAACAGTAATTAATTGCTGCCCATTACTGTCCAGTTTGCACAAAAACACAGTGTGAGTGATAAGCAAGACAGAAATGCAGTTCAACTTACTGTGTGTGCCACTTAAGCATTCTTTCATTTCAAATATCAGTCAAACAAATAAATAAAAAAGGACAAAAAACCCAAAGAAAAACTCTGCAACTTGCCGAATTGCTACTGAATACTCAGCCCGGGAGCACTGCAGGACTTGTCCCTCCCAAATTGGCTTAGCTGGATCCTGTGCAGGATTTGGGGTTCAAATATCCCTTTCCATGCAACAGCCAAAAACAGCAAACACCACAAATAAAATGTTGTACTCAGGTGGTCAGAAACATGTATGAGTGGAGTCAGAGAGCTGCAAGGAAGAGAGTCAGCTAAAAACAGAAGGGTCACTTGGTGCCTTCACAGTTCCCAGCTGAGCAGGCAGTGGAGAAACACCTCATGCTGAAAACCTGCTTTTCTAAGAGGCAGAAATGCCAGGATTAGGATTTCTCCTTATTTGTTAGGATAAATGTAATGGTTAAAACTACACGTGGAAGCAACTCTTTTTTTGTGGGATTTCTTGTGGCAAATAAATGAACACCACTTGGAGGGCTGACTGGTGCTATAGGATAACCAGAGTAATTAAAACTGGAAAAAAAATAAAAGGGAAATTTCACAAGGCTTTCCTTCATATAGCTCATTAACTCAAGCACTGGCAGGTGCCAGTTTTAATTCTTCAGCTCCCTCTCCTTTATTTAGTTTCAGAAATAAGCCTGACTGAACACAGTTGAAAAGAAGCAATGGTGCAGACTGCAAAGGCTTTGTAATTAACACTGGAGAGAAAAAGATGAGAAAGTGCTGACTACATATTACAACATCTGAGATCACACTGCACCAAAAAAGCTGCCCAGCCTCTTGTGAACAGCAGTGAGAGAAAACCAGCACACTTTGTAACAAAGCCTTAGTGCTGAGTGAAAAGAGCACTGCCTGATTTATTTCTGCATACATCAATTAAAGATACTCATCTCCTCACAGAGCAGAGGGGCCTCAAGTGACAGCACTATGTCCTCCCAGGACCAAAAAAGACACCCCAAACCCAAAAATCAATCAGATGCTATCCCTGTGGTTCAACTTTTCAGCACATTTTTTAAGATTTCACTGCCAGCCACCTCCAATTTATCTCCACTGACTGGGCACTGGAACTGTCACAGGGCAGATTGTAAACCTGCTCAAAATACATCAAACAACAAGAAGTTCATCAGGAGAAGAGATGTTTCCATACATCATGCCAGCTGGGCACCCATGTCACATAAATCAGCCCAAACTTTTAGCCATGCAAAACCAAGTTTCTTTTTTTTCTTGCTGTCAGTAAGAGACAGAGTTATGAAGTGCAGGAAATGATCCTTGCATGTAATCTCATGCAGTATTGCACTACTAGGTCCTCAGTGGTTTAATAATAGCTCTTTAGCCTAAGTACCTAAATTGCCTAAAAGGTATCTTCAATGTGCAATCTTGTACTGATCTCATTATTCAAATATTCTGTAAAAAATTCCATTGTTTCCTCCTTTTTCTTCCAGGCTTGAGCTTTTGTTCAGGACCAAAAGTGCATTTATGAACTTTCCTTAAGTGTCTCTGCATATACACGAAGCTATTCTACATAATTAGGTTCTGTGGGTTTAGAACATCAAGATTTTTCTCCAAGCCAGGCCTCAGGAATGCCAAAGAAAACAGATTTTTGTGTAACTGGGATGTTTGCAAGTGCTCCCTCCTTCGGGAAAGGTAAAGGATTAGTGTTCTCAAAATTATGTGCCAAGTGACATTGAACATTAGAGATGGCATCTACTCACAACATGGCACCAACAAGTGGTTGGTTTGCTCACCAGAATATAAATACAAATAAATAAATATAAATTAAAATTAAAAATAAAATAAATATAGAAAAAAAAAAAAACTACAAAACCAACTGCAACAAAAGTGAGTCCATCATTGCCACCGACTCAACTCTGAGCATGGTTTCATCCACCTT
Source organism: Pachyramphus minor (assembly GCA_013397135.1). Taxonomy (NCBI): domain Eukaryota; kingdom Metazoa; phylum Chordata; class Aves; order Passeriformes; family Tyrannidae; genus Pachyramphus; species Pachyramphus minor. The sequence goes on from VYXB01001445.1 coordinate 32,825, forward strand.
CCCAGCTTTGAAATAAGGCCTTCAGATGCCTCTGAGAAGTTGTGTCCTGTTAGTAGAAAGCTTTAGAATTCCCTAATATTGAAAGAGTTTATCTGGGCAAAATCCTTCTTGTGCCTGAGGTGCTTGTTAAACTTCTGACTTTTTCAAGAGCAGTTTGATCTATTTTAACTCTGCTGGCCTTTATCCACTGAATTACATTCACTTACATGGCCAAATGCCACAAATTGGATATTCTCATGGATGATGCCAAAAGGAAATATTCCTTCTGCTTTTTATCACTTTGAAAACTTAAGGAAATGCACAGCACCCCAGATGACCAGCTAGGATTCCAAAAATTTAGCCTCCAAAACAAAAACTTCTGCTGGTAGACTACCTTCTATCTCACATTATATTCCTTGAAAAGCAAAAGCATTACCAAATTCCTGTGGCCAGAAGCTGAACTTTGAGAGAAGACATTACACTTTTATATAAAAATAACTCTATTGAACCCCACTTGGTCATACACATGTACCAAAAAAAAAAAATGCTGAAACATATTTTAAAAAATTTACAGATAAAATATTCCAGTGTAAACCCCAAAACCTACCACGTACGTGTCAGTACCAGAAATTATCTAACACCAAAACATCATCCCAACTTTGTCAGATGTATAAAACAACAGCATTTTTCCCCCATTAATGATGGAGGATCTTTCATAGCCAGTCATCTGCTGAGAGGCATCTCATTAATAACATACTTTTCATTCTAAACATGTGCCTAAATGGATGGCAAATGCAATTTCTGGGCAGCTTAAATATTTAATTTATTTATTAATAGATATTATATAAATAATACTATATATTATTATATATAATATAGAATATATGGTATTATATTATATATAT
>VYXB01001445.1:33731-45378 GCA_013397135.1 Pachyramphus minor
TTTAACTGGTAACATGCCTTCTGTGACACAAATGAAGTCCTGTGGTACCATGTTGGCATTTACAGTCCTTTTCCCAGACTATCCTAAGGAGCTGTGGTGCATATGAAGTACAACATCCTGAAGCACTGTTTTTTACACAATGAACACCATTATATTAATGAATGCTTGCACCAGCAACATTTTCCCTACAAGAAATTGAGAGACAAACAAAAACTTGCACTTAAAAGACCTACATCTGTAAAGGAACAATGCTTTAGTCTCACAAGTCTGAAATAATGTTTGCTACTAAATACTGGTTTTGTAAGCCCTTTGCATTCATGCAAGAACATCAAACACACACTGCAGTAGTTATAATTATATTTATGGGGGGGCTTAGAAACCTGATTCAACACTGTAAGTCACACAGGGTAAGTGTGGGATTTTTGACCAGCTCTTGAGTATTATCTCCTTTATAAGGACGGGAATCTGCAAAAACATGTAAGTATTGGAACCTTTGCCCTTTTAGGGCACAGAGGAGTGTAGAGAAGCACAGACATTCTCTATTAGGGAGCAAAGGAAAGGATCCTGCCCTGCTCTGGTTTCTGAGCAAGGTTTGGGCTCAGCCAAAGTCTCAAGAAGGATGTGAGGATGTGCTGCTTCTGATGTCACAGCACTACAGTTTGGGCATGTGCTCATCCAACTCAGTTCCAGCTGGATCTCTCTTCAGGACACTGTTCCAGCCCTGCACCCAGCAAGCCATAAACCCTGCTCCACATAATTATCAGCTTGTTAAAACAAAGTCCATGCCAAATGATTTCCTCTGAGAGGTCACTGCCCAACCTGTAATCCAGCATCATCTGCTCATATGGATCAGGTCTAGCAAAAAAAACCTGCCTGGCTACTCCTGTCAGAACTAAAGCATGGAAGCTGTCGAGCCAAGAGACTGAGATCTTGCAAGGCACACAAAAATTATCAGTGTTTGAAGCCCAGCTAACACAGACAGAGTTTTTTAAACTCTATTGACTAGTCCCAGAGTCGTGCCTAACTTGCTGTAAAGAATACAGATGCAGTATCAGAAATCGTACAAGCATAGCTTCAAAATCTAGAATTTATCTCAACTGGAAGTTAAAAGAATGATTCCTCAACAGCACAACAAATACTTCAACATTTTGGCTTCTGAAAATGCACATAACACCTGCACAAACACAGCTCTTTCTTGAGTCATGGCCATTTTAAGGAGTTACATAAAGGGAGTCGGTGCCAGGACAACTGGCACATTTGCATTTCATGCCAACCACTTGAGCTAAGAATATGCTCACACATCTACAAAAAAAAAAGAAAAGAAAAGCAAAAATAGAGAGAAAAGAAACAACTCATCATTATCCATTAAATTAAATGGCATTCAGTCTCACCATAATTCAAGTGGAAGTTGCTTTCCATCAGTGATAAGAGCTTGGTACTACAGACGGGGAACTGAGGAAGAGACAGGGGAATTCACCTCCCAAAAGGATCTAAAAGAGCCACAAGCTTAACCTCACAAGTCTCAGGGATTTAACTATGAAACTATAACTTCTCACCTCTTCAAGGGGTGGAGGGGTGGAAGATACCATAAGGCCATTGTTAAATTGATCACCTACTTAGCCATAATAAACATAAATATTGACACAAGTATTTTTCCCCCAAAACGTAACCTGTGACAACACTTCACATTAGAACCTTGTACAAACCACTTCAGAAAAACAAAACACAAAAGGTTTTACTCTTTGATGAGTGGAAAATACTAATCCCAACCATATTAAATTACAAAGGATGGTCATACATCAAGCAAGATGCCGGAACCAAATATTTAAATTTATCATAAAAATGCCTAGAAAGATGTTAAGACAACTTTCCCACATTCCAAGAAAAGCCTCAAGAAATTTACAATCAGACCACAGTAAAAACTACTTTCTGTTCAGCTTTTTCTTTTGAGCTGCTGCAGGATAAACTGGGAACTAAATTGGGAAGATTCTGGAACATACGTTGAAATTAACTATATTCATATAAATAAACTTTCCAATTAATTCAAACCTGTTACTGTTCAACTCAATTATTATTCACAGTTGTAGTGGTCTTCCCATTACAAAACTAAAACCAGGACTTGACTGAAAAAATAAACACCAGCACCAAAACCCCAAGTGTACAGTGATTTAAAAAGCAACCTCCTCACTCTTCTGGAGTACTTTATCAATGTTAGTCATCTTCCAGCTTTTATCTTTGGAACATCATCTGTTAAAACAAGCCTATTGGGGGACTTAGGAACAAGAAACTTTCTTTTTAGTTGCTAATCTAGAAAATAGAAAAAGAAAACTTGGCACACCAAGTTAGAAGCCAACCATAAAAAGCAGCCATTCTGTTTTCTCTCTCTGTCTTTCTCCTGAGTTTTCACAGTGTGTTCAGTCATCAAACTCCCTCTAAGGCAGCACAACTTCAACAAAAGCCAGTGTAACCACCCTCTTTTAAAAAAGCAAAAGAATACCAAAGTCAGACTGACATTCTACAAAGAAACACCTCTCCCAAAATGGTATAGTGGATACAAAAAAAAATGAGATGGTAATCAGGTTAAGCTTTTTAACTTTCCAATTTTAAAATTAAACATCATTTACTAGTCAATATTATTCATTTGTTACATCAATGGAAGGTTTATTTGGATATTGATGCCCTAAGGTATTTTATCATATAACCAAGAAATAAATTTGGGAAGAACTTCAAGCAAATAACTTACAGGAGCACTGGGTTCCACATATAATTTTGGAGTAGACATTTTCTGTTAAAAAAATCAGAAGGAGTGTCATAACCCTGAGAAGCTCTATTTACTAGGAAGTCAATCACAGAAAATCACAGAATGGGTGTGTTTGGAAGGGATCACAGTGGGTCATCTGGTCCAGCCTCCCTGCCTCAGCAGGGCCATCCCAGAGCACATGGCACAGGATTGTGTCCATGTGATTCTGGAATGTCTCCCATGAGTGAGACTCCACACCCTCTCTGGGCAATCTCTTCCAGTGTGTGATCACCCACACAGTGAAGAAGTTCTTCCTGCTCTGCTCATTATTTAGGAGAGATAAAACAGTGTATCTTCGTGTCTAAATATTATTTTATCAGCATATATAACACATGGATATGAGTGCCTGGAAGACAGTGATACTCAGACACACAGCAGTGAGCTGTGATTTTTACCAGATCAGAAGACAGAAGAACCAGATCAAGGGTTGGACTTGATGATCTCAGAGGTCCTTTCCAACCCGGCTGATTCTATGATTCTATTTTTCCTAGATCAGAAGACCACACCCAGAATATTAGGTTTTAACACTCACAGCAGCAGTCCTGGGCATCTTCATCTCCATGACATCTCCACTGCTCCCTCTAAAACACAGTGAGATTGTGCCACATGTTGTAGAGGGCCAACTGCCTGTCACTCTTAAATCTGTGTCCACAGAGTCACTTCTTATCTGCAGCTTTTGAAAAAAACCATAATTCAGCTACCTCAATAGATAAATTTACAGGGAGGTCAGAGATAGAATGATGCTCATTACAGACCATCAGTGAGGAAGCAATATTTTCAGTTACTTGTCAGGGGAGAAGAAGGAGCCCATCAAAAACACTTTGGCACTGAAAGACAGAACGCTCGTCACAGCAGCAACAGGACTGCTTGGATTCCAAGCACCCTGGGTGTGGGATGAGGCTTTAAAACTTGAAACAAGGCCACAGGTAAGGAAATGGGAAGAGTACAAATAATATTACTTCGCATTTTCTGTCACCTTTCATCTGTGTGTCTTAGAGACGCACAGGATGGAAGCACAAGGGGCTATTTGCTTTATTGTGTTTTTCTGGGAGCTGAGACATAACACGGATGAATAATGTGTCTGAGGTGAGGCACCAAGTTAAAGATGGATCCAAGAAGCCTCTATTTCCACTTGCCAGCTGCAACTCATCTTTTCACCACCTTCTCCTTTTTATCACTTCTACATGTTAGAGCTAAAACTGGGTTTCTGGGGGCTGCACTAACCACTGCCAACAGCTCAACTTCACATGTTTGAATCCCTTACAAAAATCAGCTCACTGCAAATAGGAAATAGCCAAAGAGTGTTTAATACCAGACACCAGAAGAATTTAAGTGCTTGCACAAAATCAGTAAATAGTTAAATCGATAAAGGAATGCCTCTTCATTCTGACTAGAAATGTAAGGGACTGACCTTGGAAGGCAGTTAAACAAACAACAAAGGCTTTAGTGTCTGTGCCCTGAAGGCAACATTTACCACTGCCACCCAAATTAGTCATTGTTAATGGTATAGACCATGTAACTTCTGAGAAATTGGACAGAATTTTGTATAGTTTTGGCACAGGAGCTCTGTTCAAAAATAGATTTTCCATGACAGATGTCCACATATGCCTCAAAAATCAGCAGTTCCTCCATGCAATTCCAATGATGAGGAGTGAAGAAGAAATGGTGTCAATCAAACACTCCATTTCAGCTATTGTAAAACTTGCACAACATATGACTATCAGCTTACTGTATATCAGCTTCCAAAAGTGCACTATGTAGGATCACTTCTGCTGGGATCTCAGCTGGATTCCTTGTGCTGTTTGACACGTAGCAATTGAAACCAGTGCAAAACGAATGCAAAGCAGCATAAAATATTGCCAAAGTCACACTCTCTTCACTCTCTTCTCCCTGGAGAAGAGAACTGAACATCACAGTCCCACCCAGATCTCTGTAGGTTAATAATATTTTTTCCTTTTCATTTTCCAGTGATAGAAAATCCTAATGACTTATGCACCAAATGAATGAGCAGAACAATCAAAAACAACACATCCAATCTTTTCAGATTACTTAGTATTGCCTCAGTGGCACAACACCACCACAGAAATATTTGGCAAATTTTTCAGCCTTAAGAGGACACATTTCCATGCTGCAGAACACAACAGCACTTTAGATAACAATGCTCATGGATCTGGTAAAAATCAAATAGACATAAAATTGTATCATCATCTTTCTTTTCCAGCTGATCTTCATTTGAAGTCCACTAGTATGGGAAACTTTCACTCATATTGTCTACAGAATAAAACCTTAAATAAAGACAGGACTTCATTTTTTTCATGGCTGTGACTAAGTAGGAAAACAGAAGAGTGAATCTCTTTGTCTTCCTCACCAGCACATTACAACACTCCACACTTTCCTTTGTCAAAACACCAAAATTGCAGGTAGCAATTCGAACACAAAAAAATATTAAGACAGCAGGCAAACATTCAGTGATGGACTTCTTTTATTCTGTGAGTTAGAAACTCATTGATGAAACTCAAGATGCCTTTATCATGTGCTGAAGCTGCAAAGGATTCCAACACCAAAATCTGAATCCCATTCAAATCAACTATGTTAGGGTTTTGAAAATAGGTAACTGCTCCAATAAGTTGATTCAGTTGCTGTTTAACCCCCACTTTTACTCAAGCTGTTTTAACTCAATTTTTATTTGAGAAAAAGAAAAATCAGCTGAAGTGATGTTTGGTTTTGGTTTGCTGTTTTACAAACAAAAAAACAGTTATGCCTAAATTCCTGAACAGTGAGGCCAACTGATCTCTGGAGGCCGATCTCCTGCCATGTATTCTCCTTCTTGGAGAAGTTCTGGAGGAAGCATACTCACTTATTAAAATCTGAAAGGGTTACTAACTGGTCCAGAAGACCATGGTGGGCCAGAAGACCTCTGCTGAAAAAGCAGTGTGTGATGAGATGACCAGCTATGAGAAGCCAGCGTACTACTTCCAAAACCAACACAGCCTCACTGTTTCCCACATTCAATTTTTGTCTTCAATTTGCATGTTGCTTTTGAGGCTGAACTTCTCAAAATTTGGTTTTGATGGGTGCCCATGGCAGGTCTGCCTTCAGGCAGAACCAAAGGGGCAGGTTCACTGACACTCAAAATAAACCTGTGGTTTCTACTCAGTGACTTCCACATAAGTTTACTCGGCCCCTCTCTCAGGTTTTTACCTAACTGGGTTAAAAACACACAGCAAGCACCGTGGGTATCAACCTGAACTCCCACCACTCCTAACAGCACTGATGGGACTCCTAATCCATCTGAAACCCAATCACAGGACATCTGACACTCTGAAAAACAGCCATTCCCTCCAGGGTGGCTCACTCGGCCCAGATCGATAGGAATAGAAACATCACTTGTCACTGCTGAAGTGCTTTGATTTGTATGATCTGTACAACAGGCAGCACAGACAAGATGACAATGTGTCCCCAGTTTGCTTCACCAGACCCTGGCAGCCTTCATATTGATCTAGGATTAAATCTGAGCTCTCCCTACACTGCTGCTTTGAGGATGCAGACGTGCTGTCTAATGCAACTCTTACCCTTAGTCTCTGCCCAAAGGTCTCAACTTTCTGCATATATTTTTCTCAATTTCTGAGGAACAACTTACTGAGACTTTTGTCTCAGTAAAACTTGCCTCAGTAAAATTTCAGTGCAATATAATGTTGTACTGAAAGAATTCCAGAGGGCTTTCCAGAGATTGAATAATAAATAACATGAGTAAAAGTGATGTATTTATTGTCACTCCATGTATTTACAGATCATGGGTACCCTTTTGATTTTTTATTTTTGTTTTTAGTTTGTGTTGTACTTGCCCAAGAACAAAACACAGCAGGTCCTCACATCTTGTCTTACTGGTTTGGGGGACTTCATTAATTCAATGTATACTGAGAGGGGGAAAATGTTTTCTTTAGGGAACTTGAGAAAAACAGAAATTAGAAATTTTTAATTCTCAAATGTAAGAATGGAATAGATAAAAATAAAGTGAGAGGAAATTTACATCTGCAAAACAGAAACAACACTTGCATTGATTTAAAAGGGATTAGCCACACGTACTGCATTAAGGCAACATAGTCTTCTCCTTTTAAAACATGCCCAAGTAGCTGGAAAGAGGACATTTTTCAGCCTGGCATGGAATCATGCTTGAGATGCTAAACTCCCAACAGTCTCTATTCTCAGCACTGGCATGTTGGTATCTCATCTAGTTTTAACAGGCTTTAACCCCAGCTTAGGCTAAAAATGAATGAGCACAGCAGCTAAAAGACATAAACCACACTTACTTTGGGTATATTGTGGATGATTTTACACATAAAACCATGCACTTTTATGGGATGCTACTGAAGATGGATGCCCTAATTTAAGAAACATTGGGATGTCACTTGTGATCAATTAGTGAAAATCCTGTGTGTACAACTGGTTGCCACACCAGCTTATTTCACTGAACACCGAGCAAATTGAGCCATTTCTCTGAATTTTCAGCTCCATTTACCCTAGGCATTTATTACACAAATCTTTAAGCCCTTAACCAATTATCTGTAGAGATCTGCTTAAAAGGAAAGCATAAAATTAATTAATAACAGACAGCTCACGATGTTTCTTTTATAAATTAGGTCTTATCTGGTACTTTATCTGTAAATATTGTAGTACAGCAATTGTACCTCATTGACCTTTTCCATCTTCTCCCTGAAAGACAAGCAGAATGAGGCTATTGTAGTAGACAGGACTGCACAACCTTTTAAGCACATTGCTTTCTGCTTAGAGAGGGATCTATACCTGAGTGATAACAGTTTGCTTTTTAGCCAGAAATGGCCACTTCTAGCTTAACCCAACAGGATACATTTCATTAGGAAGAGGGTCACTCTTTCCAGTTACAAACATATAAATAAATAACAACAGAAAAGCACCCTGCTCGTCTGCAAAAGCCACTTAAGGGATGATTTTTAAGAGGCTCAAAATGGACAGAAGACAAACTCACTCCTAATGAGTATTGATGTCAGATAAACATCTTGGAAGTGCCCTTGAAAGCCTGCATAAAGAGTTTCAGTCAGCTTGGTTTTATTTTTTGATAAAACTGCTGATTAAAACAAAAAAGGGAAATATGAAAACTACACAAGACAGCACTTCTGATGGGAATGACCTCTCAGACCATGTTCTTGCCATCAGAGAGCCCCACAAGGGCTCACAGCACAGCAGGCTGGTCAGATCCCACAGCCCTTTCTGTCCCCAAATAATTGCAACCACCGAGGAAAAACTAGTTCATGAACAAGGGCAGCAAACAGCAGTGAACTTCTGATAAAAGCAAACAGGTCCCACATTTCAGTTCCTTGCTGACAGTAAGTGAAATTCATCACTGTGTCCAACTCGGGGATCTCCTTAGTTGCTCAAAATAGCAAAGGACAGCAACATCTGTCGCTAGAGAGACCATCCTTTACCAAATCTTGCACCATATTCTGTGTTAAAAGATTTCCTGAGGGGGCACAACCTTTATGGATTGCAAATGTGCCATATCTAAGTGGGTATCAACACATCTGTATTGAGCAAAATATTTTAAGGGCAACCATAATAGTCTGGTTGAGATACTCTGTTACGTGCTGGTCTTCCAGATTTTATCTAAACACGAGTTTGCTCATATACGCAGTGGCAAGAGAGCAAGACAAAAGACAACTGACGATACAGACACTCTACGTGACACCAGCCAGAGCACAAAACAACTTTCTGGTGGAGGAAATCAATGGGGAATCTGGAACATCCTCCTGCTGGGCCTAAATAAAAGCAGGCAACACGTCTTGAAACATGCTCCAGTGTGCTGGGAGTAGAAACGCATCTACAAAAAGGCAAAGGTGATCAGGAAAGATTATCACAAATCTGCAGGGTAATCTTCATCCAGCACCAAAGCTACCAACATCCAATTTAAAAGTTCTCCAGATTATTAGAAAGACTCATTGTAATAAGTACAAACCCATTGTGAAGCTTCTAAAAGCAAAATCAAGCACCATTTGTGGATCTTTCATTTTTGTTGTTTGTACAGTGAACCATAACCAGCCACCTAATAAAGTAAGATTGCTACTCTTCACATAAAGATTAAAAACGTTGTGAATTGAGCTGAAACTTCAGAAAATTTCCAGACACAGCATTGTTTGAATAGCAGTTGTATTCAGCCAGCAAAAAATCACGATGCTGTGAATGTCTCCAATTTGTGTTTAGATTTACCAAACGCTCAGGTTTGTAACCTTCTCCTCAACTCCAAACCATTTTTCACTGACAAGTCACTTTCTTCCCCATTAGTAAAGGACAGACAGGAATGTCATGCCCTGAAGTAAGATCAAAGCTTTGAAAAGGTGAGCTGGCATGACTGGCTGTTCTTTCTATAACAGATACTATTCATACTTTAAAGAAATTCTCCATTCTCTTCTCTTCCTTGGCTGACTACTTTGTCTCTTTAGTTTTCAATCTTTATTTTATATACTCCAGGAGCTCTTGCTGTCTATAGCTCTAATTCAGGAAGTGTGTTTAAAGTATAGTTTAATTTAAGCATGTACCTAGATCCTTATGGAGCAAGGCATATACTTAAGTGCTATTCTAGATTAATGCCTTTTTCCCTCCTCTCTGCCATTTTTATCCCCTAGAGGGTCTTTACCAGGTAAAACATAGCTCCAATTCTGTTAATCCCACTAATTTATGGTTTATTCAGAAAGGATCAAGACAATTTTAAACTGCTTAAAAACTTCTGTTTTTTATCATCTTCTTACTGCAAATTAGTATTAAATGTAGATGAACTAAAGGGGTATTCAATTCCTGGCCCTACACAGTTGGAAACAAAGGTAAACAGCACTGAACTGCTGTTATTAAAGGAATAAAGCTAAAAAGGAAGCCCATTTTGATCTTAGGTCCCTAGAATCTGGAAAAACAAAGATCCATATTGAAATGGAAGCGGTAAGAAATGGTAAAAAGCTGACAGCTCATTACTGTAAAACAGTAAAAAGCTCTCTGTGAAATCTTACAAGGTATGAGGACATGCTTCTATTCATTCAAAAACAGTTTGGAGAAGGTGATAATTTTAAATGCAACTATTTGACAGCAATATTAACACTTCCTGAGATGTAACCACTGTCTTGGTACCATTATCCTGACAAGCACATTAATGCAAACACTTGCTTTGAGAAATTGTTGGCTCATATTCTTATTTCACCATCAAATCACAACCTCACTACTAAGGATAACACAAAACCCCAGACAAATGCTTTGCTTCTCTGATGTCAGCCTGCACTTCTTTAAGATGTTCAGTTCTGTACCTTTCTAAATTAAACAAGTCCTGCTTATTTGCTCAAAAACAAGCAACCCAAAAGTTTAAAAAGTTTGATGTTTTGGTTTTGGTGTAAAAACATTATTTTTATAATTCTCCAGAATGAAACATAGCCAGGATTTTAGCTCAAGAACTCATCCCTGATCTTTTCTGTCCACATTCTTAAGAGATTATTTTAATTTTGAGCCTTCCAGCCAATGACAAAAATACCTCAGCTTGAAATCCACAGTGGACCTTTCCTTTAAACACAAGGGCCTGCTTTGCCTAAAAAGAGATGACCCCCAGCTGCCAAGTCTGTTGATATAAATCAAATTCCAGTCTATAAAATTCTAAAGGGAGAACTGTCATTTCACGGGACAATTGGTTAAAAATGTTATTGCCTTAAAAGCTACAAGTTTAGTCCTTCAATGTGATGTTTGCTAAATATAAGCAGAGAGAGCACATAATGGAAAAAAAAAAAGCTGCTGGAAAAAAAGCCAAAACCTGATCTTCTGGAATTTCTGTAACAATCCATGTTCACATTTAGCAAATTAAACAGTGACTGTGAAAACAAGCTTGAAATAACATATCTTAAATCAGAGTTTCCATTTCGCTCAAGTGCACTGTGTTAAACATCAGAGACAGAATGTGGCTTGTACCTGCAACAACATCACCCAGTAAAAACTTGAGCAGCAATTCCTTAAGAAATTAATTTCTCAGACCAAAAGAGAAAGAAACAAAGACCTCTCAGATTACAGAGAAGAAGAACAGCAAGGTTTTTGAAATATTCATGTTGAATGTGAACCAGGACACTTACCTGGAAACTGTGATGTGGGGAAGCAATAGGGGGCCAGTATTTAAAAATTACAGATTAAAATTAATTGTCCTGATTGAATCTTCAGTTTAAAATAAATACATTTATGTATTTAGTAATATTTGCCACATATATATATATAAATATATAAAGCCATCTTTGGTTACTTTCTTTTTATAACTGGGAGTAAAATTACAGGGGGCTGGATTAGTGTCACAGCTGCACTCCCTCAAAACATCAGTGACTCACAGATATGCCTTTCCATGCAGAATGTTCTCTTTAGTGTTACAGAAAAAAAAAAAGTGATTTCCTGCATTCTGTGGCAACTTTGGCTTCCTGAGAGCACCATTTAGCTTGTTCTCATAAATCTTCCTACCAAAGGCAGAGAGCTCAGTAAAATTCACTCTCTTACTTAATCAAAGTTATTTTATAAGGCTTTTTAAAAGCAACATCCAAGTACTTAAATTAGCTCTCCCTACTGTTCACTGCAGCTTTCAGCTCCTAATTTTTTAATTTACATGCCCATGTGGAACCACAGTATCAAAAATAGAAGAGCACAAGTTACCTTTGCATTTGTTATTACTGAGACTTTAATCAGCCACGGGGCATAAAAGATTAGGAACATGATGTTCCAAAGTGGAAGTTGTGCAATCATTGATACTAAACAATGAAAACTTTGGCTCCATCCAAGGGTTTTGGAAAACCTTTTTTTTTTTTTTTT
>VYXB01001445.1:53522-132532 GCA_013397135.1 Pachyramphus minor
CCCCCATGTAATAAAACCCTTTCAGATCCTCTGAGCAAAAATGTACGGGATCAACTTCTATTATGCACCTCAAGAATCCCTAGGCCAGGAGAGGTGACACAGAAAAGCCTCACTAAAGTAATTTATGGTTATTCACAAGGGGAAACTTTGCCAAATCTTCCAAAAATGCAAGCATGGCAGCAGCTCCTGCTGGGATCAGGAGTATCACTTGCAGCACTGCTTTAACCACTGCTTCACCTCCACACTTGTCGAGGCATAAATCTTTCATTATGCCTGGGAATAACTGAATGACACCTGGGAACAGTATGGAGGGAGGATGAAAAAACACCCTAAAGCTTCCCACATTTCCTTGAACCAGATCTATCCCACATATTATGGTCAGGCTCACCTTAAATACACTCATTTTATGTTCAGAGCATTCTTGAAGTGGAATAAGAGATAAAGTTGTCCATGCCCTACACTTAACACGGACTGAATATTCACACAGGCAAAATCTAAGGGTATCACAAATCTAAGTGTCAGCTATCAACCTTCTGGAAAGAAGGGTCTGAAATAAAAACATCTATGTATTTTATGCATTTTGTTTTCAACCTGTAGTCCTTGGACCTCTAAGATGACCTGCAAAAGTTACCTAAGAAAAGGGAGCCCACTGCCAAGCTTAAATTCACTATATAGGTATCTGTTTTTCAAATAATAATCAGGATCTGAAAACCAAAAAACAATGCTGAAAAATGTTAATTCATGTTGTTGTAGGATTTCTCTTGTTATGTTGGGCTGATAAAAAATTCTAGGATGCAAGAGGATCACAGAAGCAACTTCTCTGTCTCCCTGTGTTTATAAGGTATCTGTTAAAAGCAGACTGAGTGCTAAAATATTTACAAAATTATAACTGTCACCATCATTAATAGAAAAAATATTACTCTATCAGACATAAATATTATTTATGTATCTCAAAGCAGATCAAAGACATGTGCATTTACATTTACATAATAACATATGATGACATTTCAAGTACAAACTTATCTCCACATTTATAAGTCACTCCATTAAACCTGAGACCAAAACTCACTGGGATAAAACCGTATGAGGTCTTTATGAAGGTCCCTGTGCATACATTCCACACTAAACTGATAGCTGAGGATACATCAATTCCACTTGGATAAATTTAAATACAATATTTAAACAAACTGAGCACTAAATGGTTTTGTGTCAGTCACGAAGATGCCCACAGAGAAATCCATTCACCTTTATTTTTAGCTACCTCCCACCTCACATATCAATACCTCGTTGGAGTATTTCCTGCTGATTGAACATTCAGCTCAAGTAAAATTTCAAATGTACAGATTTATATTTGACATGCCTAATTACAGCTGAATCAGCATTTATGGCACAACACGTTAGAAAATACTTCCCACTGACATTTTAAAATGTATGGTTTACATGTAACAGCTGTGGGAAAGGTAAAACATCTTTGTTCACAGTTCTGAGTTTAAGTCCAACTAACTTACCTTATTTCAACAGAAGGGAAATCTCACAACAGCTGCAGAGAAATTTTTATATGTGCATACATATAAACATTTAAATATGTACACTCACACACACGCACCAAAAGATATTTTAACAATAAAGGGTTGCTATATGACAGTATTCCTCTGCTTTTCTTGCTCTGTCCAGATTCTTAAATAAATAAACAATATCTGGTCAAATGTTACAACAATAGGCCTGTTTCAAATCCAGTTACACCTTTTCAGTTGGTCAAATTAGTCTCACACTAATTCAACCTTCCTCAGACAGATAAAAACTTGAAAACTTCACCAAGTACCTAAATTAAAATACAAAAAAAAAAAAAAAAAAAGGGGGGGGGGCTTTTTTCTTCTTTTAAAATTGAGAATTTAAAAAAATATTCCATGGAATCACATGGCTTAACTCAGCTATTACTTCATTCAAGTTTTTTGCATCTGAAAAATACAACCATTTCTTTTGGATCCTTTTTTTCCTGAACAGAGTGGGCCTGTTGAAATCTAATGTTGCACATCAGAATATCAGAATCCAAGCCACCAGAGAAGTGACAGTATGACAAACAAGCGTGGGGAAGAAAGGGATTTTGGGCTACCATAACACCTTTTTGCCTTTTTAACCTACTGTTTGAGTGGAGGTGGAAACACTTTGTATCTTACTGTTTCAGGGTCTCATCTTGCCTTGCAATACACTACAAATGTGTTGCAGAAAAAAAAAAAAATGAGATAAGTAACGTGCTGTGGTATGTCTTTCTACCAATCTCCTCTTCTCCCACAGGAAAAACAAAGAACTAGTGTATCATGCCTTTCATGTTCCCATTTGACAGGGACAGTTTCCAGAAAATGATCTCTCTACAATACAAAAATTGCTATGAAGGTGATTTCCTTTTTTTTTTTTTTTTTTTTTACATGATGGATTCAGTCATGTCAAATTCCTCTACAAATACTTCAGGTCCCTGAGCACTTAAGGGTCCTTCTAACTGTTGACTGGACTGCTTTTGTTTCCCATGAAAGAGGTTGTAGCTTGCACAGGATAGAAGTGAGCACCCCACAGCATCCACATCTCTGCTACAGCTTGTGTAAAAGACTTACCTGACCTACAAAACCATATCTTTCCTGAGAAGGCTTCTGAAGTGCCATACACAAGGCACAGTAAGGACCAAATCACTAATTTCAAAAATCCAGTTGTGTTTTTTTTTCAGGCTGTTCTGCCCTCCAGATCACCACATAATCCAATATATTGCTCTTAAGTATTCACAACAATGACGTTGTCCCTCAAGTAGAGAAGTGTTTCAAGGAATCTGCACACTGGAGGCCAAGAGCAGATCCCACAGATTAACAGCAAAGCCCTCCCTCATCACTATCCTATTAACATGCTTAACAAGCTGTCACACTTTCCTCCTTAACCTGAAGCACCAGGGGTCTGGCAGGCAGATCCCCAACCCTCTGCCCAAATTCAGATGTCACTGCTGCTTTTCTGCACCCTAAAGATCATCTTGCCCATTACCACTTCCACAGCTCAGGCCACTCTGCTTGGTTACAAATTCATCAAAATGAATTAATTTTTAATTCCACGCTAACCTCAGCTATTATAAATCAAGTCAACCAGACATGGGAAGTGCTCACTGAAATATGAAACTGTCTGTCAAAGAGGCGCCTGATCACAGGTTCAACTTCAGCAATCTGTCACTTGAGAGGCAAGAACAAAGCAAATTGCTTTTCACAGAAATTATTGGAAAATAGCACCTTGATAAATTATGTTGTTTCAGAAAGGGCACAAAAGGAAAAAAAGGTTATGCCAGTTCTGAGCTCTGTAAGTCCAAGTCTGGTGTTCCAGCTTGTTGAATGGTTTAATCATCTGGAAAATACATTTCTTATTTTTTAACCTTTTTTTTTGAATGAATGAAGGAATAAGACTCATTTTGCACAATAAAAATAATGAAAAATAATATAAAGTATTACCACCTCTGTACCTGTGAAAGTAATATCAAGGCTCTTCATAGATGTTTCTCTCACTGTCCTCAGACTTCTGTGCAACAGCTCCAGGGAAAAGGAAATAATCTTACTTTGGGATATTTCATAAAGATTCATTTTATATCCTTCTTCCTGCCTTCTGGTGCTATGTTAGCATAAAAGTTACTTCTTAAAAACAACTGTACAACAGAAGCAGGTTTCAGTTCCACCAAAATTCATGGCTAGGTGTCACGAACCAAGATTTGGGAAGTGCTCTACCCACGCTTGCTACAAGCACCCTGATGGCCATCAAAATGAAGTCTCATGAAAATACCCCCCCCCCCTCTCAGAAAAAAAAAAAAAAGAAGGAGGGGATAGAGGGGAAATCCGTGTGGCTGTTTCTTGCTTTCTAGTTTTTGAGGTTCAGATATACAGTGTTGGAAGTATGAAATCAAACCTTGGTTAGATGCCACTGGAGTAAATGACTGCTTCGGTGTTACTCTTATGGGAGAGTAACTACTTCCATAAACTCCCATCATGAACCTGACTTGGTTCAATATTACCTTTTGCATATTCATATATTGGGCACCACTAAGTGATAGCATAAAAACATGGCACAGAATAGGATGTAAAACATCAGTTGATTTTAGACAGACAAAATGGGACTGAACCTCAAGACCTCCTGTGCTACTCCTTTCTCTCTCTGCTCAACACACATTTTGCATTTACATCCACTTATTTTCAATGTCACTTTGCCACAAAGATGTTTGGCTCCTTAAGGGTAAAATTTCACAGCCAATACCTCTGCAAATGTAAGAACTACTACAGCAAGTATTCTGTAAAATAAGACATCCACAGACACTTCTATTGCTACTGGAGGCCACCTCTCTTGCCTGACAAGAGAGTAACAACAAGACAAATGTTTTCATGTTTTTTAGGATCCACAGTGTCTCCTGGCTGGCAGCCCCACCACTTAAAGTGCAATAAAGCAATTATAAAACAGGTTAAAGTAAGGAAATAATTACAGATGTCCTCCAGAAATGTAAGGATAAAACCACTATCTCACACTCTAACATGTATGCATCATTTACACTAGTTTGTAGTTGAAGGAGTGTAAAACATACAAATTCATTATTTTTTTTTCTGTATCATGTCTCCTGAAAAACTAAGAGTGTTTATTAGTGAATAATCTATTTGTCTGTGCTTGAAAACATCAAAATGATAAAACTTCTAAAAATCATTGTCACTATATGTCTGTCTAGCACTTTTAGCATGTATTCTTGGAAAGGACCTGACTTTATATATATGTGTGTGTGTGTAATATATATATATATGTACATAATAAGTATATGTTAATGTATATGTGTGTAGATATATATATATAAAAAATATATTTGGCAGTTTTACAACAACCTGAATCCTGGTACTCCTAGGATAGAAATAGAAAGGTGGGAATTTTCTCTTTCCCAGGAGATAAAACTCTTACATTGTTGGCACTAGTATTTAATTTAAAATTTAAAAATCAATGTTACTTTTACTAATGGTACCAATGATGCCAATTTAAAACTATCATCCCTTTAAGAACAGGGCAGTTATCCCTGAATGTATGTGGCTCCCATTCCTCTTTGGACAGAGATGGTTTCAGTAGGATTCAATATTTGAAGCAGGACATGTATTTCTTTTCCAAAACCAGAACGACTTCAAAGCTACTCAGACATATAAGATTAGAGCTGATTGGAAAATCCCTCACCAAACAATTTTCTGCTCAAAAATACTGTTCCATCAGGATTGAAATCCCTTCTCAGAACTGACAAGATGTGTGCATGTGCATACATATCTGGGTGACTGAGAAAGTAAATGAACAGCCTGTGCTTGAGCATACAAATCCAGGAATGTCATCCTGAAAAATTGGGTTATTGGAAGCTTACCAGCTGGTATTTCAAAAATAATTTTATTTTTTTTTTGAGTTTGTTTGAATCACAGATTCTCACCTGCTTCACATTCTGCACATACAGCAGCCCTATATTGTCAGCTGGAAAAAAACTTGGAGCTGTTATGACAGTGCACACCTCAGGTATGATCTCTTCTGGGTAGGAAACAAGAGAGCTGAAAGACTGGTCATTTTATCTAATACAGTATTTCAATAAAATTACTGTGCTCTGCCACCATATAAACACATACATACAATGAATTTGCCTGTGCAAATTCACTCAAAGAACCTTCACTGCTTCCAACAAGCTCCTGGGAGGAGCAGAATTACAAAACATCAGTGAGCTGGGACTCATTTAAGCACCATAACCCACCACGCAACACTTAAATTTAGCTACTTGGCAATTCATCAGCAAAAAATAAATAATAATAATTAAAAAATACCCCAAAGCCTACAGGTAAGAAATAACTTTTTTTCAAGATCGTCTTTGGAAGTACCTTGTCTTACATGGCCTAAGCTTTTATGTTCAAATTTATTTTATTCCATTTCCTCTTGAATGGCTGATTTTTCTCTGTACTAAATGCCTATGTGGCTGTTTTTTAAAACAATATCTTATTTTTCTCTATATGTTTGCAGTGCAATGGCCTGGAGAACAGAGTAACTGAATAAGAATGTCATAGAATCATTCAGGTTGGAAGAGATCTTTAATGAATAATACCCTTGATTTGAAATGCAACCTTCAAAACCAAAGTACAATTAAAGTGAGATCCTTTACTAAACTTTTATCTTAAGGATAATCATGAGGAAAAGCACCCATTACATTAATAAACAATTTGCTGAGCAAATAAAAGCAATGTCTCTTCTGTAAGTCACCAGGCAGACAAACTATGAAAGTTAAACTCTATAACTGACCTCAAGAAAAGCCATTTTAGGAACATCTAAAGTCACCTCACTTCTGTTGCAAGGGGCTTTCTCACAGGATCTCATCCACAGTGATACTACATTTATTCTCTTTCATTTTAAAGGGGGAAAAACAAATCTCACTTCTGATTTGCTTCATGTTAGCTATTTTCCTCCCCTGAGAAGGTTTAAATACACATTATGAGTTTGGTCTAGTAATCATTCAAAGCAAAATTCTGACTCCAGCCCACAAGAGCTTTGTCTGCAGAAGGACCACAGGCTTGGCCTCTTGTGAATACTTTCACTTAATACTGAAAGACTTCTTTGTTTACTGAATTACCAGAACATGCATATGGGTATAAATGGGAGGCATTTATCATTCTCAAACAGTGATGAGGTGGCCACGGTTCATGAAGCAAGCAGAGAGATGAGACTCAAGAAATCTGGGTTCTGTTTCTCATTGGGTGACAGATTTATTTATTTATGACCAAGCAACTGCATCTTTTCCTATTTTAGTGCTCTATTTGTAAACTGCAGATGATGTTTTATTATGCTGCAGGGTGCTTTTAGATTAATGAATTAAATTCCCTGATTGATCATTAAACAAAGAGGCTTCTTTGCAAATATAATCATCAGCACAATGAAATATGAATGAGTCACTATTCAATGGGATGCAGGGGAAGCAGGAAATCTCTCCTTTAACAAAGCTAAAGTATCTCTGTAACATTAAGCTGTGGTTTAGTCCATCTTCACTGCAAACACATTTTCCACAACCATCAGATTTTGTGGGCCTTAAACAGAGGGCTAATTTTGCGAAACAGAAACAAATCACAGCGGAGCTTACAGGAGAGCCCAGAAGATCCACCTGAGATGAATTTGGGAATTCCCTGGGCTGTCAGGAGCCACTGCCTTCAGCTGCAGGGTGACCCACAGCACCTATACCCACACAAGGTGTTACAAAGGCCATTTCCCACCTCTCCAGAGGATGGTGGGGCAGCTTTGTGCCTGTTGCCACCTCAGAAGTGCCCCAGCACTGCAGAGGACAAAAAATGCAGGGTGAGCACCTCGGCTCAACAAATCTGCCAGGAACTGGCATCTGAGAAGAATCACCTGCATTTCAGAACTGAAGAGACTGAGTAAGAGACTGCCAGTTAAAAAAAAAATAACATTTCAGCTCTCATAAAAAATACATTTATGCACAAAGCTGAGAAGATATTGAGTATTAACAAAGAATCATTCTGATCATGCTTCACTGCATTATCTGAATAATTTACTTTTAAGCAGTGCTCTATAATGAATTATGATCTTTACTCAGGGCAAACCAGAGTGAAAAGCTGTTAAAACTTCAGTAATCCAATCACAGTTCAGTTCAAGCACAGCAAATAAACATTTTTTTGGCTACAGACATTAGAGCTGCTGGGGTTAATTAACACTAATACTTAATTTCCACTGACAAGTTTCAATTTTTTTCACTGCACTGGTAGCTAGGTCTTTAAAACAGAGTTTTAAAACAGACCTCCCACATTTAAAAGCATCAATTATTATTTATGCCAACAAATCAATTCCTCAAATTTTGCCAATTCAATTAAATTCACGTAAATGCACTTTCTTTTTGCATCAGTACCATGGTTTTTTAGATTACACCCTTATTCACTGCTTTTTAACATACCTTGCATTAGGTAAAGTTCCTCTGTTGCAGGTTTTGTTACTTGGCATTATCAAGAGGGCCGTATATATATATATATATATATATAGTGTGTGTGTATATATATATATATATATATAAAATATATATGTATTCCATGGCAGCAGTGGCCTGTGAACCAAATACTTTCTCTGGCCCCTAAGCTTAGTTCATGCAGTTTTCCAGCCCCAGCATGGGGTCATCCAGCCTTATCCAGCAGCTCCTGTTCATGTTAAGATGGTGCATCCCATGCTGGGACAAGTAGCCTCTCCAGGTTTCACCCCCATGGTTTCCATATGTTTTCATATAAATCTCCCTGCCCTGTATTTTACAAATTACTCTCCCAAGACATGTAAAGTAAAGAAGTAAAGAAGAGAGTTTCAGTTCTTCTCTTTGTGGGATATATCTATGTGTTTATATACATATGTACAGAGATATAGGTATTGGTATCACAGCAAGAAAAATATATATCAAGACAAAGGGAGGCAGAGAAAGACGGGTTTTCTTTTAAGGCACTGTTTGGACTTATTTGAAGCAGAAGAGCAGACCCAAAGCCCTCAGGCATGGAGTCCTATGAATAGAAGTAAATTTAGAAGTAAATCTCTAAATTACAGGGAAGGAGCAAATGGTTACAAACCATTTCAATACACTTCTAACTGAAGCATTTGCTCACGCATTTAGCTGTAATGAAACTGTGATCGTGAGGACTCCCTAAAATACCCAACCAAAAGCAATAAAATCAAAGCCTTCACATTGTCATAATTCTTCTGCAACAAAACATTTGTTGTGATATTTTTTGTAACTGATAAATTTAGTTATTTTTTTATCAAGTCTTGATGTACAAACATTCCATTATGTTTCCCAGTGGCAGAACTGGACCCTGAATAACCAGAGCTGTAAAAACACCAGTGTGTTCACAGCTATTTACATTTTAACCTAAGTTTCAGCTGGACAAAATTACACTCAAAGATACAAAATTATTGAAAGCACTTGTGCTGATGAAGCTCAGGTACTGGTTTTGTATTTTTCTGTAAGATACTAGTTTTAGATGAAATACTTCCTAAAGTTTATTAAATTGGTAACTTGAAAGTTGGGCTCCACCTATCAGTAAACTCAGACAGACAATTGCTTTTTTGCAACTGGATAACAAGCACTTGAATTAGTATCACAGAAATGTTACATACTTCACTGAAATATTTAGAATTTCATGTTGATGTTAGTTATAGAGGCAGCTCTTATCTAAAAGAATCCCACTTAATTAATATTATTAGCACACCAACTGTCTTGCACTTTAAATTACAATATAAAGAAGTGGTTTTGAATGACTGACAGAGCTAAACATCTTCTCTGGGTGAATTAGCTGAACAATTGATTAATTCATGCTTTTGCAGACTTCACGATCTGATTCGTGTTGTGATTTTGTATTTCACAGATACAAAAATAAATTTATTCACTGATTTATTGCGCTGCTTTCCTAACTGTGGGGTGGCATGTTGTTTAAGAAGAGCAGCCATCTTCTCAGAAAGTCACATGTTCTCATCTGTCCAAGAGCTTATTGTTTTGGAATGCTTGGCTTCTTCCCATCAAATCCATGGGAACCCCAGGAGCGTTCTCAGAGCTGGCACAAGCCATACATGGGGTTAGAGGCTTTGCATCTCAAACGTGCAGACAAAAGGAAAAATGCACTCCACCAGGCAACCATTCCCTTACTCCCCACCTTCACAGAAGGCAAAAATCAAGTTTGCTGATGAGGAAAGCATCCCTCCTCATTCAGGCCCTGCCATTTTCTGCTGACAGGCTCCAACGTGCCATCATCTGTCTCTGTCACGGATTGCAGGGGCTCCCGCTGCGAGCCAGCAACGAGCATCAATCCTCAGCCAAGCAGCTTGCCAGCTACTGGAGATGGGAAAGCTGACTTTCTCTACCCACCCACTCCCTCTCTTACCAAAACAGGAACACAGCATAAAAAAGGAGCCTGTGCAAAGGTCCTCAGGCCCATCACAGCGTGAGAAGGTGAAGTAAAAAGTTATGTCAACAACAACAAAGAAAAAAAAAAATGAATGCTTTGATGTTATGAATAGCTGCTGATGCAGAAGGTGAACATGCTGCTTGCAGTGTAACCCCTCCTGCCTTCTCCACACTCCTCAGGAACAACTAGTCACAGAGCCACTGGTCATTTTTACTGCTTTCTCTGCAACTGAACTCCTCCAGAATGAACATTTGTTAGGAAACATTTTATTAGAAGTTACAAAAGCCTTGCAATTATGCTCTTGGGTGAATCTCCAGTGGGACTCTAAAAGACATTTTAGACCTCTATGAGCAGTTGTCTTCATAAACTTCCCTTTTTCAGTCTTTATAACAAAATTGCAGTTGTCTCACCTCTTCATGTTTTTGACTTGACACAAAGAAAACTCCTAATGTGACCTTTCCTTAATTATTCTGCTACATCCAGGAGGCTAAAGTACATAACAGTCAAGTTCATCTCCCCTCAAACATCTTCATAATTACTACAGGAAGGAAAAAAATATATTTCTTCTTTTCCCCTCCACTAGAAACTGCCTCATATTACTGCAGAACCTGATTGTTATCCAAAAACAGTAAGTGTTTCTAAATTGTTTGTGGAGAGAATACGCAACACTGTTTATTCTTTGGAGTGTTTTAAAATGAACCTCTGGATATAGACAGATTTTCAAGTGCTGGAAATAGTCCAAAGAAAGTCAACAAACACATCCTCAAATACCACAAAACAAGTTGCAATGCCCCAAATCAGATTTACAGTCTTGTAATGAAAGACCAAAACCCTCAACTGTATCAAAGTTGACACCTCTAAGGTGTCAAGAATATTTCCAAAGTCCCAGCTCAGACTGGGACTTTTTTTCCTCAAGTAGAGAGAAACTGCTCACACCACCACATATAAAGACATGAATGCGATGTAATTTACTGCATATATTATACTGCATTTGCAAATAATATATCAGAGTATTTCCTGCCATTCAAAAACAAGAAAGCACCTGCAGGTTGAATGATTGTTTCAGCCTGGTGGATGTGCAATATGTGGATGCACAGCTGGAGATATGATGCTAACAGGGAAGCAGGAGGTAACAGCTTCACTGCCATGACTGCATCACAGACAAGGAAGATTCCCAACAGATGGATAACTGACAAGCTATAAGATAATCCCTAATTATAAGAGAATTTGGGATAGAGGGCATGCAGTAATTTAAACACACTGGCTCTGGAAAGTAATTATTGCACTGAAAAACAACACACTCAATTCCAAAGAAGCCCTTAATCCATGTTTAAATAAGCTCTATACTAAACAGACTTGCGCCTGAACACCTGCTTTTACCACAGGATTTGGGAGCAGCTTGTGTGCTTTTCAATTAAAGACTAATATTTAACTTCTGTGGGGGGAGCAGAGCCTACTTTTTCAGGGAAGAGATTAAAAATTAAAAGGTTAGGTTGTTATCACACTGCAGATTTGAACCAGAAGCCAAACCAGAAACGCGATTGAGCGAAAACTCAAGCGATCTGGATGTAATCACATTTCAGATTTGCTGGGGATTAGGATGGATCAGCAGCAGGGCTGCAGTGCGAGGGCAAACAAGGATTAACTTATACACAGCTCAAAATACCTCTGCTACCCTCTCCCTCCAAACCTCTGAGGGATTCACCCCCTGACACCCTGCTCTCCCCTTCTGTAAGCAAGTGGCTGGAGAAAGCAGAGATCAGGAGAATTTAGGAGTTCCCCTGTGCTCCAACTCCTCCCAGGCCACAGCAGCTGTTTGCCTGTGGACATGGCATCAAGCAGCTGTTCCCAAAGGATGTGGATGATAAACTGAACCTCTGAATCATACTTAGCCAGGGAAACTCTATATGTACACATGACCACTGGCCAATGCTTTATTTCGTGTCCCTCTACTAAGTGGCTAAATCCACTCGACAAAGGCTTTGCCAACTGCTGCACCAGAAAAACCAGCCCACCGAGTTCAGGGCAAGATGAAGTCTTTTAAAGTCTTTTAAGATGAAGTCTTTTAAAGGTCATAGAATTGTTAGGGTTGAAAAAGACCTCTGGAGATCATCTAGGCACACCCCTTAAGTCTTCTTCATAATTTCTGAGGCACTGTTGGGTAAATACTCAGAGCCCTTGAAAATTCCGTGATGTAAAGAAACATCATTCTTAAAATGCTGGCCAGAAGAGATTCAGATAGAACATTCACACCTTCCTCTGAGAGGAAGGTTCTCAAGAAAACAACAGATCTTTTCTAGTCTGCAACTTCATTTAGACAAGGCTCACTGAAATACAGATGTATCCCCATTTACTGTACTCCAGACCAGCTTTAAATCTCTCAGTGTAACACACTCATTACTACAATTCTAGTATTATTATTTGCAGACCAATTCCATGTGAGAGCTACTTCATACCCAACCATGGACTTGAAACAGCTACCACACTTTTTCCCCAGAATATCTTTTCAGCAGTTAGGCACAGAGCAAACTTGCACAGAGATACCTTCATTTAAAGACACCACTGATTCATACTCCTGAACTAAAATCTTCACCCTTTCTTTTCTCATGAGCCCCTGACTTTTAACTCTCTTTTTTTTAAGAATACTGATAGCAGCATTTAGGTTTTAGTGAAACAGTATAAACAACACAAAATAAGCATATATTATTTACTATGGTGACTTTTTTCCCCGCCTCCTTTCTTCTCTCTCCTCTCATTCTCTTTCCTGTTCTGACCCTTCTAAAAAAAATGTTTTAGCTATATTTCTTCCACTACCTGCTGTGATTAGTGTTGGTAGAAAAAAATTACAGAAGCTGATTTCCCTTTCATCCTTCATTTCACTAGCAGTACTTCCCCACTTGTACTGTATGAGAAACAAGATTAATTGCTTACTAAATGTCAAGCATAAGGAGAAATTTTAGGTCTTTCTAATTCCATGTTCTATATTGACAAATACTTATTCCTATGACCTCAAGGTAAAAGTTCTGGACACCCCATCTTCACAGTCAAAAATGTCAAAGACATTACACACCGTAGCTTAATGGCAGCTTAATGAATGGTCTATTAATTTAAGAAACAGAATGTTCAGTAGTTGTGATTACCTGAGACTTCAAAACCACTCCTTCAGCTAAAATGTCCTGTTTCCTACCCAACTGCTTCCCCCTCCCTGGTATGAACACAAGTTTTAAGGCTGGCACAGTGATCTCGTGTTCATGGTTAATACACCTTGACTTCAAGTCACAATCCCCCAGCCCTGCTTTAGTTTTCCATATTATTCTTTTGGGAGCAAAACCTGAAATTTCCTAGAGCAAACTAGAAGAGAGGCTTCTTAAAATAAACTGCATGTAGCTGTCAGCTCAGTGTTAGGATCACATTCCCAAAAGCAGAAAATAATCCTGTTAGACCTTCAGGGAATTCAAGTTGTTCTGGCATCTAAAGAGGCACAGCAGATGGAGCTGCCCCTGTTAAGCTGGAACTACAGAATATTGAATAGTTTGCTTGTATTTCTTTTTATAATAATAATGACTACATTACATAATTCATTATGAAAAAGAAGGAATTCTTACTTACTGAATGCTACTACCTAGCATCCTGCTATTAAAGTGGCATAAAAAAAATGCCACAGAACACATTTATAAATAAAAACTTTCTATACAGGCATACCCAAAACTTAGAATTACCTCTTACAGAGATTAAGGGGTTGTTCAGGTTAGGTCAAATTCTGCATGAGTGAACTCTGTAAAAGGTTGCAAAACATCAAAGAACATGTTGAATATTTGACTTTATTATGTCTGTCAAACTTCATGTCTTTTCTTAGTTCAGCTGGGTAACAGATGACTGTTTCAACATATTTTACTGCTTTACTGTAATCACCTTAGAGAATTTCTCTTCCTTTTTTTTTTTTCCTAAGAGAATGAAAGAATTTTTTTCTTCCTTAAGCAGCAGTTTAGTGGCATTTCTTAGAGGTAGGATCTGGGCACCTCTAAGTTATTTATTCTGTTATTCCCCTCACCTTAAAAATCTTGTCCATAAAAAAACATCACAGAGAAAAGAGTCTATGGGGTTTTTTTTACCTAGAACTAATTATTGGGAGAAATGATTCCCCTCCTCCTAATTGGAGGACAAATGAATTCTCCATCAGATTTTGAACTCCTGAAGACCACCTCACTCCTACATGTACACTGACCACTACTGTTCAGGCTGAGCACATGAAATCACTACTTTCAGTAGGTTTCATACTATGTCACATGCTCAATTTACTAGATTTTAAGTAGGTGTGTAAAGGTAGTGTCATTTAAGTGAATTATTAAATACCCTGATAATAACATATGAATCCAAGTGTGAGTGTGAGAGAGACATCCCCTCTAACAGTCATGTTATTTTGCCTGAAAATTTTGAAGCAATCATTCTGTGAAACTTAAATGTGTTTTTACAGCATAAACAGCAGCCTGGACAGGGCCATGAACAACCTGTGTATTTTTAAAGCCCAACATCCTTTTCTATCAACTAATCATCACCATTAATAAAAAGTACTATTGAAAAATAGCTATAAAAGCAGCACTCCTGGGTGGGTTAAGATATGATTCAAGAAAGCATTCCAAGACTGGAAATACCAATGGCAAGTAAAAATGCATTACTTCAACCATATTGTTGAGGAGAACTGTCCTGTACCACTCCTGCAGTTACTCAGGCCTGTCACAGGGTCAGCTTTTACCACATGGCTCTTCCTTCCCTCGTGGAAAGCGAATGTTTCTGTCAAAGAACAGCTGTTCTAAATTATCACATCAAATTTTAACCGTACAGTAGACAACCACTGAACCCAGAGATTCATGACAGCGAAATAGCTTCACCTCCCTGACCTGTGAAGGATTGCCTTAGGTCTATCTCTGCCTCAGCACAACAGCTACACTAATTGCCAGGGTATCTCATGCAGGTGGGTACTTAAAGCTGAAGCCACAAACAAATTCTAGGCCAGCAACTTTGCCTCTTCTCTCCCTCAACACGCTGTGTGAAGTCCATGTTATCGTTTTCCTGGTGTGCTACCAAGAGTAAAACTGCGATTTCAAATGCGAGGGGGATGAGACATTCCAAACTCAACCCTCGTTATTCACTTTGTAATCCGAAGGAACTGCAGATTCTGATACTTTCCCTGCAGTTTAAGTGTCTCAATAAAGTCTGATATCAATTGCTGGTTATTTAGATGTCTGCCAACAGCCTGTTTTGACAACATCTTGTGCTTCATGCTGAGGCGCAGCAGACACATGGAAGATTCCTGTCGTCTTGTGCTCATCTTTCAAGATGGTTCTTACTTTAAGAGCGTTTTCACTGAATGTTATCAAAACTCCCAGCTCTCCCTACAATTGCTCTCTCTATTTAAAGCCTAGTACCAGCTGTCAGCTGTAATGCAAACCCCTGTTAGCCTTTATAAGTTCCACTCTGGAACTAATAAGGGATTGTCAAATAGCTCCTTACACAGACTGCCAGTGGCAGAGAAATACAGGGAAAGGGAGCATGTTCCACCAATTCCCACTCACAATACAACCTTTGTGCAGCCCCCAGCTCAAGCCCATATTGAAAATCACCCAAAGACACAAACATGCTCAGGATGATACTATTCATTTAGTTTTTAATCTTTTGAAAGCCTCCAAATAAGCAAACCCATTAAAAGGAAAAGGTTAAGGAAATGCCAGCGAGATCCCCCCCAGGATCCTCTGTGACAGACAGCCCTGAGATATTTGCAGGAAAATCCTGCACAGAAAAATTCAACAGTAGGGATATTGAACATACAAGTGTCAGAGAATTAAGGCAAAAATGTCTTCTAAACTGGCAACACCTCTGGATTAAACAAACATACAGTGCAACCGTATTAAGTTGCATTTTGTGAGTCATCAAGACTTTTGCAAATATTTCTGTTTCCTGAGTAAACTTTTCCATTTCCCAACTAGCTTCAAGCACAAAAATCAATGCTAAATTCTCTAGTCATGTCATATATTGACACTGTGCCACTCAACAACTACTAAGTTTTCTAAGGATACTTAACATTAGGTTCCCAATCACTCAACATCAAAAACCAAATAGAAATATTTATCATCATATTTCTAAACACCTCTATCCCAATCTCCAAGAAATTCAGTAAAGATTCCTCTCAAGTAACTGCAAAGGACTGAAAAGAACACTTTCTAACATGAGAATATGCACAGTGTTGCATCAAAAAAATCTCTTTTCTAGTCATTTCAGAATGCTCCTTTATAATTTTTTGTTCTTCAAGATGTGTGACAAATGAACTCACAAAGCATAAGATTGGGCCAGATAAATTTTGCCTTAAAAACTCACATGTAAAGTCTGCTGCTTATGATGCACAAATTGGAGAATATTTTCCAAATTTGTGACAGTCAGAGAATGTTACGTAAAAAGTTGGCTGGGACCTTTAGGAAATGTTCAGTGCAACGTAATTCTTCTTCCACAAAAATCATCTGGATATCTTCAACATAACTTACATAAGAGTTAAAAAATTCTAAGCAGGAAGGTAAATCCTTGCTTGTGTGCTCTGTTTATGCACTTATAGAATGCAAAGTAGATAAAAACAATGAATATTTTACAAATAAAGTGATTCATAATTTATAGCTGCTGTCATTTTAGTTTACTAGCTTGAAAGACTAAGAGTCCTTCTAAAAAGCATCTCTCTTGCTTTTTTAAAAATGGAAACAATACTTCAAACTGAAGGAATAAAAAATACACCTCCAACCTCTGCTTTAAAAAATGGGAATCACTTTTTCAGATTTCACGTAAAAGGAAAAAACTTCCTTAAAGTTCCATTATTATATGGTATGATCTTCATCTGATCAGGCCCTACATTTTATTAAATATAATTTCTTCGATAGAGAAGCTAAGAGTTAAAACTATACTTTTTTTAGTGTGAGCCACTCAGCTATTTCCAAGGAAAAACGTCTTTGCAGTTGCAGCATGTGTGTCTTCCATCTGTTTTCACTTGCACAATGTTGAGTAGTTCCACAAGTACCTTATCCTCTTCACATGTAAAGTTATCTTTTTTTTAACTGATCTAAGAAAGTAAAAATTAGACTCACTTATGCAGAGACAAAACTGTTCTTTAAAGCATAAAAAAAAAAAAATCTGGAGAAAGGTTTTTTCTTCCTTTGTATTAATGATGCTTTTACATATTTTAATCTCAAGTACAGCGTTCATTCCACTGAAAGAATGAAGCAACGGATGTGATGGTTCAGATTCAGCAGCCAGAGATGGCATTCCTTTCATATCTCCATAAACTCACAGAGACAAATATGATTTAGGAGATGCTCACTATACAACCTGAACCTGAAAAATTTAGTGTTAAGGGAAACCTTGTGAAGTCATTTTTGCAATAACCAGGCACAGTGGGTGAACATAACCTCTCTCCTTTACCCCTTACTCCCTTTTCTTCCATCCAATCCACCTGATTAATAGCTAAAAATTAAATGCATAAGGAAGAGCTGTTGCTCTACATTCTTTTTTTTTTTTTCTTCCAGCTTTGTTACAGAAAATGTATCAGTCACTTGTGGTTAAAACTTACAACTTTATTACATAATATTACATAGGAAATTTACAGTTCAGACTTACTCAATTCCAGCAACTTTAAATTTAGAACTATACCTTCAAACAACAGCATGCAGAAAATGTTATTCTGTGCTTTTTGAGTCATTCTGTTCAAGTTCAACAATTTAATTTTCCATTTGATAACTGGAACCACAAAGCTTGGTTTTGGTCTAAAGGGTCACCTGTTGGAAGCATTCAAAAGAAAATACTCATACTCCCACATGCATAAACAATTGCCCACTGCATCCTTGCTATTTAAGAAGATCCTACTGAAAAATAACATTCTCCACGTCCAGCTTGTCTTTCTGAAGT
This sequence comes from Pachyramphus minor, assembly GCA_013397135.1. NCBI lineage: Eukaryota > Metazoa > Chordata > Aves > Passeriformes > Tyrannidae > Pachyramphus > Pachyramphus minor. The sequence continues at coordinate 71,417 of VYXB01001445.1, forward strand.
GCAAGAAATAAACCAACAGCAGAACAGACACATTCAGGATGGAAAAGATTTATTAGTCCAAGCCTGCCAGTGCAGGATTTCCTTTATCATCTGGTTACTGCTTTTTTTAAAAACCAGCTCCTGAAACAAGGCTTCCATTATTTCTATGGAGAGACTTCTGGATCATTAAAAAACTATAGACTCTTTTTTTTCCCCCCTACCATTTATCCTACATTTTCTTGTTTATTTTGATGTCATTGCCCCACTGATCAACCTTCAGATTGTGAAATCCATTTCCTCTCTCCAGCATCCAAAACAACACTGAATCCACCTCTCCACACCCAGATCACTCACTGGGCAGGTGATGTGAATGCTCCTTTGCTTTTCTTGATCTTTGGGCTGTTCCAAACACTTTGCCACTGCACAGTCTCCTGCTCTACTTGCAACTCCAACAGTGCAACCCAAGCCTCATTTCCCTTTTCCCAGGAATCACAGTGTTTACTTTGAGTACAGAGGCAGTCAGAAAGGATGAGCTGAGGTACAGAGCAATTTCTCCTTTAAAAAGGAAGGCACCAGCAGAGAGGAAGAGCTGGGAAAGAGGTATTAGAGATGAGATATTAGACATAAAAGAGACCTTGGAAATTGTAAATACAGAAGCTGAAAAGGGAGCAGTTTTCTCACTATACAAGTGCATAAAAAACCCTATCCCACTGACTCTAAACCAGAAGACTTAAACACAGAAAGAAGTTATGCTTTCCACACAAGACAAAATATGGCATTCATTGCCATAAAAACTTAAGAGATGAAAAATACAAATGAGCCAAAAAATAGGCAAATTAACAAGTCACAGGTCACTAGTTTCTATTATACATAATCTTTCTTACAACATGTACCTTAAAAGTCAACAGGAGACTGGAAGAAGTTAAAAGGTATACTCAGTAAACAGCATTTTATATAGCTTTACATATATTTTCCTTAGGAATATGCCATTAGTGACTGTCAGAGAAAGAATAGTAATGCAGACAAACCTCTGACCTGATCTGCTCTGGCTGTTTGATGGAGAACAAGTGGAAAAGATGAGCTTTCCTCACTGAGGGAGGAATAGGATGGAGAATATCAGAAATATCAGAAAGCATTTAGTGGGTAGTTCCAGTCAGTTGTGATTTTTTTTCCTCTAGTGAAATCACACTAATTCTAAGAGGAAAGATGCTATAAAATGTAGGCCAACATATGTATAAGTTGAGGGGGAAAACAGGTATGAAAGAGTGGCTTTTCCAACTTGCTCCCTGACAGGTCTTACTATACTTCAGGCAAAACCAATCCCTCCAAAACACTGGTGCAGGTGCAAAAGTCTTTGCTAGAAAAGGTGCTACATCTTCAGCTGTTAAGCTAAAGTAGATCACAAATGCCAGAATTCCTCAAAGTGAGGTATACAATTCACCTTTGAGAAATCATTTCTTCACACACACATACAAAATAAGGAGGACAAAGATGGTCACAGTAAAATTGTTTTCCTGACTGACAGGAAGGTATTTTACTGCTTATCAGAATCCAGAACAGGACAATATTCTACCCAACAAGAACCAATAAACTGACTAAAGCCAGTAGTCCAATCCTGGCTTTTCAGACCTCACATAAAGATATGTTATAAAAACTTGCATGTTTTTATACCTACACATACACCAATAAGAAGAAATTGCCTGAGCCTTATGTCAGCTTTTCCTGCTTGCACAAAGAAAAAGCAGTTGTGGGAATTGGTACCATTTGTGTTATTTGGGGGCATAACTGTGCCCCAATAATTTTTCAAGTACAAAGAAAAGAAAAAGTTGTTCTTGATACAATTTGAATAGGCTGATCTTTTACCATTAAGCTCCTTCATTTTCATCACCAGTGATAATCTCCTTCTAAAGCAAAATGACGTTGTTTTCGGAAACAGCATTACAGAAACAAAGAAGTCAGAAGCAACCTGAATGCAAGATCATGACACTGAGCTGTTAAATGTTTTCAACTACTGGGAAGACAATTTCTGTTACTACTTACTCCTTAAAACTTCAACTGAAACATTTTTTTTCAGCCCATGCTCATAACACCATTTTGGATCTTTGTCAGACACTACAATTCCAATTCTACTGCCCTTTTGTTAACAAAGAAACCCCAAAACCTAAAACCCAACCAAACACAAAAATCCTTAAACCCTAAGAGACAGAGCAACAGAAAGAGTGAAAGAAAAGGAATAAAAAGATGCAGCTTTGAGCCTGAGGTCAAAACTGAACTGTTTTTTCAAACTTTCCAGCTCCTGCTGAGTTACCAATGCTGATAAATGGGAGGGTTTGAATTACTGACTGCTTTTAGAGTGCCACTTCAATCACACCACACTGGAAATATTTGATAAATGTGACTTCCAATAAAAGTTAGTAGGACATAATATGTTAAATCAGAATAAACCAGAAGGACCTGTCGCTGTTGTTAATGGTTTCCTCATATATCACTCNCTCAAATTTGGCTCAGTTGTAGTCTGTTGCTTTCTGGAGTCCTTGTCTTTTTGTGCTCATGTGTAACCGAAATTCTAAACCTACAGCTTTCAAACATTTACAAGGCCACGGGTTCTGTAATAAGCAAGACTATAAACACTGGATGAAAGAATATTTGTGATGTTATAGCATTTCTCAGAGTAGCTATAGGAGGCCCTAGCTAACACATTTCTGAGCAACAAAATATTCTCCCCTGAATTCAGCAAAAGGAGAATTTAAATTGTTTTTCTTGATATCAAGCATACTCAGATTGGGTACCCAATTTATTCATTAATGGCTAAAATTAATTAAAATCTACTTAAAAGCAAAATCAAACAAAACACACCCTTAACCCCTTTCCTCCCAGATCTCCCTGGCATTTTCTGAGAAGAAGAGTAACAGTTTTCACAACTACCTGTCTATGGCTTGGTAGCTGCACAGGAATTACTTTTTTGACATAAAGTTGTTGTAGGACTGATTAAAAAGGAGCTTTCTCAACCAGGTTCAGAATACTTCAAATTTCTCTTGCAGATGCACACATTTGCACATGTACAGATACAACCCCCCCCTCAGTAAACATCTCAGCTACTGCTCCTTCTACGCATGGTATTTCTAGATATTTAAATTTTACTTATATATTTAATGGAAGACCCTTTGCCAGCACCCCTTAAGGCACTCTGTGAAAAGAGGTTTAAGGTTCAACTAGCACAAAACTTCAACGTGTAATTTTATAAAAAGCATAAAAATATAAGCCACCATCATTTTGGTTGATATCAAAATTCCAAATCCCTGGTGTACTCCTGTTCTTGGGAGCGTTCCCATAACCACAGTTTGCAGAAACAAAAGGTTTGGAGGAAACTATTTGGAGTTAAATACATGAGCATTTCTGAAAAAGCCATTTTAAAGTTCAACTATTAATTTTCCAAATGTACCTGCATTTAGTAATTATGCCACCAGAACAATGCTACATGGATTTTTCTGACCAATCCTAATTAATCAACACAGCTCAATAGCAAAAGTCATACATGGAGCCACAAAGCTTTTAAAAAAAAAAAAATCACATATTTTGACACAAACAAAGCATTTAAGTAAACTATAATATACTGAAAGGAAGTCCAGGAATGGTAAGAGAGGGTAGATGTGCTACGCAGTGTGTTTACTAAAAATCAGCTGTTGACTCTTATCAAATACTTTCAGCAAATCACATTATTTACACAAGTTTAAAGAAACGGCAACTTAAATAAAAGGCAGCTTTAGGAGCTCATTTATTTCTGCCAGGAATTTGGAGAAAATGAACACCCCCCAGTACACAGAGCAGGGGCACAGGGTGCAGCCCCTGCCAACAGCAGGACTAGGAACACGGAGGGCGTTGTTACCTTGGCACGCAAAGCCTCTCTCTTCGTAGCCAGCGTTACACAAGCACTTCCCTATGGGCACCAGCCACTCTCCCTCTGTGCTGCAGTACATCTTGGGTGGCTCCTCCTCCTTGGAATGGTTGACACAAGAACCCCGTACCTCCACCAGCGACTGGGAGTCCATGGGCACCGTGTCAGGGAACATGGCGAGGTTCTTGACGGTGAAAGGGCACTTCTTGAAGTACACTCGCACCGAGACTAAGGCAACACAAGCACCCACATCTTGGAAAGCCAAGTAAAAGCCTTTCCTGCTGATGGGCCCCACCTCCCGGACCTCTGTGTTCAGCTTGAGGATTCTGTCCCCGAGGTCCATCTGGGTGAAGCTCTCATCGGCCGCGATGGTGTCGATCTTTGTAAACTGCTGCTCCTTGAACTTGACCGACTGGTCGTCGTCAGACTCCATATAGTACAGGTTGAAGGTCTCTTTGCAAGTGCCCAGGACTAGAGGGATGCTGTTGCAGTCCCTCAGGGTGAACTTGAGCTCCACGTAGATCTTCTGAGCTGAGTTGCGTGGAATCCAGTTTGTCCGCAGCCAGTTGTTCTGACTGTGATCCATAACATTGCACACTTGGTAAGTTCTGATTGGGGTATAATGCTCATCAACACCACTAATCTCTTCCCACTGGGGGGGAAAAAAACAAACAAACAAAAAAGAAAATATTTTAAGATTAATGATTATGCCAATGAAAATCACACCTAGATGAAAAAGCAAAAATATCTTTGCTTAGACATCGTGATAAAATAGACAATAAAGTGTGATTGGACTTGCATGCAATTTTTTTCCTATTAAAACATATAAACATCTTAAATGGACACAGAATTCACCATTAATAAGTCAGTTTTTACCCAGTTATTTCAAGGTGGCATGAAAGAGATGCTATAGCTGTTTGATTTATTAAAAACCTGTGATTTCCTAGACTATACCCAGTGCTGCCCTTTCAACCACGATTCCAGAACGTCCTTCAACTGCACCCACCTGAAATGGAAGAGATTCACAAGGGCACCACCACATTTGCACTGTTAGAACCAGTTGTATTTCAAAGATTAAACAAGATTTGAAATCTTACTAACAGCCAATGGCCCCAACTGAAATTCCATATAGTCATAAAAAATCCTTACAGTTTTACATTTATTCAAAGCATGACAATTGGTTTTGGCTGGTATATACATGCCCTGGACAAACAGTCAAGCTCAGTCCAGTTTGCAGGGTTATTAAGAATTACTTCCAACTTACCATACCTTGGTTAGTTGATTCTTCTGTGGACTATATATTCTATGTCACTAAAATGTTTTTTGAAGAACACACAGCCATCATTTGTTTTTAGAGCAGCCATCAGCTGACAAACTTACTTGACAAGGAATGGGCTGCCTATTTTTTAATTACTCAAAGTGGCTACCTGATTTCTAAAGTCACACTTACCAGAGGAATATTTACCAATCACAGGAAAAAAGAAATCCTACCAGGGTACTTACAGCAAATATTTATTGTTAGTCTTTTACCATACACAACTAAGGAACTTTAGGATGTATCTTTCTTCACTTTCTCCCTGAATGGGAGAGAAACTGGAGATGCAGAGCAGATAGAATTAGGGATGTTGTCAGAAATCAGTGCCATTCTTGTAGTAGGGAGACAAAGAACTATCACACAAACATCTTCCCTCAAAAATCAAGTTACCTCAACGTTATATTTAAGATCTCACTCTAATTACTTGTTTTACATTAGCACCTTTTGCTGCAGGACCTGAGTGTACTGCAGAGCAGACACTGGGAGAGGAAAGTATTATTCCCACTAAGAAAGTGAAGTGCAGAAGTGTTCACAGTTTCTTGGTTTTACAATATAAGCATATCTTACACATATACAAAAAAAAATTAAAAAAAAAAGTGGCCACATCAGAGTAGCTTCTGAGAGTTCTCAGTCCTAATCCACTGATCTAAGAAAGTTTTAATATGACTAAGAACTGGTCTGCACAATGAAATCATCCACACACCACTGAAGATGTGATTTTAAATCATGTTATTAAACCAGCAGATAAAAGCAGTATAAATACTCTTCCTTTAACTGAAACAAAGTTTACTGTAGTTCAGTCTACAGAGCTGACTGTACACAAGTTTTATCTCTTCCTGACTAGTTCAACAGGGTTTAAACCACGATCTTGGATGTTTCTACAGCAGCTGAAATGCTGCAGCGAGCCATAACATGCTACTTTGCTAAAAAAAGCTTGCAGGGCTGGGTCCTGCTGAGTCAAAATTCCTCAAAGAGCCATTCAGATGCCACAACTGCCTCCAAAGAAGCTGGATGTCCCCATTTATCTGGAGGTCTTACCTGGACAAATAAAAATCCACTTACAACCACCAGATGAAACGAGACAAGATTATATAATGAAACCCTATTTTATGAGCATTTTAAGCAGCTCACACTGATTCATAAGTCATGCAGTGATTTTCTTTGGCATAGAATTTCCAATCAGTTCAACATGTTTTAAATGCCCATCAGGAGATGGGAACAACACCAGGAACTTGTAGAGTTTAAAATAATCTCCACAATTCAATATCTGTGATCAAAGTGAAAAGCAAGCAGTACATTTGCAATGCTCATACATTGCAACTTCTCCCAGTAACTCTTCTTATTGCCATCTCCAGGTGATCTTAAAAGATGGCAAACAGATTATCAAGAACATTGAGACAATTTCCCTTCCATGACCCATGAGTTTTTTCTATTAAGTGAGGTTTCTCAAACACCTGTATTTGTACTCCTTTTAATTTTTATTTCTGTACTTGTAACTCATGTATTCAGCTTGCTCTGTAAAGTTGCCATAGTTAATAGTCACTTATTCAGTATTACGGTATTCAATGCAGTTTTAATTTGTACACCCATCATTCTGACCTATATTCCCAGACAGCTGAAAGAAAAGGACAAGAAGGCAGGAGTTAAAAATAAAGGAAGAAATATATAAATAGGAATAATTATGGGAAAAAATTAAGACATTCCTTATAATAGGAGACATAGATCTTCCTTACAACAAAAGCTACAGAAAAAAATGCCCTTACTGTAGATAGCAAGAGATGCAGAGAGATGAGAAAAAAAATTAGAAACCAAAAGTCTCTAAGCTAATTTTAAACACATGAGAAAAATTCTGATCTGCCAGGAGGTGAGGGGTAAATCAGCTAAAAGAGGAGTACAGAATTACTATGCTGTAATATTAGTATCTCAGGATACAGAAAGAAAAGAACAGCATTCTGAGCAGGCAGGAACCTGGGCTTGAACAGGTCAAAATAGAAATGAGGCAATGAAATGCAAAGAAAAGGCTACAACAGAGATGTGAGATGCACTGAAAAAACCTTCAGAGGTAAAACAGATGTTTCTTTTCAGCTCATGCATTGAATACAGTCTGCTGCAGTCTCAGCTTCCTCTTCTCACACCTAAACTTTCCAGAACTATTCCCATCCCACGAAATACCAACATGGGATGGGGGGGGAATTTCCATTGAATCAACTCTCCTAAACAGTACATCTTGCAACCACTACTGTTCCTGCAGGATCAAGAATGCACTGCAGGGACAAGAAAGCATCCAGCAAGGAAGTGTGGCCACCCAAATTTAGTCACCACAGAAACCCACCTGGAATTTAAAACAAAACTACAACAAAAAAAGGAGTATTTCTGACGATACTGCATTTTCCTATGCAAAATTTTAACTTTGTTGAGGCTTGGCTAAAAAAAAAAATCAGAACAGTTTACATTATTATTCTTCAGATAGGTGTTAAAAATAAATCCAAAGGTACCAGAGTCAGTTATCCAAGTCAGGAAGAGCTGGCACTATGTAAGAGTGAGGGAGGAGGAAGGCTGCTCGTGGGAGTTGGGCTGAGAATTTAAAGCAAGTGTGCTGAGATGCTGACAGAATGACTGTATGAAAGATCTGTGCTTAAATTATGTAAATAAGAAGCTGGCAGGACTCAAACCTAATTTGCACCTCAGTTACTTGGATAACTCTAGTCCATGGGGCATTACACTTCAGAGGTGTCCCAATTGCCACTTCCTTCTTCCAATACTGGGCAGTTACAAAACTAATGGATGTTCATCAGTCCTGGCTGTGGTTAGACTGGAAATTAATGGCCAAGTCCTAAATACTGGACAGATGAAATGACAGGACTTTCCTCTGAGCAGCCCAATGGGAATGATAAATTCAAAATATTTTAGGAAGATATCTCTAAAAACGTGTCAGGGATTCTACAGCAGCATAATGTGGGACACACAATTTCTGAATTTATATTATTATACAGTACTTATATCATATTGATGCCTTCAGGCACATTCAATGCTTTTGAAACATGTCCAGGAGAAGTGCCATAGCACCACTCCTTTCCCAGCATGTAATTTGGCTTTTGGAAAATGTTCTTTTGTTTGCTTTTCATTTTTTTAAATCTTCTTTGGATACAGTTAATGACAGGAAACGAGAGATTGCTTTCAGTGGTATAGAAAAGTCTCAAGATCCCCAGTGAGAAGGTCTAACTCATACTGATTGACAAAGTTAGGCCAAAAAGGATTTTATTTTCCAGAACAGATTCAGCAGAGTGTGCTGGACTGATGGCTTTGGTTTATTTCTTCCAATCTCTTTACAAAAGAAAAGTATAGAAGTGAATGTAGGACGTTTCCTAGGATGTCATGAGCAGCCTCAGTAAAAAGTTCCCTCTCAATGTGGGAATCTGGGACATGAGTGATCTCCTCAATTCGTTCATCCTGCCTGTGACATCAGTTTTTGTGCCTTATTATACTAAAAAAAAACCCAAATCTTCAGTTTACAACAGGAAATTGAAGGACATTTTGTGATTTACAATACAGGTATGCAACCGCACGATCCCAAAAAAAACCTACATTTCATCTTTCAGCATCACACTGCCATAAAAACCCCTGAACTACAAAGCCTTAAACTCCAACTAAAAATGGAGCTCTGTCATTTCTCAAGGAACCCATGGAACCCAGGCAGCTAATTCCCTGACAATCTCAGGCAACAGTATAATAACAACATTTACTTGCAATTTTATTTTCCATTAAGAAAATTGGTACGATGTTTTAATTGCTATGAGCACCATTTAGAAAATGCCCAACTGTCCTCCAACATAAATATGGCTTTGAAACTTCACCAAAACATCTTCATGGGCTGGAATGTACCACCCCTGTTGAGCAGAGCACTGAAATCTTTGCTTATTTCTAAACTAATTGTTTAAAACTGGGGGTTTTTTTCAGTATAATTGCTTTTCAGTATCTATGAGGTGTTCACAGAAGCCTCTACAGAACCACCATTCAAATTTTACCTGAAAAAACACATTTTGCTCCAATACTAAAAACTAACCCCCTCACTGACTCTTAATATTCAGCACAGTTTGGAGGCTCATATTTTCTGTGGGGCTTTTTGTTTTGTTGGTTTTTTTTAGTTGCCAGGCAATCACAATAAAAAGAGGTAAACAAGTCATGCCACAAGCAACAGAATTAACAAAGTTAATTCTGGTTTCCTACCAATCTGTGTCTTATGGACTCAGATGTCTAATAAAAGGTTAAGTGCAGAAAAGTCTCTTCCTCACTGTGACCATTAATACCATTTCTGTGTCTCTTCCTGTCACTTTTTCATGAATCTTGTAGGGATAAAAGCCTTTGGAAGCCTCTGCTTCTCTGTGAAATTGTTAAAATTCACCTTTGATTTCAAAAACTATTAAGCAAGGTCTTCCTTTCCCTCGCACATACACACATTAAAGTGCACATATATCTGTTTATTTCCCATTTTCACCAGAGATTATGCCAAAAACAAGGCAATGGCTTCACCTACAAGCCAAGCACAGTTTTTAAAACTGTTAAGATTAGTGTAGGCACAATAAATTTCTATTAAGATTTCAATAGAAAAAATAAAAATATACTGTATTTCCTACAAAACCCCAAAATATTCTATTATGACATTTCATGACATTATTTCATGACATTAATTACCTGAAAACATAACTCAAGTTAAGTATAAAACATATTTTATACCATAGAAATGTAACAGGTCAAGACTGAAAGCCTCAGGCATGAGAATATTCACCACTTATCTACATAACATTTGTATTATTTGGTTTGGGGGTTTTTTTAAATGACTTTTGTAAGAGAACTTGACCTAAAATCTTCCAATATAATAGGGAATTATATCATAATTCAACATATATATTCAGTCTAAAACTTTCTTTCTCTGTTGCCCACTGCCCAATAGTTCAAGCACATTTGGGAAACAGGTTGTAGGATTTAAGACAAAATTAATATTTTTGATGCCTCCTTTATTTTAGCACTTACATCCTCTGTGAACTATTTTATTGTAATATTAAATATGTCCAAATTCAGATCAGTAAGTGGATCAAGATTTTGCATATGTTGAATATAATTCTAATGTATCCTTCTGAACTTCAAAACCAGTACACAGAGAGAAAGAACTTTTCCAGTTCTTTGAAAGTAAAAGTGTATAAAAGGAGAGTTTTCTGTAGACAACAGCTGAAATTCTGCTGAGAAGTGAGGAAATAAAACCAACAACCAAAATTAACACACATTTTAGGACAGCTTGAGATTAGCAGTAAAATATTATAGATATATATACACACACATATATATAATGTTATATATATATATATATAATTATTTTATATATATATAAAATTCAAGTCTAAGTGAAAAATGGAACCTTCCAACATATTAAGTATAAACTTAACAAAATAGTAGCAGGATGCCAGAGCTCTGAGAGCTTCTTATTATCAAAAACCCTGTAATGACCATATATCACAGAAGAATGCATTCCAGCCCAACCCATCAATATGAAAACACTTTCTTCGTGACATCACCAAAGATTCTGATTCAAGACCCATAAATACCAACCAGCTGAGATCAGAGGACAGGAAATTATCTGCTCTGGGAGTTTAAGAAACTTAAAAAGTAGCATGGGAATTTTTTTTCCTACATTTGGCATTGAAAAAAAAAAAAAAATCAATGAAATTACCTCCTGGTACTGGCTTTAGCCCCAGTTTTTATTTTTAGCTTTTGCTAAAATGAAAGGTGCAAATGAAAGAAGGGGAAGTTGCATTTCAAGAGTTTCTGATTAAGTTATGAGAAATGAGAAGGCTCTACTGTGACAGAAAATAAGCACATTATAGAGAATGTAAGGTTCAAACAAGTCTATAAATTGTTATAAAATTACAGACAACAATATTCAATCTAAGATTTACTTGTTATTACCACTGTGTTCTCCCTCTCTGTTCAGTTCCCCACTGAAGTCTTTACATTTGTGGGAGCAGACAAAACACCCCTGACAGCACATCACCGTATTCAGGAGATTTGGTTCACAACTTCAACCTAAAAGTTGGGGTTTCTTCATAACTTAGCAAAACATTTCAGAATGACAAGACAAAATATTAATATCTTATGTCTCTTGAGAGCTCAGGTGAGATGAGAAGCTCATTAAGAGGATCCAGATACGAAACTTCCCCAGCAAAAACTGAGATGTAGCATCTTACCACACAACTAGCTTGAAATTTATCCCAAATTATTCAAAACAATCAGATCTAATGGAAATTCAAACTCAAGGGGAAAAAAATTGTTGGGTTTTTTTTTTTCCCCCCTCCACCAGAGGAAAACTACCCTTTTTTAAAGAAAACCTTATCCTCCTCACAAACATGTGTTCCCTGGCACATGAGCTGACAGGCAATTGGACAGGACCCATGTCCCACGTGCTACCTATAGCACAATATATATTACCACAGTGATCTGAGTTTCTTTCCAAGCAAACAAACCTCATTTCACCGAGGCATAAAAACTGCATTCATAACTTAACATAAATCTTGACCCTCTGTCTCAAAACAAAACCACCAGAAGCGTTGGCTGCACTGATGCCTCTTAAGTTTTTAAAGATCTGGGAAGTAAAATAAAATAAATATTGCAAGAAATGATGTTAACAAAAATAAGTGCAACTGTCCTGTAGCTGCTAAGCACAAATAAATACACACAATATTTAGAAAGCAAGAGTACATACCTTATCATGGGAATACTAGACTAATAATTAAACCAAACTGTAGAAAGATAAGTAAAGCCATCTTTTCCCCCTCATCTCTAGCTGCCAGACAGATGAGCACTTCATTATCAAACTTGTAAGGACAGCTGATTCTCACCCTTCTGCAAGCAAAATCCTCTTAATCACAGCGAGGTAAAAAGGTCACCACAATGAGGAAAACATCTGACTTTCTAACATGTGAATCCAGCATTCAAACAACCATTCAGAGCCTGGACAAGAAAAGCATTTACAGCTTTATTTTATTTTTTAATTTTATATTTTTTAGGCTGCATGTCTCCTGGAGAAACAGGCTTCAATCTTATTTATCTCACGGGTTAAGTAGATTTTCTGAGACGTTCTCAACACAAGAGTCCCCATGGTGGAAATCTGTGCTGAGCAATCACTCACATAAAAGCACTTTTCTCCACGAGCATTGCACAACCCAGGTAAGATTCAGCCTTTAAGTGGTTTCAGAGATGGAAATGAGTGGCTGTTTAGTACAACAGGTAGTTCATCAAGAAGAAATTCATCCAAGGTGGAACTCCCCCCACACTGTGGATGTGGCAGTCTGGTGAAAAAAAAAAAGTGTCCTTAAGATGTGTCCTTATAATTAGAAATGGTTTCACACAATGCTACCCATAATACTTTCAGCTATATGGTTCATAACAATAGGCTTTTATTTATTAAAATTTCTTAATATTTAATAATAACACAGATAAAAATAATCAGGTCCTCCATCACTACCACCTTCACCTAAAGCATTAATATTGGATGTAACCCCACAAGTAATGATGGCAAACCTTTACAAAGAAATGATCATGGCATAGTCATTTAAGAATGGAAAGAATGCACTTCCCCACACTATTTGTTGGTTAGGAAATATGAAGATATCCCTTGTCCACATTTATGCCTTCATTTTCTAATACACAGATTAGGCACAAATTAATAGTGGGACAATATTTTTGTTACTGTTTTAGTTATTACTTGGGCTCTAACAAAGAGTTGGTCATGCCTTCATAAAAAAAAACCCAAACCATTAGCAAATGCTTTCAGAAGCATCAGCAAGCAAGAATTTTTAGGCATGAAACCATTACTTAAATGGGAAAACACCAATGCAATAGAGAAAGTGAAAAACATCTGTGGCACAGGAACACTTAAAATTTCACACTTGAAAAGCCTCTGCGGTTTGTTGCCCTGTATTTGGCAGCAAAACACAAACAAAAAAAGCATTCCCATCAAAATGCACAAAACAGGTGGATAATATAGCATTTCCTTGCTAGTCTGGCTTTCAAAACAAGGTATTTTTACACATTTCCTGCAGAAATCCCAAACCACCCCATGTTCTCCTATTGTCATTAACACAACACTCAGTGTACAGTGAAATTCAGTAGTGTTGTGCTGGATGTAACTGCAAAAAGCACCAGCTGCTGTATTAGGAATGGCATCCTTCCAGGTCTCAAATGTCTTATTTATATACAGTGGAATCCTTCCAGCTGTTTAATATTTAGGGCTAATAAATATAATTGGCAGTACTACTGCACAAGGGCAAGTAACACAAATACATATAAAACTACTTCCCGACAGAAAACCTGATTTGTTCTTAGATGATTAAACCCAAGACGGATACAGAGTTCTGAGCACGTTTTACATAGCTGCCTTTTTTTTTTTGTTGTTAATCAAAAAAATATTTGCTTGTTTTCCAAGTGCAAAACTCAACAGAAGAAAAAAAAACCACCAGGCACTGTTACACCTGCAGATTAACTCTGTATTGAGTGGGAGGTGAGNGGATACAGAGTTCTGAGCACGTTTTACATAGCTGCCTTTTTTTTTTTTTGTTAATCCAAAAAATATTTGCTTGTTTTCCAAGTGCAAAAAACTCAACAGAAGAAAAAAAACACACCAGGCACTGTTACACCAGCTGCTCTGAGACCAATGTTGCCTTCAACCAGCGTCTTCCACCGATCCTGAATGAAGATAAATTGGCCAGGTAGAAAGACAAGACACAGCACAAGTTTCCAGGGTGGGTGGTAGTTTATTATTGATTCCTTGGAAAATGCTGGATCATTCCAGAAAGCAGTCACACCACAGCCAGTCAAGAAGTGACACTTACTCCCACAAGTAATCCTTCTATGCATGTACAGGACAACGTGACCTCTCACAAGCAGATTAACTCTGTGTTGAGTGGGAGGTGAGCTCAGTGCAGCTGAGAACGCACAACAGAAGACATGTCCTAAGATTTGTGCTCCTGTTTCCAGCTTTCTGGCACACTTGATGTTGGCAAGGCCACTGCATCATTACCAATGTAATTAATGCTGAAAGTAGTAGTCTTTCCTCCAACTCAGGATGGTCAAGAAATCCAAAGAGCTGGATGTCTTTACTCTGAGAAAAGCTTCAGGATCTATGGCCTCCAACATGATAACCTGCTTTAAGATCCCAACACTGGCTGCAATCCTGCACAGCAGACAGCAAAAGGCAAGCACTGTGACTCTGTCCCTTCTGTAAGGCCTTGATTCCACTGGAACCTTCTTCAGCTCCCTGGCACAACCCAGATGGAAAACTAATCTACAAAATGGAAATGTTTAATTTGCATGAGTGAAACACGGCTAATGCTTCGTAATGTCGTATGAGAGAACAATTTAATTTGAAATCTTAAACAACTTCCATGACAGCTGGAGCCCAAAATCAATTCCATTAAAGCCTGCTCAGTGTAATTACCATAATTTAGAGGTATTTGTGTTGTTTGGTTTTTACTTAGATCATATCTCATTGCTCTTTTTTGATATTCTTCAGCTAAGCAGTTACACACTCACAGATCACTTCCATGCTTCCATCTTTAGCACCATTTTTTAACAAAAACTTCCTCTTTCAACCTCTTTGTTCAGGCACTTCAGAATAGCATCCCTACCCCATTCCTACATGGAATGGTCTCCCAGTTAGGTACACAGAAGGTCTCACAGAAGGACTAACATGGCCCTCACCTCCCGAAATCAGCTCAGAATCAACTCATTGAATCTAAAACAACAGGGCCTTAAAAATCAACCAGGAGCTTTGCTATTAACAAAACACGTGAAGTACTTAAGACTATGATCTTCTTCTAAGTCATCAATAAAACACTTTTTCCTCCTAAAATTGCTTTTTTATTCTGGTTGAAGGAAACACACCTACCCTTTTCCTAAAGAAAACAACACCTGAAATACTGTCTCAGCCATCACACCTTCCCTTTAATGAGGACAAGACAAAAATAGGTATGACATATACCTGAAAAGCATAATGTTGTTTCCTCCAATCCCTTGCTTGTGAAGTATTGAAAAAAAATAGCACTAAATAAAAATAGTACATGTATTACCTTTTAAATTTAGGGACTTCAAACCCAAGCACATGTTGAAATCAGAGAAGACTCATTATGCTTAAAAGGCTAAGTTAAAAATACCTCTAAAAAGGTTATTATTCTTTTGTCAACTGCTGAGTCAAAAGAGGAAATTGTAATTATATTTTTACTGTAGTTCTATGGAAATTAATTTCTTAACCATACAATTAGGAAAAGTTAGTTCTATGCACATATTTCCAGTTATTTAATTGAAAAATATGTTTAATACAGGAACTCGTGACTTGACATTTCATATTTTCTGAAGATAAATTCATTTCAGTTCAACAAGAAGAAAGTAATTAGACTGGGAATTCTGGAGATAGTCCAGATATCTTCTCAACCTCTGGCTAAGATGCTCTTGATTTCTCAAGGCTCCAAAACATTATTAAACAATTACTTTTCCGATGTCAAGCTAGGGATGAAAGAGGAACTCATGACTAATTTAATATGAGATAAATAAACAGAAGTAACTCAACCAGGACTTTAACCAAAGACTCTTGAGGAGCAATGGCATTAGCTAACTTTCACAGGTCTATACTGTAGCAGTACACTGGAGATACACCATTTTCTGAAAATGCTCTGTTCATTATTTGACAAACTAAAAACATTTAGAACTGAAAAAAAAAGTAAGCATGGCACAGTTTTACATCTAGAAACAAATTTAAAAAAAAAGAAAAAAAAAGAAACAAAAAAACCTTCAAACTGTTGATCATCATCTTATAGCCATTGGGCAGCTTTCAGGTTCAAACAGTTTTAGTTTTGAGTGAACAGAAGCTCATGAGATAAAACAGCTCACAAACACACCAAGTAAAACTTGAAGAAAAAAAAAAATCTGCTGTTCACACCACATCACCTGTGTCTTGCACAGCATTTTTGCTGCAGATCCCTCGGTCACAGGTCACTGCAAGCCCAAGGAGGAGTCAAACATCTCCTGGAATAGGAGACACTCAATCCTAAAAATATTGTCATATTTTAGAGAAGCCTCACAAAGAACCTCAAATTCGAATTCCATTTAATAGCTGTATTTGTATGCTTACTATGTGGGAGGTTGAGAGACATTAGCAGGAACATAAACTCCTGACCTATAACCCCACCAGCCAAATTCCTCCATAAGACTCTATATGTAAATATGAGGCTTATATTTCATTTTCTGGCTTACTATGCTATAGTGGAACACAATGTGCTTCAAGAAATCCACTGCACTAATTATTATCACTGGTATCAATATTTTATTGCAGAGATTAAATATGGCTCAGAGAATTATTGGAAAGCTAAACATTGCTCATTAGCTCTAACACTGAAAATATTTTTATAGATTACCTTTATTTACTTTAACTTCATTTCTTTATCATAACTACCTTCAACGTAAACACACTAAGTAAAACAGCACTGCAGTTTTTGTATTCAAACATTCAAAACGGCCTCACTTTTGAGCCCTGTGGTCAAAAAAAAAAAAAAAAAATTAACCTTGCACTGCTCTCAGTGAGACACTGATTACATGCTGTGAAAAGCTCAAAATGAAAACAACTGCACAAGAGAGGATTTTTTTTTACCACAAAACACAGGGCTAAATATAAATGAAAGCCTGCTGGGAGTACGTATCGATAAATGTGAGTGTGTTTGACTCAGTTCTCTGCACTTGGGGCTGCAGAAGGGGGGGGAAAAAAAATAAATCAGACAAGGATTTCACTGTTTTGTTTATTTTGCTGAATTGTGGCTCCAAAGGTTAAAGTTTACACAGCACTAGAACACAATGAGACCCTCTATTTGCCAGCAAGGTACCCCTGCAGCAGTGACCATACGGTCCCCCCAAAATGTCCTGACAATGACCTCAAAAGTAATGAGTGAATCACAGCTCCAAGGATGAGAGACAAACCAACCTTCACGCTGCCTCATCCTCCAGGTTTTTTCCTGCCCCAGGGTCAGGAACTGTGTCAAATTATTTATGTTTCTGATAAAGACTCGATTTCGAGACTCTGAGATAAGACCATCACAGGCTTCCTATGTGAGTTGAGACTTTGAAGTCCCACAAACCAGAGATAAAAATGACATTTTAATATACTTGGTTAGGAAAGCTGCCATGTGTAGGCGACTGGCTTTCAGATCTTCACTTGCTTCCCAGGGTCCAAGTGAACATGTTGTGAGCATGAAATTCAAAGCCCACAGAGAACCTGAGCTGTCAAGAATCTTTGCCATGGCTGGAATCAGAACCCTCTCCTACAAGATGGATGGGACCTAGTGAGAAACCCATGGCACGAAAACACTTGGAATGTGCTTCAAGCCACAGGAAACGGGAAAAATTGAGGATCACTGCTGATTTATAACCCATGAAACACAGCTAGTAATGCAGATTTACTGATATGCAGCAAAGTTCAGAAGTGCATTTCATAGCTGTTCCATACTTACATGTCCCAGAGCCAACATCCCAATTGGCAAAGTTTGGGGAAATGAGAGCTACAGCTTGAACTGAACCTCCATGTCACTCACAGCTTACAACAGCAGAAAAAGAGCTGGAGAACCAAGGAAGCTGATAATCCTAACAGGCAGAGTTCCATTTTTTAAATTTAAATTATAATGGGGGAAATTATTACCGCTGAACCTCAGTGCTGCTACTTCCAAAGCCAAAGGAGACAGGTAAAAAAAGAAAAAGTATTAAATAAACACATTATCTATGAGGTCATCAAGCCTCATATTTCATATACCAAAATTTCAAGTGGTAAGGTGAACATTTCTATCATGAAAATAGCAATCTGCCCCCCCAAACAGACCAAAAATGCAAATTTGTTTATCCATATAATTTTGTAAGGGAAAAAAATATTAAAAGGCAGGATTTAAAACTAAAAAACCCACAACATACCTTTGAACTCAGAGAAGTATTTTATGCAGGTGCTAATAAATAATTTATGTTTACAATTTATGCATTAAACATTCTGGAATATTCTGGTCTGCTAATCTTAAATGCATTATCTCCTACTAAATGAAAAACTATGTTTACTGTAATCACACTGCAGCTATTTCACTCTACACACAAGAATACCTCCAACAGGAAAATCGTTCTGTTGCCATTATTGATAAGGCAGCAATTATTTACTTAAATTGAATACAAAAAGTCAGTGAAAAAGCTGAAAAATCATGCTTCACCAGCCTGAATATAATTTATCCAGATTTTACACTTGATTCATTTTTCTACATGGAGAGATTTTGGGAAGAAAATAATAAAAATATTATTCACATGTCTACTTATGCTATAATCTTAGAAGACATTTCTTAGCCTTAGAAGTACAGCCAAAGATTGTGTGAACAGAGAGGCGAAGTAGTTAAAAATACTATTTTTTTATATAATAAGGCATCATTTTTCATTATAAAGGCCACACTCTATATCCCTACATCTCTATCTAGGAAAATTCAATTTCCCACAAAATATGCAGGACTGACAAGAAAAGACAAGAGCCTTTTGCTCTGAAAAATGGTGGGCAGAAAGTAAAATCACAATTTAGTTATGACTTTTATTACTTTGCACTTATGCAGGTTCTTGAATTCAAGTATAAAAACTGTAATTTTGTTATTGAGAGTGTTAAGAAGGTGGGTTGGTTTTTTTTTTTAATTTTCTCTCTGCACTAACAGCAGACAGCACTTCAAAAAAGAGGCCAAAATTAGTCTCTGTTTACTTCTGCTGTTGGTTTTTTAGGGTTACATGTTGTTTTTAGCAGTTTGACAAGATTTTTGTAATATCAGCAAAGAAACAGAAAACTCATCATGCAATATATCAGATTAATCACACAAAGTCTCATCATGAGCCTCCCACAGCTGAAATTTGTTCACATGAAACATTCAAATGATATTTATGAATAATCCCAGCTTGAACAAATTTTTTTTTTTTACAGAACAAACTCAACTGCACAGAACTAATTATAAATTGTTTGTCCTGCTCTTTCTCAAAAGGCAAGGAGTTTATTTTTTCCTCAAGTGAAAAGAAAACAAAAATACAGATTTTTAGGGAAATACAAAGAAAAAGAAAAGAATAAGAAACCTAGAAGAAGAAAAGTGGGACAAAAGGATGTCAGGTTTACAAGACTAGGCAACAACAGTAAGTGACAAGGAAGAACTTAAGAAGAATGCTGCTGCAAAAAGAAAAGGGAAAAGAACAATTACCAAAAAAATCCAAGGTAAGAGTAAGTATGATTCAGAAAATATTATGGACAAAGGCGATGAGGAAAAAAAGCTGTTATTGAATCAAGTGAGAGACTTGGATACAAAGAAAGAATGGAAGCTGGGCAGAAAGGTGGTAGTCTGTACCAGAAATATTCCCAACCACTTGGAAGTGTGGGGAAAAAGCAGACAGATATAATGGAGGCCAGAGAGAGAGAGAAGCAAATTCCTGCAGCTTTCCAAAAGCTGGAAGGCAACTCCTAATTAAATCAGAGGGCTGTGACAGAATATAGAGGCAATACAATCATGATCTTTGCAGTCAAACTCCACAGGCAGAGCATGACAATTTTGCAACAGACATTTTGGACACGAGCTTCTGTTTTTCAAGATTGTCTAACACAATGTTCTGAGGCATAAATTAAAATTCACTTACTGTCTTTCAGAAATAACCACTGTCTGATTAACACAACACCAAGATGAAATTAAAACGCCATAAACAAAACACCTCATAAAAATATTCTATCTCAGACGTCTTTTCCTCGTGAAGAGTTCAGAAATGTGCATCTGACCTCTAATCACCACATGGAAAACTGATTGAACTTGCACGATAAATGCAATCATGGCTTTACAACAGCTTAAGTGCTGATTTTGCTCTGCCCTACTCCTACCTTCCCTTCTTCTCCCTGCATCAGTGTAAAGTGGCAATTTAGGGAGTTTTGATATGGGGGAAAATCCATCCATATGTCAACCTGGTCAAAACAAAACCAACCAACCAAGCAAAACCAACATAAAACCACCTGCAGCCCCTAATAAAGACACAGGAGTGGCTACTATGATCAGCAATCATGAAGTGCTAATGCCAGTTCCTAGAGAAGCAGGGAAGACTCAGGGAACCCATCAATAATGGGTCCAATCCTAGTGGGGCTGAGTGCACCCTCAGGAAGTCTGCTGATGACACAGAGCTGGGAGAAATGGTTAATATGCCAGGGGGTCATCCTGCTATTCAAGGGGACCTGGACAGGCTGGAGAAACGGGCTGATAGGAACAGCATGAAGTTTAACAAGGGGAAACACAAAGTTCTGCACCTTGCGAGGAGGAGCAACATACTTGGAACTTTTACTTCGCAAAATTGGGTTCCTCTACCCATGAGCACATCATCAGCTCACCACAACCCAAATATAAGCCAATCACTTGGGTAAAAAGACATCTAGATCTACAGAATTACTTTCTAGACTCCTTCCTCCTCCACAATGGTCTCACTCCACACACTGCAGCAAAGAGTTTGACACGCAGCACCGCTGCTTTCCTGCATAATTTACGGAGCGACCTCATTCCGATCCTCAGAGGAGCAGCCCGTGCTCGGCACAACCCATCTGACCATGCAAATGAAATTGTCCATCTCAGCAACAGCATCAGCCAGCGCAGCACAAACACCAGGGAAACAGCACCAGCTTGCAGGGGGATTTAAGGTGAAATCAGGAACTTGGTAACTGCACTACACAGCATCTCAGCTCACAAAGTTCCCTCTTTAAATGATGATGAGAAAACTCCAAACTCAACCAAGCATGAGAAACCAGGGTCTGCACCTGAATACCTGTGCAGGGCCTTTTGTTCTTACATAAAAGCACTTTCACAGACACTTTCTTCTATCATTCCTCAGACCCAATCAACAGCATTTTCTACTCCACAAGTCTGTGCCCTGAGGGCCCCGTCTCCTTCATCAGCAGGGAAAGTATTCCCCACTCATAGCAGGAACACGATTTCTGTTAACTATTTCCAGGCTCTACTTGGCAGCCCTCTGTTTAAATAGCATTAATTCAGTCGTGACAGCAATTCTGGGGTGACTGCACATGCGTGAGCCAAGTGAGGAAGAATGAAAGGAGGCTGCATTTAACAACTTCTCATGGCTCTAAAGAACAGCACAAGCAAGCATGTCCAGTAGTTATCCTAGTTAAGACAATCTGGTCTTCTCAGAGATGTCTGTGGTCATCTACATGTGTAACAGATGTAGGAAAGGGGTTTTTTAGAAAAAAAAATCAGGTATTAAATTATATATATATATATTTATTTATCTTTTACAAATAGAGACATTTCTTCAGAAAACACTAGAGACAAAAAAACCCCAAACCCATGTCACCAACAGTACACACAGTCACCTGATTTGACAGAGAAAAGACTGTTAGATGAAGACAGAGTATCCTGTAATGATGGGAGGACATCTACTAATTCTAGGATCGTGTACCTGAGGTTAGTATTTGAAAAATACTTTAATTTTATCTTTTCTTTTCCCCCCCTTAGTATTTCTGTTTTATGATCAAAAATATGGCACTAATTGAAAATTGAAGATTTAGTTAGAATTAATATTATTTAGAATGCACGAAGTGACAAAGAAACTGAGATTTACACACAAAAAAAGAAAACAGTCAGATTGGCTGTGGAAAAAGGAAGAACTCCATGAAATATCAACCCTACAAAATAGGTCACCTAAAGGAAAAAAAAGAAAGCTTAATGTACCTGAAAGTGAGATAATAGCACTTTTTTTTTAGCAGCTGATGAGTTCAGGGAAAAGTATTTTTACTGTTCCATTTATTACTTTAAAAGTGGACATACTGAGAAGCACCAATTGCATTGTGCAAGGCATAACAGGGATATTTAAGAATGACTCATCTGTGCACATAAAAAGTTTTCTGTTTGAAGGGTAGATGTTATTCTATAGCACAGATTTGAGAAATCTCTGCCTCTGTACCATTGGAATACAAATGTCTGTACATACAAATGGAATGAGCCAGCTTTAATCACACCATTTTCTGAAAACAGAGACATGTTCTACACAGAAATTCTATTCTTTGACTGAAATAGTGGAGTAAAGTTGGAACAAAGTGTCGTAAGAACATTTTGAGGAAAGCACTGTTTGCTTTCATTGGCTAAAAAAGGCCAAAAAAAGAAACCTGTCATAAAAAAATAATTTTAAAAAAGTTTGGGTTTTTTTTCTTATACCTGTAAAGGAAAATATAAAACATGGTACAATGTTCATCACTTATACAAAAAAACCCCAAAACTACACCTGAGATCCAGGAAGCTATACCAGCTTAATTTAACCCATGCTTTATTTGGTTTTACTTTAGTCAAAATGTTTCAAACAAGCCCAAAAATCTTATATTTTTCAGCAGTCTTGTAAAAAATTTTAAAAACGTACTGAACTTTCTGAGGGTTGATGACTTCTGAGCATCATACATCGTAACAGAGGTGAAGAAAATATTCCTTAAGTTAACTTTGTATCAGCCCACTCTTCCAGGATTCCATTTATTTTCCAGCGAGGAACTGGTTTCCTTAGCAGTAACTTTTGATATTCTTTTGGTTTTATCTTTGCTTCTTTTTTTCCTACTTCATTGCTCTTCCTCTTTTTAAGGAGGGAAGTGTGGGGCCAGCACACCCCAATGATATGAACCATCTGCCTGTTCACCCTGACAGCAAAGCCCCTTTAAGCACACTTTGCATAAACAGACCTCTGACAGCCTTGCAATTACCAGCAATTTTAATCAACTAAGGGTTAACTTGGAGTAAAAGAAAGCATGGCAGCTAATTAATATGCCAAAGTAGCACACTCTCTTCTGAAGGAGTTAATGAAGCTTGGGAAGGACACATGTGTGACTTCTGTTGTCCAGGGCTGCACCAGCAGCACAGAGGGGCTGAGTGAGGTTAAATAATTGCATGTTAATTATCAGGCTGTCAGCAGCACTTGGATGCCTCTGCCTTTTTCTCCTTCCCAGTATCCCACCTCCACCCTGCACTGCAAACCAGTGGGATCGATGCCTTAAGATCCTTAAGATTTTAATGTAGCTTTTAGTATCTTTTAAGAAATACTTTTGTACCAAATTCTAGAAGATTGTTTTGTGTTTCTCATCAAGGTTTTCAACAGATAGAGATTTTTTAGCAAGCTAAAAGGCATCTAGTCTGTAGAGAGTGTACCAGAGCAAGATATATGCAGCACATTCCCTGATATAACTTCAGTCAAAGCCATTTAGAAGGCCCATAACCCTTGAGTTTGTTCCAAGCAGGACAGAAGCCCTGAGGAAGACAAAGAATGGGAGGAAAGAGTGGTTGTGGAAGACCACCCACCCAGTCTGGGCCTGAGGAAGGTCCTGGGGACAGACAATTATCAGGCTGGGTGTATCCTATTAGATATGATAATTAGCTGGTATTATTAAAAACAGAAAGAGCTATCCTGCGTGCTTGGGTTTATGTTTTTTGTGCACCTTAAAGAGCTTTAATTAAAGACCTGCTCTCTCCCTTACTATCCTAAAATTGTCCAGTGAATTTTCTTTGCTTTTAGGCAACACAATTAGGCAGCTGGTAAGAGCTGAGGATGGGTGACCACAAAATGAACTCCTGGCATGGAAACCAGCAGCAGGGATACAGGATGAACCATCAGGTTTTTCTGCTTAAGGTCATGTAAAAGCCATCACCAAAACAAACCCAACCCCTCCACCCCCAAAACAAACCTACTACCAAAAAAACCCCACCCACACATCACCATCCTCAGTGTCTGTGCAGCTCTTTGCAGGCAGAAAAGATGCCTAATAAACTTTAAGGCAGCCATTCTCTTAGTCCACAGACTGACTGGGACAGCTTCAACAGGAACAATAAATAGGTTTATCCACACAAAGAACACCTTGTCATATCCTCCTCCTCAAAGAACCCTTTTATACACACTATGCTTCCACCTGCAAAGAACCAGATCCTATTGCCTCAGAGAAATATCCTTCTCAATTTGGTTTTTGGGCAATGAATACACTGTAAAAAATAATAGGGGAAAAAAAAAATCCAGTAACTTCAAATTACATGAAAATTTACAACGAAGTTTTTTCCCAAGCCAAAACAAAAATCACATGAAATACTGTATACAGATCTGGTGTTGGAAGACTAATTTTATAGGTAAAGAATAAATTACTTTTATTTCTGTGGCTAAATAAAAATCCAGTTAGTTTTAGGATCACTGAAGAGTCTTTGTAGGCTAAGTTATTTAGTTATTTAAGTTTGGTAAGCTTCTCATTTTCATTACATTGAAAATCCAATGTTTTTTCTAAATGGCTCCAAAAGAGAAATAGTTATCTTCCCTCAACTCGGGGTTCAGTTCTTTTCTCCAGGAGGCAAATTAGGTCTATGAAGCAATAAGCTCTCAAATCCTTGCAGCATCACTACTTTTATGTGGAAAATTAAAAAAAAAAAGTAAATTAAGAAACCTTCAAGAACTAAATAAGTTCAAAAACCCACAAAAACATCAGACAAACATTCTGCCTTTTCTTACTCACCATGAGAGCACTCACTTCTTTCCCTCAGAAAACATCATTAGTTCACCTTGGATCATTTTCAGCCGTCAATTCTTTTTCCACAGATCTCTGCACTTCCATTGTGACACCATGAAATGGAACCTGCCAGGTTTCTACTAACAAATACATTACTGAGGACAGCAGGCATTCCCAATATATTTTCATGCTTTAATTACCAGCAGTATCAATTGGTCTTATTAGTCATCAACTGAGAAATCCATATTTGTATTATTTTGACCCCACTGACAAATTAAAGAGAAATATTCATCAAGACTCACCTCTGTAGCAAATAAACCCTCTATGAACATGTGCAGAGGAACTTCACTGAGAAACATCTACCTACAACCAAAAATCTCCTAAATATTCCTTTTTATGAGCTAGGACAAAGAACAGCAGAACTGAACTGCTTCAAAGCCACAGCTAATAGGAACAGAACAAACTGGAATTTCTGGAAAAAAACCCTTTTTTGGGGCAATGTGCATGCCTGACAAAGAGATTCCTATGCATGTAATACTGGCAGCAGTATTTGCTTTAGAAGGTACACATATTTGCTCAAGAATATCTCTAAAAACACATTAAAAGCAAAGGCTTTTAGGCTTTTTCACAACATGTTTTCATGCCACCCAAACTCAGCAGAAAGGGTGTCTAGAGATAAGTGTGATATTTTACAATACATTCCATGGAACTCATGATACACATGAACCTCATCAGGTACTTAGGGAATAAGAAGCTGACTGTAGAAAGTCATTTCACACCTTTTTTTATTTAAGCATGAAAGATCCAGTAAGATTTTTATGCCAATCTGACACTTTTTGGGTCCTAAGCCAACAGGTAAGACTCAGATAAATTTTAGAGGATTGGGGGTCTCAAGGGGCAGTGATGGAAGATGAAAATTGTGAAGTGAGAAAATTACTTTAATATTTATTTACAAGAATAATTTCTGAAACTCCACAAAAGAAGCGACAATGGACATGAGATTGATGCCACAGGACATTTGTGGGCAATCTAGGGTTAGGAGAAAATAAAAATCCCTTTGTTCTGCCACTCGTGGAACAGGCTACTGAATTTAATTGCTCAGATTTAATTCAATATTGTTGACAAAATAGCCTGAGTTTCATTCCATTTTAAGCCATTTTAAGGAAGTACAGCTGAGTGAAGAACAGAGCTGGCATTAGTATTTTGCAACAACCTTCACCTACCAAAAACACCACCCATCTTCCATGGAACATCAAGCGGTACTGGGAAGCAGGGATGAGTCAAGATGCTGGGTTTGCCCTACAGGTCCAAAGGTCCCAACAGTGTAGAAAACAAATCAATGGGAGGCTGATCCCAGAGCTGCAAACACTTCACTGAAAAGCTTATAACACATACTAAAAGGAACCACCCCCACCAGCTCTTCAAAAAGACAGGATTGCAGAAAATAACATCATTTCCTCTCATTTTTCCCAAAGCCACTGAAATGTTAACCAACTAGATGCTCTTGGAGACATGGAAATTAACTCTGCTCCACTGTGCACACACATGATGATACCACCTAATTAGGTGATTATGTATCTTCTTTCCCACAGGACCTCTGTGTTCCAGAAGAGTGGGAAATCCTGATGAATAGCAAGATCTGCTCCGGATTCAGATACTCCTGGAGAGAGAGAGTTTTACAGGGCAACCAAAAGTTGTATTCCAGCTTCTGGTCAAGGGTCCCCCAGATTCTGTAGAGTGGAACGCAGGATCTATTTAGATACATCTTAGGATGCCTGTTGAGTAAAAATGACCTTTCCTAGTTAGACATTGTGCCTCTGAGTGTGCAAGCTGAATGGTGCACGTGCAGTGAGTCAGCATTTAACACTTGGGCTCCCCTTTGGTTTTTTAGGTTTCTGAACTGATCAAATAAACACTGAACACACAGTTGTTCACAGAATTTTCTCTCCTCCTCCTCCTCCCCCCACATTAAGACCAAACAGCAAGAAAACAAGCAAGAAAACAAAAAAAACTTCTGTTATTTTAGGTAATTTGGACATGGCCCTGAGAGAGGTTTACAGGAAAAATATCTAATCATGCAAACATATTATCAGAACTTCTCCCTAGGAGCAGGGATTTTGCTTAGATAGGCTAAAAACTTCTCTAGATTCATATTCTGCCAAAGGCATCTCAAACCTCAGATATCACAACATTAGAGTTCAGCTGCACTACTCAAACTGGTGTAAGTTTTTGGAGCAATATTAGGATTTGCACTGGAAGAATCACTAGAAAAAAACATTAATTATATACAGAAGCAGAAGGTTAAAGACTAACTAAAAATTGGAAGACTTACTAAACACATCCTATTTTGAGTTTAAGGTCCAGTCATGGACCAAGAAATTGCTTTAAAAGACAATGCATCCAACAGCAGTTGACAAGACACAAAGTTTAAATCCCCAATGGTAAGAATTTTACCTGAAAATCAGACACAAAAGTGAATAAATAGCTCAGCTCTCAGCTTGTCAGCTCTTCCATCAAATGTATACCTTGCATTTCAGTCTGAAAAATCTTTCTTTACAGCCACGTGTTGCAGACAACTTAACCCCCAATGTTAGAATTTCAAGGCAATAAGTAGATGCCAAATAATCTCTGCACTGAGAGACTGCTGGTCACAGATCAATTAATTGAGTCACTAACCTGAACAGTGCCTTAATCAATGTTTTAATCAATTTTTTTATGAACAAATTCAAAGCTACTAAACATTCCTTTCACTGGTCCAGCAAGATAAAAATGTGCTAACTGGGTGTAGAAGCCCAGAAGACAAGAACATTCTAATTGAAATGAGTTGTTCCCCCCTCTTCATTAAAAACCCCTCATTTAAAAAGAGCCTCATGTTCACCTGCAACCAAACCCATGTAAAGTGAATTACACAGATGAAAAACTGAGCATTCAAGCCAGAAAAAGAAACAAATACCCCTGAAGACTTCAGAAGCATTTTAAACTGAGTTATAATGCAGGAATCCAAACAGCATCTTATCGTGTCTGCTTTTGCTTTGCCCTAAATAATGACACACAGCTGTATTTACACTACTGAATATTTAGGCAAAATGTGTCTGCAACCTGTGTAAGGTAAGCAATGCATTTTTGCTGTTGTAACATTAACTTTTGGCTTTTCTGACCTGTGTGTTCAAAACATTCCTTGCCTTAACATCTCCTTCATTTTCTTTGCCCTCAATAGTTGCACACACAGTGTGCAGACCTGTTTCATGTTCCCAGTGCTAGAATTCCAAGCTGCACTTTGATCATGGCCCAATGAGTGGTAATTTTCTATGTTGAACATGTCAGTCTGGAAAAAAAAAAAAAACCCAATGAGTGGTAATTTTCTATGTTGAACATGTCAGTCTGGAAAAAAAAAAAAAAGAAAGAAAAAGAAAAAAAAAAAAGAACAAACTGTTCCCAGTCTCTGAAATTTAAAAACAAAAAATCCACAGTTCCCAAAGTTATCTGCTTCTTATCAAGATCCGTGTTTGGCACCAGATGCATTTGATTCATTCATCATTGTCAGTGCACTCACACACTAATTATTTCAAATTGTTTCCTCGGGCAGAGGTCTAGGACAAATGCAAGCAAGCCAAAAATAGCAGTTATGAATAATTATGCATAATTTACCTCAAGGCCTGGGCCAGGCTATCATTAAAACTTCTTCTTTCCACCTGTGATCCCAGCTAATTGTGGACTTTAAATTAGTTCAAGATCACTTTTTCTTTTTTTAATACAATGCCAACATTTAACCTTCCCATTAGAAGTTTTCTGATGCTTTAAAAATTTCCAATGAAATGTCAACAAGGTTCCTTTTTTTTTTAGCAATGCCTTTGTACTCCCCAGCCTGACAACAACATTTGCTAACAGGAAAAACTTCAGAGACAAGGTCAGCACATGCAGCCTCACTTTAAGGCTGCCAAACAAGGTTCTTAGAAAAGCACAATTCCTCTCCCTCAACCTCAAAGTAAGTTCTGATGCTCCAAAATTAAAGCTGGTTTTGTCCCTTAAACTTTCCCTATTACAGTTCTGACTCTTTCGGGAGCAAGAAGAGAACTTTCCCAAACACTGACATTTCAAACAACAACAAAACCAAAGTTTATAAAACACTTGCTCCTCCAAACTCAGAAGTATCTGTTTAATTCTACAGACAGCAAACTCATAAATTCCAATGGGATCCAAAGGGGTGAGTGATGAAGGTGTAGATGGTTTTGCAGAACTGGAGCCTTATTCCATTAATTGTAATGAAGGCACCTCCTATGTTGTTGTGCTGCTTTAACTCTGTAAATTACAGGTTTGAAATAAAAACTGATGGGAAAAAAAAGGAAAACCCACCCTGAAGATTTCCAGGAGAAGAAACGTGTATCTCATAAAAAAGCAAGTGTATGTACCACTGATAATTCCTAAATACTCTCCAGTTTGGGGACACAGTACAAGCTTCCCATTTGAGACAACAGAAAATATGTAACAGTAGCCAGAGCTATTAATGCACAAATTATAAGTATTGCTTACTCAGGAAAAACCATCTATGAATTCTCCATTCAGGCTCTCAGACATCAGACCTCACAGGGACAAAAACACTTCACTGTTCAGTAAACAGTGCAAGTCATGCAGGAACCAGACCAGCTAAGTTGTGAAGCCTTGGGAGCCAAGGGTATGTTTATGTACTTTCCTTATTCAAGACAACAAAAAATATCACAGCAAATATTTAAAAAAAAAAAGGTTCAGTAACAAAATGAACAAAATGTAAGATACTGTTAAAAAGAAAACACGTGCACAGGAAAAGATGAATTCAAGCTGTCCTTCGGATAGCTACTTAAAACACTAATCACAAAATAGCTCTTCTATTAAAATCGGATATTCCTAAAATATTAATGAAGTTTACATGGTATGACCAATTTCTAAAGCTGACACACAATTCTGCATCATCAACAGACTTCTGACAGGAGACAAAGCAAACTAATGTGTTCTGAGCTGGCCCTTACTACGTTTCCAAACATAATAAGAAAAAAACCAAAGATTGCACTTCAATTCCTTCAAGAATAGAAACAACAACAAAACCAAAATTCATAAAACACTTGCTTCTCCAAATTCAGAAGTACCTAATTCTACAGACAGCACACTCATTAATTCCACTGGGATCCAAAGGGGTGAGTGATGAAGCTGCAGATGATTTTGCAGCACTACAGGTGCTTTGGTATCCCCACCTGTGACTTGCCATGAAAGCTGCACTGGCTGTCTTTGCACCACATTATTTTGTATTAGGGCATCTCCTGCTCAGTTGTATGGGACAAACTGCCTGTATCCATGCCTTCGGACAAAGTACACTGAAAAAAGGTGGGAATGCTGGAGAATGGATACAGAAAAGGGAAGAATTCAAATTCATTTCCTCTATGGGGTATC
Source organism: Pachyramphus minor (assembly GCA_013397135.1). Classification (NCBI taxonomy): domain Eukaryota; kingdom Metazoa; phylum Chordata; class Aves; order Passeriformes; family Tyrannidae; genus Pachyramphus; species Pachyramphus minor. The sequence goes on from VYXB01001445.1 coordinate 101,621, forward strand.
CTTGCGGCTGCCACGTCATTCAAGGGTCTTGTGTATGCAGCTGATCCAACTTGTTTCACACTGCAGGTCTAAAGAGATTATTAACAAAATATTTCACGTGTTCAGGGACTTTCATGGACACATCTTACCAATGTGCCCATATCATGGAACACCTGCAATTTTACACAACAAATTCCCTGTTGTGGAGAGAGAGAGGACAGTTATGTCCCACCTCAGTTCTGTGTCAAACTGTGGTGTGGCTGCTTTACTATTATGGATCTTATACTGCTGAAGTTTATTTACCAATCTATGGTAAATAATCTAATCACTGTGTTAGTTATAAGGAGCAAGGAAGTGCTTTAGAATTTACAATTTACAATCTCTCTAGATAAGATATCTCCAGGTCCTTCAAGACTGAGTGAATACAACCATGGGGGACTAAGTTTTGGAAATCAACTTTTCAGCTTTTATTTTCCACAAGGAGAAAGAACAGGCATTAAACTCCTCTTTCAGCTCTTTTCTATCCATCACACTCCCCCCCCTTCAATGTGAGGTATAGATTGCTAAATGCTCCTCAAAGCAGAAGCATTTTTATTGTGAACATCATCATGAGCAAAGTTTTCACAATCACTAAAACTAATAGATAGTATAAATACCAGTAATCATGGTTCTTCTTTCCTGACACCACACATGAAATTGTACATTGATATATGCATGCAGAAATTAGTGTCTCAGCTGTATATACAACAGAAGAATTAATAACAATCTTTAAAAATCATGAAATGGAATTTAGAAACATCTGCATGCTAATCACTGAAATAATACCAAGAAATAGGAAGGTATTTAGAACAAAACAGCTTTGTTTTCTATTTGTCACACTGTGTTTTTGAAGTGGAAAATGAAAAGACACAATTTTCATAAAATTTTTTATGAAAAAGTTATTACAAGTCCAGTTAGACAACAAACAGTTTATGTGGAAATCAGTTGTTTAAATCTTGTGCTGGCTTAATTTGCCTTTTTATGGAGAATCACATTTTTTAAATTGCAGGGTTAAGACTATAGTTATTACTTAAAAATATTTATGAAAAAGACTCATGGAATTTCCTGTTGTTCTCTAATTCAAATATGCTGGAGTCGTAGATAATCAAGTTGTCAAAGTCCAAACTCAGAAGGGTTCTTATGCACCCCAGTACAAGGAGGGTTTCCTCAGATTATATCAATGTATGAAACAGTTGTTTTTTCTTCAAGTAATAAACAGTGCCTGGCATTCCTGCTTATGGTATAAATCAAATATCAACCAAATCAACTATAAATCCCTCTTTTACTATCTCCATATTTCTAATTTACCACAGCTTAGTGTAATTTCAGCTTTGTGTAGAAATTGGATCCAAACAATTAATAAATAATTAATTAAAATATTTTAAAAAGAACTATGGGTTTTCTCAAGCACTTCATATGATTCACTGCATTCATTCAAGCAGTGCCTTTGCAAACACTGTTAATTCACACATTCACATGCTCATAAATAGTCATTTGACTTTTTCTTCATTGTGGATCATCACTTACTAGGGAGAAAAACTTTCTAGATTCCTTCAAACCATAACTGTGCTTCCATCAGTTCAAAACCAGGGGACTGACCAGTGCCCTTGTTTTTCACTATTAGAAACAAAGGGGATCAACAGTGACAGAGAAACCAAAGAAAAATGGGAATTGGGTAGACTGATAAAGAAACTGGAGTTAGAGAGCTACATATATTTGCTAAACAAAGCAAACCCAAAATTATCATATGACACCTGTTTAAAAAGCAAAGAAATACAAAAGGACTTACTTCATGGGATTCACCAGAGTAAAATTCATAAAGCACTCATTAAAAAAAAAAATTAAGAAACAAGAGACTGATTATCAGCAAATAATTCATAAGGGCAAGAGAAATAAAGCAGGCCAAGAAAAGATCTCCCAAACGAACCCCATTAGCTGGAGTTTTAAAATTAGGCTGCACAACATATGAACATGTACTTCAGGGATCCAACCTGTTCATCCAGGGGATAGAAAAGTGGTTTACTTTCCCATTTTATTTTGCTGCTTCATATGGAACCTGGTTAGAAGGTCTGAAATGAGGCAGGTACTGAGAAGAAAGCCAAGCTCCATGACTAATAAGATGGAACTAGTAGAGATCAGTCCTTCAGAGGATGTATTTGACTGTTGTTTCCATCCCCTGCTCCTGGGACAGGGGTCTACAGGGCTAGAGAATGCATTTATGGCCTCAGTTCTTCTAACTACAGTTTCCTTTGATATATTTTATGTATTGGGTAACAGGAGAGAGATGCAAAAATAAGTTGAAGAAATATTCTATACTGTTGCTTTCTACAGCACTGTTGAAATACAACTTTGCTGCTTGAAGTACCAGCTACACTGTCCCCTTTTTAGGAACAGAGAGGTGAAATTCCTTGCTGGTGATCCACAGAGTTTCCTTCTCTTCTTTATTTACCAGCCACGTTGCTCATAGTTATAAATCTCTTGGGGTAGGGGGGGTAAGTAATGAGCTCTTACACTGGTCCCTGAAAGATTTCCTCTGTTTCTGATCCACCTGTTCCTTTTTATCCAGAGCCATTTCTTACAGTCCTCACAACGCTCATTTTTAGTGCTAGAGTTACCTACAAATATTTCACCCTTGTTTTATTACATCCAGATATAGTTTAGAAACTAATTAAATCTTACCATAAAACAAACCAGTACAATAAACTATACTACAAACTCCACTATAATGTCACAGTCATCTTAAATTAATTTCTGTCAGTAAATTTCATCAAAATAAACACATTCATTTTTCCAACTAGGATGGCACCAATGTTGTTGAATCATTTTTTCCCCCAGATGCCTCTACTTTATTCTCCAGACAATGCTCCTCTCAAGAAGCTTTACTTCATGTCTTTTCCACGTTACACCCTCAAATAATTTGTCACAAAACATCTGCTTTGAGTAAATCAGTATTTACAGGGGGGGAAAAAAAAAAAAAAAGATAAAATCCTATTCATTGCACAAGGAGGCTAAAAACCACAGGACAACGAACTATCAGGTATTTATGCCAAAGTGGAACAAATTCAGAGATGCTGTGAACTGTGGTGTCGATTACACATAGAGAAACACATAATTCAGGGTGAAAAAGACTGGCTGGCACTAAGAAACAAAAAGGCAGATTATTCCCCCCCTGCCCGGCTGCTTTATTTCATAATAGGAGAACAGAGTGAAATTCCCTTTTCTGGAATGCCAGGAAAAATGTGCCTTGCACTGCTGCCTCTATTAACCATGGCCAACGTGGTGGATGTGTGGATAACACAGAGGAGAGGACTAAGGGAGTTGATCTGGGCCTCTGTGCAGGAAGCACAGAGAGCAGGAGAACACTGGGGAAAGGGACAAAGGCCCATCTATCACTCAAATGCAAAATTTGTCAGTGTTTGACCTTCAACTGTTTGGAGTTTCTTATCTGCAAGCTAATTTTCCATTTTCATTTTTCCCCATCCATGCTGCAGTTCCTTAGTACAGTAAATCTCTCCTTTTTTTTTTTTTTGATATATAATCTCTTTTAATATCCTGTGCTCTCTTATCACACTGCAGTCCTCCCCTGTAATATATTGTCCATAAATTCTTCAAATTATATTAACTTTAGCAGCTATGGATGTGATAGAAACCCAATGGTAACTATTTTGTTCCTACAAAAATATTCTGTGGAGGCTCACGTTCAGCCTTTACACTGAAGTCACATCTGAGTCATGAAAATTTAAGAATGGAGGAAAATTATTTGAGTCTCAAACTCAAAGCCATAAAAAAAAGCACGACACCAAAGACTATGTTTTTCTGGTTTTCTCTGATATATGAAATACATTTATTTGTCCATGAAAGGAGATGTTAAAACTCAAAAATGTGATGAGCTATTGTTACAGTTGATAAATGTTATCAGGCATAAATATATCAGGGGCAGGGCCTTTAAATCATATACTACAAATAGGAATTAAAATTAAATATGGTTTTGTTGAGGAACCCAAAGTCTTATATAATAAATAGGGCCAACAGTCCTCAATCCTCCATAATAAAATGCTTTGTAAGTGAGAAAATTCTTTCTAAAATGATCCACTCACCTGCTGAAATGTTTCATTTTTGCCACTTTTTTCAGCTTTTTGCTCAGATAATCCCACCAAACTCAAACACTGAACTGAAACTCTGTCTTGGGTCAAATCCAGCTACACTTCCACCTACTAAAGAAATGTGATGTCTTTTGAAAATTGCAACTTATTCTTCAGGTGCCACAGTATTCCACCCCATGCAAATTCCACTCTGTGCAACGCAGACTAATGGCCACAATTTGTCACTAAAATTCCAATACTTGGATTTTGCTGCAAGCTACACTTTTGACAGGTCTTTGGAGAGGCCTAATGACAGAGCTTTCACAAAACTTTTCTGCAGCAGTAGGCCCAGTATCCTATTAAATTGAGTTAATGATTCCAGAGGAGCACTCCTTGAACAGGGGTTTACTAGTTAAGCAACAAAATTTCCTTCCTGAAGCTCTTCACTGCCACCCCATTTCCTATTTACAAAGACCACCACAGTAAAACTCTATCTTGCAGTTTAGAATGTGTCACATTAACAGGAGATTAAAGAACTTTTGCTCAAAAATACCTTACAGAAAACCTGAAAATCAAGTCCAGGGAGCAAAGCAACAACAGTCACACACTGTTATTGGTCTCCAAATATGAAGACTCTTTATATTTGTGGGACATGCTTAATGATATGGTTAAATTTAAAAAAAAAAAAAAAAGAATTACAATTCAAAGTTTAAAATCTCAGGTGAGAACTCCACACCTCAGTAACCTCACTTTATACTTTATTTTATACTCTAGCAACTGGTACAAATCATGGTTAGGAAACAGAAAATTACTTGCTTATTAAAAATCACTTTCTTATTCTCTTTCTCATATCCAAAGGAAAAAAAAAAAAACACCAAAAAAAACCCCACCCCACCCCAAACCCTTAGTGTTTTTATCAGCCCCTGGCTGGCATTTTCTTTCTTTTTTTTTCCCCCCCCAAAGAAAACATTGAGACACACAGCATCTATGCAACAAACAAATTTTCTCTCATTATTTACCACTAAATAACAAAGATGACTAATTTCAGTTCAGAAACAGAAAGAATACTTACCAACTATGTTCTTATGCCTTTTAAAAAAAGGGAAGGGAAGATGGTTCTTAGCACAAAGAATAATCAAACTTTGTAAAATTGGCTTAATATATATTAGTATCAAAACACCAGCAGATCTTCATTAAGATAGGGTTCTAATTGCCACTACAACTTTACCCACTTAGATGTAGTTGTTGTCTGGGAAGAAAATATAATTTCATGAGCAATAAAATAAACATTTTTCTGCTAATATAGTGATATAACCACAGCCTATAAGAGCTGTTCCTCTGAAACCAGAATACTAATGCTACAGTAAAAAGCAGTAAAATTGAAATCAGATTTGCACCCCAAAAAAATCCCTATTAATATTTAAATCCACAAAGAAGAAGAAAAGGAATAAAATCACTAAAGCACACACACATACAGCTGCTATTGAATTTATGCCACAGACCTAGAAAGGCTCATTGCAAATTAGCTGTCAGTCCCAGGCACATTCTGTTCTCATGACTTACATATCATAAATGCTTCAAACTCACAGAAAGGTCAATAAAACTAGTTCCATAAACCAACCTTTAGTAAGAGCAAAAACTAAATAAAAACTATTCTCTAATATACTGAATCAAATCAGACTAGGACTGCTAAATCAATGTGTCACCACAATTCTTGTTTTCCCTCCAGAGATGCTGAAATGCATTATTACATCTTACTGTTAGAAATCAGGATTTGATCAGGCTGGTGATATGGAACATCACTCACTGTCTATTCAAATTAAGTTGCCAAGATCAGAAATGCTGTGACTCTAAGCTTGACAAAATTGATTTTTTTTCTTCATATTGCACACAATATTCCTACATCTCCCTTGAAAGTGCTATGTTGTCTGAAATAACACCTGCTATGTCTAGGAAGAAAGTCTAACCACTAAATGATTTTGTATAATATGTGACTGCTTTTCTTTACACTTCTGACAGATACTATTGTGGGGTTTTTTTCCATTTCTCTGTGAAAGTGGTATTGGAGAGATATTTACACAACTACTACTTGCAGCCAGCCCTTAAAGCAGGTCTGAAGGGATCAGAGAAATACCCAAAAGCTCTGAATAATATCTACAACAATTTTGTTATGCCTTACAAGCACCAAAAGCCTGAGGTAATATCATGAAAAGACTGAGACAGACAATGAACACTGTATTAATGTCTAAATGCTGCATAAGTGGCAAAGTTTATACAATAAGTCATACTTATGTGATTTGATGACTTTTCAAAGAAACTATCTGGTTTCAAACGTGGAATAAAGGCAATAGAGCAAAGGGACACAGGTTAAAGAACACAGAGCAAGTAAAAAGGTCCAAGGTAGAGGGATTTATCACCTAGACTTTAACTCTGCCCACCTGTTATAACTTTCACACATGAAGCCACTCATTAACTCTTATTTTTCATGAAGAATTCAGAAGCAAGACATTTAATGAAGACTTAATTCCTCAAAGATAAGTTTGGAGGAAAGTGGTACAGGCAAAGTCATCCAATGCCAATGAAACCAAATGAGTTGCTCAAAACAGGAGAGCAAGGTCAGAATGTGCAATTCTTCATATTAATAGAAAAGTAGGAAGTAGAGTAATAAGGAATAACCTTTAAGAGCAATAAGAAAACATTTAAATTCTGGAAGGCAGACACCACATTGCATGTTGTCAATACATTGCAGTACAAGATCAATGACTATCAAATTCATTTCATATTCACTCTTGTGCCATAACTCATAAAGAGTTCCCATTCTATGGGAATGGCAAGACTTCTTTGGTNACCTGACATCAACACAATGATCTGGTCTATAGCCTTCATTTGAATTAAACTGAATTATTTTTATACTTTCTGCTTTCTGTGGGAATGGCAAGACTTCTTTGGTTTGTGGTTGGTTGTTTTTTTTTAATTTCCAGTAAAATAAAAATCTGATTTCCTTGACTTGACAGTGTTTCCCTCAGTTGACATACATTGCATTGGGCTACTCTGATATACTAGCACACTGCTTAGCAACAAAGGTTTTAATTCAATAAATGTGTTTATTTTAGAAAATGCTTCTAAAATTAGTGTAGAAATTTTAAAAAAATACCAACTTGTTTGCTTAATGAAAAGATGAGATTCTTATGTCAGATTACAATGATAAAAAACCTTGAACTGTCAAGACCTAATTCAGCTCACAGACAACAATTACAAGGCTATGAAATATGTTTATACACAGAAAAGGGCGAACACAGTATTAGATGTATGTAACTATGCAGAGCTTTTTTTGGTTTTCAAAGCCTTTGGAAGGGTCAGTGTGTTCATGGCTATAAAGCCACCTGCATTTGTGTGACCTTCACGGAAAAAAAAGACCACACAGAGCTTCTATTGTGCCCATAAAATTGCAGGTAAGGAACTATTAAAATTTTGCTTTATACTGTAATAACTTTGACCAAGATTCTGTATTCATTCTACCTATTTAGGTCTCTGATGAACTGAGGAAAAAAAGAGACAAGAAAAAAAGAAAGAAAAGGAAAAAAGGAAGAAGAATTTCCAGCAGCAAAAAGGGTTTGGGAATAGCAGAAAGTTCTCCTGGCTGTTGGTTTTTTATTTACTCTCTTCATTGACCAACAGAGAAACAACAGACTCAAAGACACAGAGCAAAAAATCAATGTTTAAATCCACTGGTAAACTTTCAAAACAGGTAAAAAAAAAAAAAAAAAAATCAATCTGTAAACCATGTGTGTTTCTTTCTTAGTTTACAGCTTATTCATACATAGTTCTGGATTTTAAAGATTGTGTCCTTCATTCTTCTTTTTTCCCCCCTTCCTGGATTTCTTCTCATTGGCTCTTCTCCTTAGTTCCATCTCCATTTGCACAACCTTTGCTGTAGATGCCTGTTATATTGTCAGCTCCAGTTTTCCCTTATGTCCCTGACCCTCTCAGTGCACAAAATGCTAAAAGTGTCACCAAAAAAAGCCAATACTAAACCATTCCCAGTGTCAGCACAGTATCATCTTTCTTGCATTATTCTTGGTTTACACATTTTTAGAGATTTCTGGATGTTGCAACAATTCTTTAACCTAATTTTGGGCTTATGCAAACTCCACGTTAATTAAATTATTCTGGGTTACTTCTAAGAGTCTTCACTTTTTCTTTTTTTTTTTTTCTTCTTTTATTTGCCCATTCTCTCTCAGATAATACAATATGTCTTTATAATTTATTCTGACCTTTTGGCATTCTTACTTGATTATAATTTTAACAATGCCATTAGCCATTCCATAACCTTTCCAGTTGCCAAGTACTCTCTATACATTGCTCACACCAGCCACCAGTGATTACTTACTGCACTTCTGTATTCATTCTGTCTTCACAACAAAGGCATTTACAGCCACGTTGAACCAGTGATTCCTCCTCAGACACTCACTTAACCTCTGTCCTTTCCAGCCATGACTTTCTCCCACTCAAGGTCTGGCACAAAGTGTGATGCCAAAATGTGACAGTTTATATTCATTTTGGTTCATCACACTTACAAAACACTATTCACATTTAGGATGAAGAGGTAGGGGGGAAAAAAACCCCCTCACATTAAGTAGTCTCTTTGTTATGTTCAGTGCAGGAGCATGACTTACATGAAGTCATGTTTTACTCTTAGTTACATTGTAAATTCAACACAATTCCTATAATTAACATGGGTTCACAGGCAGGTTAAAAACTTCAACCCACTCTGGACCCAAGAGTTCTGTCCAGCCTTCACTTTGTCCAGAGTTACATTCGCTGGAATAAAAGGGATTCTGCCCACGGTTAAGAATTAAGCTCGGGAAATTTATCAGCCCAAATCCTTCCAGACATCCTCTACATTATTCTTCTGTTTGTCTACACAAACCTTCTCACCTGCACATTGCCAAAAGCTTTGAGTAGCTATGCCAGCTATGGTCTGGGTTCTGAGACCACCTAACCTGTCCCCTGCCCTAAAAGATTAAAAGCTTTGCATCGTGTATATATTAAGAAGCAGTTGGTCACTTCCCACCCTCACCTCCAATGTTTGACTCCTGGATCCCTGTTTTCAATATCTTTAATAGCAGATATTGCAGAAGTTCATCATTTTCAAGTACTGTTAATACTCAGTGCAATTCTTTACCAGGCTGCAGAATCACATTTCAGTGGAAAACACAGCAAGTATGAACACACCTATTGTGCTTCTCTCAAACACAGAATCACATGCTTGAGGTTTTCTAAAGGATTCAAATGGCTAGAAATACAAACATTGGCTTTCAAACATAAATATATATTTATAAGGCTTTTTTTCCCCCCTAATTCTATTCATGTATTAGGGCTTTATGCAGTAAAACAGCAATGTACATCCTCTGTGGGGTCATCCTGAGTAAGTTTTGAGACCTGTGGTTGAGACCTGGATCCCTCCAGTTAAATGGGGCTGAAATCAGAAAGTCTGGAAAAGTTATTAGGGATGGAGAAAAAAACCTCAGCATTTATATCAGGATTATTGAAACCTATTTCCCTAATGGAACATGTTAAACATGGCAGAATTCAATTCTAATATTGTAACTGTGTAAATGGACATTTTTTTTCTTTAAATTGTAACTTTTTTTTCTTCATATATACTACAAACTCCTCCCATACAGTTGGTAGAATCTTGCTGTAGGTAACAAGAGGAAACAACTGCACCAAAGCATTCACTGGTAAGGAACTCATGAAAACCAGTCTGTTCTTCCTACAACACGGAATAAAGGAATTTCAGCAGTAAAAGGTAAGCTGAATGGAATGCCACCACTGGAGGTGTTGTTTTTCTCTTCCCCTCCCTTTTTTTGGTTTTAGAAACACATTTTTATTTAAAAAGGAGAAAAAAAACCCCAAACTAGAAATTATAAGCAGATTGCTTCTTGTGCATTTCCTCAGTCTTTCCTGGATGAGTACCCTTTGCTGAATTTGAACAGGCAAACAAAAGAAAAAACTTGAAAGGTTTTAATTAAAAGTCTCTGTTTTACTGCAGAATGCAAAAGGAAGATTTGAATGAGTATCTTTAAAATCAGTTTTTCTAAGCCAGGCATAGCCAGAGAAGTAAAGCAGTGCTCTAGTTAGTAAATTAACCTTATTCCTAAATAAAATGCTTTGCAAGTGGCCACATTAGTGTTTACATTTGGTCACAGCACTGCCTTTAACTCAACTACTAAGGCAGGTTAAACAAACCTACATCACATTTGACCGGTGTTTGTAAATGTCTCTAACATGCACCACTTCAAATGCATATGGTTTAAAAAAGTTCTCTTCCAAACATGTCAGAAACAATTAAATATACATTTTATATTTAACATAAAATAGGATGGCAGACATAATCCAGTACATCAGTCCCTACAAGAGTCCAAGTCAGTTCAGAAACTTCCTTGCCCCACTGTTGAATTCTCTTTGTTTTTAAAAGGACATCAGCACAGATAATTATATGCTTAATGCAAATTATATACTTAATAACAGATTACATCACTCTTTTACACCCTCTATATGGAAACCTGCCATTCTTCATGGCACAACATGACACAAGTCAAGTAAAACTTTACTTTCTTTGCTCTGTCTTCCAAGTCACTGCATTTCAGCCTGTATAACACAAATTGCAGACCTTTCACTCTGTGTCTCTATTAACAGTGGTTTAACTTAATAAATTAGCTCTATGAGTTTAATGCTGCCCTCCACCTTCTAAATCAAGACACTGCACCAGTGCAGTCACATGCAACAACTGAATTTTCAAAATGCAGCCTGCCAGATATATTACTCGCCTAAAATCATAAGAACACAGGCATTCAACATTTACTATTCATGAAATGTTCTTCAGTTTCTGCTCATATTTTCTTCATCAACACTTAAAAATCCAAAATTCTTCAGGAAGCCAGAAGTGGGGCACAAGACAGATGATGCATGGCTTTCTCTTAAAATGGAAATTAAACATTTGGCAGTGCTGATGTTCAGCAAAGGGTTTGTTCCCAGACTGGTAACTGTTGTCTGCCCATCCAATCCCATCCTCTGCACTCCAAAACCTCTCTTTAGTCACGTGTGCACCTTGCAGATACCTCCAGTTAGTTCCAAGTCTACAAGAGAGTAACAATTTAGGTGTCCTCTGGTTCTGGCAAATCAGCCACGTGGCAGAGGGAAAGTTTCCACCTGGGCTGCACATTTATTTTGTGCATTACTTCACCACCCTGCCCATCCTTCACCCATATAGTACTTTTCTACTGCTCTGAGTAATGTTCACTCTCTGGATGTTTTCACTGTAAGATGATGTTCTAATCTGAAAACCATTTACTTCTGAATACACACTGCTGAATTACAGTGCCACCAGGAGAAGTGCAGATCAGCTTCTCCTCCAAACATGTCTTCAGGCTAAAACACTTCCATATAAATGCTCTGCAGGTCAGACATTTGTTACCAGGTTTCAGAGTAAAATTAAATTGCCATCATGGATACATTATGTTTATTAATAAAGTGTCACAAAAATATTAGTGAAAGTTAAACAGGTAACACAAGGATACCAGGGAACATAAACCCTCAAGTTCCAGTAGCAATGTTTGCTTTGCCATAAGTTTGATGGAATGCACTGCACATTCTGTATCAAACTACACAGTCAGGAAGAAAATTAACTTCTGAGGCCCGGGTTGGGATTTTAATTTTGCATTAACATTAAGTGAATAGTGGAAAAGTGAGAATCCTATTTGCTTGAACTTCTAGTATTGACAGAGGTTCATGAAGACAGAGTTTTGAATAGGTGACAGACACAAATGTCACTGAATCAGTCTCTGAAATTTGAATAAAGGAGTCAGAGTCACAGGGAAGCCAGGAGTTAACCCAAGCTCTCTCCCTCTCAAAGAAGCCAAAGTGTCCTGTCTTTTCTCTGGAACATGAAGGTTGTTGTGGCATCCTTATTTCCTACTGTCACACAGGAAAGAAGCTCCAAGTCTTCCAGATGGAAGGCAGCAGAAATAGCTTCATAAGAAATTTAAATCCAGGTTGCTTTCTGTAGATTTTAATCTTGATTCTTCACTTGCCCTAACACTTGACATATCTCCACATAGACTTGAATGTTTAATGTCATTATACCTAGAGTTCTCACCTTCAGTTCAGCTGCCATTATTTCCTTAGCTCTCTTTTTTTGTGTCCTATTTGCCCACAGGAAACATGTTTCTTTTTTTAACAAACAAAACCCCCACAAACAAGCAAAAACCCCAAATAAAACCAAAACCCCAAACATTCAAATTCCAAGACACTCAGTTTCAAAAAGCACTCCTGTGGCTGAATCTTAAACAAATAAAGTCTCCCCTCCGAGCAGAAAAAGCAAGCTTAAGGTTTTTTGCTGTAATGGAAAAAGCTCTTAAGATTGGAAAAGGCCTTGAAAACATTAAGAGTTTGGACAAACACGTCTCCCATTATAAGAGCTTCTGGGTCACAAACTAGTATAGGGCCAGACTTCTCATTTTTAGGAGAAGTAAGTCATACTACGCTGTTATCTCTTTTCAAGAAAACTCAACCCCTTCAGAACCCTTTTAGCTTACAGTTGTTAAAATTCCTGAGTTGTAAAAGGAATGTAAAACAAATTACAGTGTTGCTTGTGAACTGCTTCTAGACTGAAACACTCAATCAGTTACACAGATAAAACACCTACATTCTTACTTCATCCCATTCTTGGACTTTTTCCTGCCATCCTGGTAGAGATTTTCCACATTAACCTTCCTGTTAAGGAAGCCAGAATGGCATCAGACCTAATAATATTGCTCAGTACCAAGCCAGTCAGAGCACAAACACATATGAAGCAAATATACAAGGTTTGCTCAGACTTGTAAAGAGAAAAAGCTAAGGAATGAGCTCATTACAGACTGCAACAACTTGAAAGGGAGTTAACACAAACTCTTCTCAGTAACAGATGGCATAGGAAGAGAAAATAGCCACAAATCTGCCTGAATCTTGAGAGATTCAGACAGAATTCTACCCACTAGAAGCCCGTGAGGCACTGAAACAGGCTGCCTTGAAGGGGCTGAGCTATCTGCATCCTCAGAGGCTTCCTAGACTCTGCCATCCAAAACCATAGCTGCTGACCTGACAGAACCTCAGCAAAGGTCCTGCCCTGGGCAGGAGGTTGGATGGAGCAGATGACCTCCTTCTCTGATAATCTGTATCTCTGAAACTAAGACATATTTCAGGACCCCATTTTAATAAAGATGCCAAGTGAAAAGTAGGTTCTGATGCAGCCTGGTTCATAACCAATACTAAAAATGTCACCCTGTCCCATCAGTCATAACCTTTGGGTGAATTATATTGAATTAGCCTGCTTCAAGTTAACGTTTTTGTTGAAATCAATGAAGTCTAAAGAGGCCTTAATTAAAGGATTAGTGGTCAAAATCTACCTGTAACATTCCAAGATAAACAATCCATATAGGCTATTAATTCCTACCTTTCCCTAGCTTGTCTTTTCAGAAAGCACAGCATATAAACTTTGACATCCAATTTAGGAACTAAGTTTCAGCTACTGCAACAGAAACTTTCCTGTAGATTTAAAAGATTCACTTTGGGGCTGGGCTTTTATTTGGTTTAAAAACAAGACCATAGAGCGATTCCAGCTTTTTCCCTGGAGTCTAACTAAAATCAATTGTCAGGCTCTCGAGGAAGGATGGTGTTGACTGCCCCTACTTGTCCAATGCAACAAGGCACAAGCCCCATTGCATCACAGCACTCATCCACTTGTCCTGGTGCCAACAGACAGCCAGCAATCAGTCTGCGTGTCTTAATTACCCTTTGGGGCCTCTGCAAACCCAACAGCTGGAAATGAAGTCCCAGCCTGAGAGACACACGTCGAGGAGCAGCAGTCAGGGCACGAAAAACTAATCCACAGATGCAAGGGCCAAATGTCACCGAGTAGAACTCCGAGATTTCATCACCATATTATGCAGAAGATGGTATCTACACCCGGTGCAGAGAGCCCTTAACCCCAGCACATCCTTCACAGAGCTCAACCCGCTGATTAAAAGCAGAACACGAACACGAGACACGCGTTTTGCCGTAACACCTTCTGCCCCAAACCAAACCAAGGACCCCAAGAACAGAAATACTGTCAGCTTGCCACGGTCTGGGGTCGCCACATCCCCCCCAAGGGAAATCCCAGCAGCTCCCTGGAAAGCCGTGGGAAGTCTATCCATGCGGGACACCGAAGGAACATCGCCACCTGCCGAGCCTGATCCGAAACGCTGTCCTAAACCCCGCACCGAGCTTATAAACCCTCCCGGCAAGCGAGGGCACCCAGCAGGATGGGAGGGGAGCAGCGAGGTGGGGTGATGCCCCCACGACCCTCTCCTGCAGCTCCCGGGCTGTGTGTGCCCGCTCCGCCCCGACGGGGGGGTTTTTGGGTGACCCCTGGGCTGGAGATGTCCCGAACCCCCCCGGAGAGGGGTCCCGATGAGTGAGAAAAAGGGATCCTGGAGCAGTGGGAGAACGGGAGGCGCTTGTTCCCGGTACCCGCGGAGCGCAGGATGCTTCTCCCCGCTCGTCCTCCTCCCTCGCCTTCCCCGGAACAGGAGGGCTCGCAAAATGCCCCCGAGAAGTTAAGGCGTGCGAAATAAATCAGGAAATTAATTAACAGGGTCCTCGGGCTGTTTTCACAAACAGCTCAGACTGGGGGAGGGAGGAAATAAAGCAACATGTGCGTCTCCTGCCTTGGAACATCCTCCGGTCTCGCTGTTTCAGCAAAAGCCATCAGTGCACTGACGCCTTTTAAAAGCACAGTTTTACCCCGTGGAAAATACTCTTCTACGTGGACAATCATTTCACACTGAATATTTTCAGATTTTTTTTCTCTCCACCACAAATATCTACACTAAACTACCGACCAAAACAATTTAGACCACAAATCTAATGCACAACCCACAGCAAAGCTATCAGGAGAAAACATTTATGGGCATTTTTGAAGTGGAGACTGTAGTTACTTATCTTGTGGGCTCGATGTTACAAAAACACTCTTAAAATCGACTGTAATGTGCTTCTGTGATAAATAATGTTACATTTCATGACAATTATTGTATTTACTTCTTTCTATCCTGGTTGATTAAAATAAATTCAGCGCAAAAGAATAAAATTATGAAGTAAGCGGTTCTTTACAGAAGAATGGCCTCATGGCAATGAGGCCATTTGAGAGAACTTCTCACAAATGGCCTGCCTTTATCCTGACAGAAATAAAATTCTGCCCATGAGGAGAATGATGTAGTTTCTAAGCTTTGAAAGCTAAAAAGGAAAATTGGAAGCTGAAGTATCTGTACTTCCAACTTTAAATAAGATCTTTATTTAACTCTTGGAATAGAAGCCAAAACTTGTTCTCTCTTTTTTCTNAAAAACTTTTTCCCCCTTTTTTTTTTTTTTTTTTTTTTTTTTTTTTTTTCTTTTTTTTTTTAAACCACAGCAAACTGATATCCAACCTTTAGCAACCCTATTACCAGTAAATAAAAGGACTGATGAGGCTTATAAAATATGGGGAGGTTTTCTGTATTTTTCATTATAATATATGGTACAAGGACATTTTCCTTATTGTACTTTTTTTTTTGTTGTTCCAATTTTTTTTTTAATTGAAATCTCATCATTCAAAGCAACAGTAGAATGTAGAAAAAGCCCCATCACTGAATAGAAACTAACACATTTTTACTTTAGATCAAGTTAAAAGCCGTTTTAAAAATGTATCAAAACAGTAATGTTATGATCACATTAATTTTTCAACTGAATGCAATACAGACTACAATTATCAAAAGAACACATCTTAAGAATATCACATTTTAAAAAAGACATTTCTTTCTGGTAACAATTCCTAACAATTCCAGGCATATATAAAATTCTGAAGTAATATGCATAATCTTTTTATCTTACAGCTTTAAGTAATGCTTATCAGAAAAAGGGAGGAAAAATACAGTATAAATAATTTTCTTTGTTCAGATTTTGTATAAAAGTAGCATCCATTGACTGAAGAAATCACCACTCTCATTCAAGGCTTCGAGTGTGAATGAAGATATTTTAGTTCAAAAATTAGGCAGATTTTTAAATGTCTCTCTCCAAACTAAAATCATTCACTTTACAGTAATACATGAAATAGTTTCATTGCAGTGAGAAGAAAACAAAAAGTTGAAAAAATGAGAAACAGCACGTGCTCGATCACAGAAAACTGAAGGTGAAGGGAAAAAACTTAAGGCTTTAGTTAAAAGTGCTCTTTTTTCAACATCATCTCTTCCGTTATTTTGAAAAAAAGGAGAATAAAGTGAAACAAAAATACTTTCTGTGTACCTCAAAAGCACATACTGCAGTGAATAAAAAAGAATATATTAACAAAAAAAATTTACTTTCCCAATCAGCCACTTAATATAAGACAAAACAAACTCTATGATTCACAAAACCAGAATCCCAAGTGGTTTGTTTGACTTTCCATCGTCAAAATAGTCTGTGCTTGCATTTCAGACCTGATACACAAGTTGTGAAAGGCAGGGTGACAGTAGAAAATATATCAAGTTAAGGAGACCAGAGCTCAGGCAAAACATAGATAAATCTTGATTTTAACAGAGCACATTGTTTTAAGAAGTACTAAGGAAATTCCACTGCTAATGAATAGGAAAAAGAAAGTGTATAATAGCACAACGTGCTTGTTTTCATTTTTAAAGCAAGGGCTTAATTTTATTTTACAAAGATATCTTTCAGTTTCATTCTTTTGTCTCGTGCCAATCGTTTGATATCATTTGCTTTACTTTGAAACTCGTTTTCCCAACCACACAGTGATTTCAGTAACACTGCCCACTTCTAATGCAGCACCACTTAGAAGCTGACAAGTTCGGTGTCAGCCAAAAAATGAACACAGGCTGAGGTGCCAGTCAGCATCAAAAGGAAACTACAATTAGGTGTTACAAAAATTTTTGGATTTGTTGGCCAGTTTTAAGGTTTTTTTGACAGCTCAGCTGTCCTGAGATCCTGCAGTGGTGTGAAAATATGAGGCACGTGCAGGACAGAGAAATTCTGTGTGTGTGCCCAGAGGGCAAGACTGAAGCAGGACAGTAGGAAAACCATTGGCATTAAAGACCTATGGAAAAGAAAAAATACAAAACCTTCCATCATAGGATGCAATTAACAGCAAGACACAAAAGGTGCAGGAAAACAAACCTCATTATTCTCACTCATGGAAATACTTATTAGTCTTCAAAATGTCTTCTATTTAAACACAGAAACTTTCCATTCACAGTGGCCTGAGTGACTGATCCTTGAATGTTATTTATTTGAGGGCATCTTAATCAGAGCCAGGATACAACTCTGCACAAGTTTTCCTCTATCTTCATCTACTCACAAATAAGCATTTGGATATCCTTTAAGCCAGACTCTTCTGCAGTCACTCTGTCCATGATAGCCCACAAAAAAAGACCCAAAAGTTTCTACAGTGCCACACATTATCCAACTATTGAAACCAGAACAAATGAAGCCAAGGAGACTGCCAGTATCCTGGGTAGGCAGTAACACAGTCTAATGTGACAAACTACTTTCAGGCTTTTGAAATATAAGAAAGGAGGCATTTTCCTCACTTTCACTTGGATTTTTTTGATTCTAACCCAATTTTGATTGATGGAAAACCTCTCATTAATCTCAGTCACGGAGGCTTTAGCCTTCCTAGCACTGCACAAACTATTACAGGAGCAGGGAATCTTATCCTTCTCTCCTCTAATTCTTATGAATCAGTTTCCATTACCAAAACCATCGTCATAAGCAAATGATTATGATGAGTGACCACTAAGAAAAAACAAAGTTATTCACACCAGATTTCAAAGTACTTCAGTGTACAGTCAGCAGCTCAAGGACACACCCAAAAGTTTAAGGTACTGAGTACATCCAGCTCTCAAACAAATCTGATGTTTCTGAAGGTTATTAGAGATCAAAAAAAAACCTGTCAAGATCAAAGACAGTATCTTTATTTCCCAATCAGTCTCTTAAATTTTGCCTGCAGTTTACAAACTTTGGTCATGTACTGAACATGTGGTTGGGTATTTTTTTTTGTTAGGGTTGGTTTTGTTTTGGTTATGTTTTTTTTACTTGTTTGGTTTCTTTTTTAACAATTATCTATTTCACATCAGTAAAAAAAAAAAACACCAGAGCATTTTCTTCTCTAGCTACAATAAAACAAGATAAGCATGATTTCTCTTTTACTTTTCTACTGACCATGTAAAAGAAAGTGCCACAAAATTTCAAGTCCATAAATTTGAGTAAAAACACGTAAAGACTGAGCCACAAGTTGAGTGACTGCACAGTAATGACTGCAATTATTTGTCACAAATGTATTTTTTTGTGTTACATATTTATATTACGTATTATACTACGTCACAAATGTTTTGGGGTTTTTTTCCTATTTCCCAAAGAACGTGGAGAAGGAGTCAGACACATCTTTCCTACCAAAAACCAGTACTGAAACCAACACAACTCCTCACATGAATATGCAGAACAGCATTTTTAGACTGTACTCCTTCTGCCCTGTATGAATTATCCATCACATTTCCATTGTACATTATTGAAGTGACTTGTTTTATCCTCCCAACCCCCCCATCTGTGCTGCAATTTATGGGAATTACGGTTAATGATAATTTGTGCTATGCTTAATCAGCATATCAATAATATGCTCTGCACAGACTGAGTAGCTTTTCTTTCTTCCCCCTCTAATGAAACCTATAGAAATGGAGCTGGTATTTGACTGATTGGCATCACAAAAAGGTTGCCTAGGCAGGTGCTGGGGATGGTAGGACAGGATAGAGGCCTTGTGGCTGCTGCCAATCAACAAACCCCACTATTATATTTTTTAATTCTGTTGCCTCGTTATCTAGAGGGGCTGATGCTTTGTACTTCAGGGGTTTTAATGAGCTTGACCAGATCAGTGTTACTGAGGCCAAGGCTGTGGCTGTATGGGATGGTTCAAGGGGAGATCACATCCTTACAGGGGGATATTACTAACCACAGTCTAAAACACAGGGTTCTCATGTGGGACACAGAAACCTTTGAACACAAATGAGCTACAAACCTTAACATGAATATTCAGGAATTTATGGAAAGCTGTTATTATATATGTCCATGTTGAGGCTGAGTTAAAAGAATAAAGACAAACCCTTGAATGCTGAAAATGGCAACCAATCAATCTGGGTCATTTTGCCAGAAATAAATTAATAGCATGTATTGATAGGATAAAATTATTAGCCTAGTAAGAGGTTTAATAAACACTTCAGCTAAATTATTTTTTTTAAATTCTGTCACTCACCAGCCTTGCTATCCAGACATTTATGAGAACACTGCTGCATGTTTGAGAGGAACTGGCACAACACCAATATTCTCATTTGTGAGTCACAGCCTCAAGTGCAGCTCTATTAGCTTTACCTTGTAAATCACCACCATGCTATTAGCAATCTTTCAATGTGATGTGACATCTTTATTATAATGTTTTTCCACTGAAGTTTAAGTTCATATTTTAGTTAGTTCTGAGACAGACACAGCCATATTTACCAGGTTTAATTAATTGACTATAAATAAAGGGCTGTGGAAAGAAGGCGTCTCTTTCACACAACACTCGAGTTGTCACCATTTTTCAGCAAAATGCCAATTTGGACGGGATAAACATTACTATTTCTATGTTTTACATTTATATTTCAATATGCAAGCTTAAAATTTCACAGTATTTTGAAGACTACAGTTTAGAGACTAAGTTCTCTTACAAAAACAGTGACAGCATATGACCTACATTAATTAACTAGTAGGTGTTTTTTTACCTAAGAATTTCCTTAACTTATAAGAACATCAGTACAATTCCATGGTTTACTCTGGCTTTGTGCTGGATTTACCTGACAAAAAACTTGCAGGAGCTAAAAAAAAAATAAAAAAATATTGCTTTGACAGATCTGGGGGCCCTTGGAAACGGGGTAATGCAGCACATCTGTTTTTCTTACAGCCCCCAAGATACCCTGCATCATTCCCTACCAACTGCTTCAGGCATCCAAGGCAAGAGAGACACAGCTGCAGGGAGGGGAGCAGCAGATCTGCACAGCTGCAAGGAGTTGAGCAGAGCAGAAGAGTGGAGCAGAGGAGGGGGCAAAGCAGCTGGGAGAGAAGGGTGGAGGGGAAGGCTTTGCAAGAAAGGAAAAAAAAAAAGGAAACAAGAAAAAAATACAAAAATACAAAACAAAATAGAAAAAACCTGATGAGCCAGAAATTGCTGGAGAGTTCCCTCTTGGACATCCTGTTTAGAGATGTTTCTTATTGGGAAAAGTCAGCAGGAAAAGCCCCTGGAAAGAAACATTAACCCTCGTCCCACTTCTTCCCCACGAGAATGGAACAATTTTATTCAGAGACACTGAAAGAGATCCATGTGTCAACTCAAAAAATAAACCAAATCTTCATCTTAAATACTGCTAAACACCTGCATAATACTTAATATCAAAGGCACAACCTCAGTATTAACAACTGAATCACACAAGGCAGAGATGCAAAGGTACTCTGTTAACACCAACCTCTGTAAAAGCGAAAAGGTGAATTGAGATGACCAAAGCACCAAAAAAGCCCAAAATTTGCATGTTCATAACCCTGCAGACAAACCAAAGAGCAAATACCTAACAACACCAACATGGTTGGTTTGTAAAAAGGGCAGTTGTTGTATTCTTGACTAGTGACAGTTTTCCCCAAGGATTTAGAAGTGGCACCACGCTCTGGGAGAGGTTTACTCCTTGGGTGGAAGACACAGGCAGACAGAGATGCACTAAAACTGAGTGGATTTGTCATCCTAAAGGTGGAAAACTAAAATAAGGCCACCATAGAGGACCTTAAGGGTGGGCACAAGTGACAGAACAGGAGGAGAATGTAGAATGAAAGTAAAGCAGAATGTAGGAAGAGAATAATGGGTTGTTCTTACACACAAACACACACACACATTCCACAGAGACCTGAAATTGTGGAGTGGCCAAATATCAGCACCACTAGACAGATAAGCCCCGCTATGAAGTTATAACTTTGGGTTTTTTTAAAGAGACTGCTGCCATAAGTTTTGTACAAATGATGGAGTTTTCAAAAGCACAAATGTTCTAAGACTCCACTCTTGTATCTTCAAGCAGAATGTCCCATCTCATGAGCTCTAGATATAAGGTAAACAAAAAAAAAAAACCAACAAAACCAACCCTCTAGAACATTACTTAGACACTTCTTTAATAATATTTTAAATTATAAGTAAAAACACTTGAAAAATTCAGCAACAATTTGGCACAAAAGTTAACAAATAAGTACTTACATCACCCACTNGTCATAAGTAAAAACACTTGAACAATTCAGCAAAAAATAAGTACTTACATCACCCACTTATGTTCACACATTTTTCACCCTCTGCTACTTCCATATGAATAAATTAGCAAATAATACAATGAAGCAGACCCATTATATCTTTTAGAAATACCCTTTGCAGTAGAGGAAGAAGTAGTACCTAAAGAGATCTTTTTGTTGTTGTTGTTCTTCAGGCACCCCTGGCTTTCATTTTGCTCCACTAAGAGTGAGCCCTTCCTGGAGTTTACACTGAGTGTGATATATGTTGTAAAGAGAAGGCACCACGGCTACATGAGCTATGTGCTGCAGGTTTAGAGACTATTTTTGAAGCTGCAAAGAATCAGCATTACTGCACGGTGCCCTCTGAAGAGGAAACAATGGTTAAAGAGCACATTGGTCTGGGGCAGCACTTTTCCATTTCACAGTCTGGTGAACTCACCCCATGCGATGGGTAGGAGATCCAGCCCAGCTCCCCTTGAATTGTTTTCGAATCCAGAAGATTAACTACAAAAAGAAGACAAAATGAAGAGCAGTGAGTTTCCTTTGCCTCTGTCCAGTTGACCTCAGCTACCCCAATCACGAGAGGTGTTTATTTGAGGACCTTGCGAGCGCTGATTTGTTCAGGTGGCCTGGCAGGAGGCTACAAAGAAGGAAAAGACACACAAATGAAAACGATTGTCTTGTTTATCTTAAAACACAGTATGAACAGCAGACAGGGAACTTCTGAAAGCAAAAAAAAAAAAGTGACAAAAAACAAACAATGGATTGCTGGCTAAATTAATTACAGCAGGGGGTGGGAACTGAACTCTCCTATCAACTGCACAAACTGCAGCCTTTTCCCCTTGGATGCCTGAAATTTGGGTCAATGCATCTAAACTACATCGGTGAGATCTGAATATTTTAATCATTATTTGATTAAAGGCCTGTATTTGGCATATATAATTTTTCTGAGAATACAGGACTAAATAATGAATGCTGATTAAAGTCTTTCCTGCAGTTTTATCTTCCTTCTGGTCTAATTTGTTCTCAAATTATCTTGCAGTAGTGTTTTCTAAATGTCATGTGTAACACATTAGATATAAAAGCAATTATTTACAATGTTACAACTTCAGACAAACCTACTTTTAAAGAGGGCCATCAATTAATTGCTAATTTTACTTTTTTTTTTTATTTATTTTGAGCTCTGGAACAGTTTTCAGGATAAGAAAGATTTTATTTGTAAACAATCTGACAGACATTTTCCAGTCAGTCAAATCACAGTGTGTTTATACCCATTTTAAAATAAATATATGGTTGAAACCCATATTAAAATAAATACATACATCGAAATTAAAGGATATTCTTCATCATTTACTTCTTTGTTTTTTACAAGCAAAAAAAAGTAAATTCTCTTCTTTATCTTGGCCTTATAGTCTCCAAGTGCTTAATCACACAGTTCTCTAAGGAACCATTTCTTTATCAACATGAAGCAGAAGGGGTGAATTGATACAAAGTACTATACAGAAAAAATAGCCTCTATATAAATACAAATCAATTATTAGTACATAACATGAAAACGCTGTTTGCAGCTGCACCAATCTGTGCACCTTCAATATTTATTATCTCTGATCTGGGCCTACTTTTGTTTGGTGTGTTCACTCTCCTCCACATTCCCCTTAATTTGTTTTTTTTTCCCTTCAATATGGAAATTAGTGATGAGAGATGAAATAAATCTCAAAAAAAGAGGGAAATGATTGGGACCTGAGAACAATGGATCTGGTAGAGGTGGCCACTGTAGCAGTCTGAGCAGCTTCAGCTTCTCTTTGAAAGGGTTGTCACTGCTCCCACAGCCAGATGCCCTGGGTATTGATACTCCAAGAAAATAGAAGAATAGGATACAAAAAAGGAAAAGAAAAAAAAAAAAAAAGAGGGAAATGATCTATGAATCTGCCAAGTCAAGCTATTTGTATTATTTCATCATTATCCTTCTAACTGCTGTTTAATTTTGGACATCACTTTAAAAAAGAGCTATGAAAGCATTAATTTTACTGTTAATTAGAATGTACAGGAGGAGACACAGTAGGGAAAACAGGTGTACAGGATTAAATTTAACACCATGTTACAAACAACCATAAATATACGTATTTTCTACTTTTGTGTGCACACATTTTTGTTATGTACATGTGTATATGCAGTGCTAGACTATATGAATGAGCTGCTCTGCCATCTATGTGGGGGATGTTTCCCCCTGAAGTTATACACCCCTTTAAAAGAAAACAACAATACTGTGAATTTTTACCTACATTAATATACAAAATAACATTACTAATCCTACAGAAAGAACACAATCCATATATAGTATATATTTCTTAATAGTATATATTTCTTAACTCTGAATTTATCAAGAATGAAGTTCTCAATCACCTACAGAAAGAAAAATCAGTCAGTCCTTTACAGAGTGCAAAGGGCCCTAGGCAGACTATTCTGGAGTAAGGTTTGCATCTCCAAAAAGGAAATACTAATAAAAATTCAACAGGAAAATTGCACTTCTCGGGTTTGTGAGTACAAATTCCCACAGATTACAGATCTCCTGGGATCAGACAGATATGTTTGTTGTGCATCTGCAATACATGGTGGGGACGCAAGTATGACTTCTGAGGTAAATTATTTGGCAATAAGCTGCTGAGGCAAATCACTCAGGAGTAAACTTAAGTAATATATTTATTCCTTAAGAATGAGCTTCTTGAAAACATGATTGCAGCCACTCTGAAACGGATGAATTCAGTCCAAATTCATCAGTCACATCTGGAAAAAATAAACAGGCAACCTGGTGGTAGTTTCCCCCCTCCAGACTTGCCAAGCAGTTCCAGCTTGCCCTTGAGGTGGAGATGATCAGCACTCAGCATCTCTCTCTCTGTGCCACCTCCATAATTGTCAGCTCCCTTCTCTCTCTCAGAGCAGACTTGCCAGGTGAGCAGAAACTCCTGCAAGGAGCACTCAGAGGAATTACAAATATTGGAACCACTAGGCAAGCTACTTTTCCATGTTTAAAGACTTTTCACTACATTTTAGAAACCCTCAGAAGGCAAGTTTTCACACTAGCTTCTAGGTCAGATGTGTGTACTATTCTTTATTAGTATCTAAAATGTGAAACATATTTCAGGTACTAGCCTGATGAAAAAAGGTCTTCCTTTCTCTGAAAAAAGCTTCTGTGACACTCATTTTCCTTGTGACCTCAAGTGAGAGTTGCACACCCTGATAGAGAGCAAATAATTAATGCAGAACTTACAAGCTGCAAGAATGCTGGTCCCTAGACAAAAATCATAGGGAGTGGCAACAGTACATTGATTTTGTCATTGGATGTCCTAAGATTGCATTTAATGTGAAAACTGAAGGGGAAAACTGAAGAAGGAGAAACACTGAAGGAGAAACAGAATAGGAAGTGTTTGCATATATGTCCCAAAACCAAAGCTCATAACTTGTCTATTACTGCTTCCCAGAAGGGAGTGAAGAGGCAGTTTTACAAGTCATGCCACATGAAAGGAAATCAGGATTTCCAGGCTCTTTCTGAAGTTTATGAGTTTCTCCCACAACTCATTTGCTCTCCCCTTCTACTTCCTTCTCCTGCAATTCTGTGTATCACTCAGCTCCTACAGAAATCCCTGAGGTTTACCAGCTGGTTACTAAGGGTAACTCTTTAATCAGCTGAACAGTTTTATTGCTGCTGCTGATTCTTTGAGAGAATGCCTTGAAAAGGATTACTGGGTTTGTTCTCTTTTTAGAAGCTCTGTCCTGCCTGATTCCTCTGGCCATGCACAACTGCAACAGAAAGCATTATCAGTTCCCTCAAGGTGGATTTCTGCCCAGGGAGGGTAAAAACAAGCAACTCTCTTTCCAGCAAGTGGAGCAGGGGTGTGGATGTGAAATGCAAAGCTCCCTCGTTGTCCTTCTCCTGATCTCAAGCAGAAGATGAATGGGGGCTCGTGTGGAATTTGACACACGGGCGCGCTCACGCTACCTGAAACCGCTTCCAGATTTAAAACTGAGGAGCACTAACAGCAGGTTTCATCAGGAGTAATGTCAGTGACAGAAAAAGAGCAGTAAAACATTCCTGAATATAGTTTGAAAGCAGTAGCAGTTCCAGAAACACTTGGAGTAACAACTGCTGCATTGAACTGAACTCAGCGTAAACACCTTCTCCAAAAAACAAAAATAAACAAAAAAATACTGTGCCAGGTAGAAGCACCCCCCAAAATCCCCTTTACTGTCTAAGAAATGAGAAGGAAAGCCTGCTAGGAGACATTATCTTGCAACTTGCAATATCAAAAGTACTGACTACAAACAACTTCACCACTGGAAAGCATTTCCAAATCACATTCTATACCAAGAAACTACAGAGCAATAGACAATGATGTAAGATATATAAAATATTTTTTCTTCAACTAATTAACACTTTCCATTAGAAGTTTGAAAAACCCCAAGGCACAAGAAACCACCATCGTTTCGTCTTTTCCTGTTCGGCATCAAACTGTCAGTTCAGAAATGCACTAGTTAGTTATTAAGAAAATGCCAACAAATGGGAAAAAAGAAATTTGCTGTGTAACCTAAAAAAATAAATTTAAGAAAATGGTGAGTGTCCATAATTGAAACATGTCATATAATCCTGAGCAGCAAAGGAAATACTCTGTGGCAGAAAGTCAGCCAAAACTTGGTTTTGGGGTGGGACAGAATGGAGTCAGTGCAAACCCTGAGGTACATTTTTGGAATGGTGAATCCTTCCCAGCACGGGGAACTTACACCTGGATTCTCATCTACCTCTGAGTACAGATCTGAGTCTTCTCAACTTCCCATTCCCCTGGCAGTGGCAGATCACCCTTTGTGTCTTTGGATTATTCTGAGACTGAAAGAAACACACACAAGCAGGGCTCAGGCAAGGCCAAAGTTGCACCTTGGTGCAACTTTAATTGCAAAAGAGGATCAGCTCTCACACTGATGTTGCCAAAATCATCCTGAAATTTGTTAAGGCCGACCAAGAAATCTTTGCGCTGGGACAACAGGTAAAAAGGGTGACCAACAGTGAAGCCTGGTTTTAAATAGCTCCAATTTGCTGCTTGTCCAATAACAGAAGTCAAGTCTCTCGTGATTCTGGGGTCCTGCATTTCCACTCAAATGTTTTAGTGAAGATGTTATCACTGCTCAGAAGAAAATGACCTTAGAACACCAGAGATGACCCAGGTCCCCATTTACTAACACTGCTTTTACAGCTTTGTCTCCCTCCAGCCTGGGACACCCTAGGAAGCAAAGGCTCCTAAAGTCTCCTAAAAACAGCCAGTAGAAATTTGTAGCCAGTACCCAATTCAGATGCCAACAGTTTGGCCCATTTACCACACAACTCTTTTCCAAATGTGAGATTCCTACGAGAGCTCAAAGCCAGACTCCGGTTCTCTGGAGAGGCACAACAACAATACCTGTTCCAATCTCCTGTTTAGGAGATTTTGTTACAGATATCACATGAAAAGACAAATGATTAGTAATATGTGCCAAGTCACCCTACAGAATATTGCTTCTATAGAACATACAAGCTTACAACATCAAGTTTGGCAAATTCTAATTTTATGGTAGTTTCCACCAGCTTTTGACGAGGAAGAACTGAATTTTCCTCCCAGATTTCACTCTTCTCAAACACACTCCCCAAGAGTGTCTGAGGCAAGATTTAGTTACCTCAGCTTTTCCTACAGCTGAAAAACAAAGCAGCCAAAGAAAGAACCTCACTACAAGCTCCTTTCAAAAGGCTGCCAAGGAGGAGGGAACGAGGACAGCAACAAGCAATGCAGGAATGCCACCAGCCTGGCCCTCATCACCTGCACTCAGAGCCAAGAGGAAGCTCTGCCATGGTCTTCCTCCTTTTGCTAAGTACAGAGCCTGAGCATGGAGAAGGGACACCACCATCCCAGGTCTCCTGAACAGACAGGACAAGGACAATCCAGCCCAAGAACAGAGGTTGCAAAGAGCAAAACTGCAGAACTGCACTGTCCCTTTACACTGCTTTTTCTCAGAATACCTATCTGTGTTATGTTGACAACCATCCATCCATCCTCAGGGATGAACACAGGCAAAACAGATTTTATTTCTTTTTTATTAGTTTGAAACGTGAGAGTCCTCCTGATATTGTTCAAGTGGCACAAAGCTCAATTTCCAAGCATGCAAAAACATATGACTGGTAGTGGGCTGGAATGCAATGTTTATCAAAGGGGCCTAATAAGGTTTTGGTTTTATTAGGCTATTTCCTGTAAGTTGATATGTGCCAGTTCTTTTCATTAAGACAAGGATATAAAAATTAAAAATGGATTAATTTAATGGGTTCCAAATTACTGTGACGCTTTCGCTTCTTTGCATTTTTTTAAACAGTTCCAATTGGTCCTTTTCCAGTACTTCCTACAAAAGGCAAGAGGCATAAAGCCTTTAGATACCTGAATTACAGTTTAGCTAAACTGCCATTCAAATACAAATCCTACTAATCTCATTCTACTCCACCACTCTGGCATTAAATCTGATATCAGTGAGGCACTGTGTTAAACATGGAAATGCAAGATTGGGGCTACTGTGTTGAAGGGAGTTTCAGCTCCAAAACCCAAGTTTAACTTTCTCAGGGGGAAAAAAATAAATAAATAAATACCAGAAACTATGGATGAGATTCTGTTACCTAAACCCAGGCACTCCCTGCCTTTCACCAGCCCAGAATAGAAATGGGTCTCTTGAAGGATGTGTCATAATTGTCAGTCCTGCTGGGTGCCCAAACTCTGAGTCACATAAATGGCACCACATGTGCTGTCTAGCCAAAACTCAACAGCAAATGTTACTCAAATAATTTTAATAAGTCCTAAACCACTTCTCAAGCACATCTCACTCTTTTTAATCTTTGCTCCTAATCCCTTGGGGAAGAAAATAATTTTCAGTATTCACTAGTTTTACAGAACTGAGCTCTCTGAAGATCTGATAGATGTGGGGTCTACCAGAGTGTGCCAAAGATCCCCCCTGGGGGGGCTTCCAGCAACTTAAAGGGAAAAATAAATGTTGCATCATAATGTCCCAAGTTCACTTAAGGTAAACTGAGAATTCCAAACCTAGCATGACATGCTCAGTTTCTAAAATTCTAGACATCAAATGGTGTCCCAGAAAAGACTCCTGGGCACCCACAACACCCATGACTGAAAGTTCCGAAGTTCCCACAAGTTTTACTGCAGTTCAAACATAGCCAACATCCTGAAATCAACAAAAATCACAGCAAATGATCAATACCCCTTTCAGGACAGACATTTTTGAGACAGGGACCAGAGCACAAGGCCAGGAAATGACTATTCATTTGTTAAAAAGGCTGTGATATTCCCCAAGTGAATCAGCTGGCAGCAAGCCACAACTCATAAAAAAATTTGCTTTTAAGAAACTCCTTGCATGGGGCACAAAAAACCAAAACCCCTGCAAGGGAAGAGCGTTGTGTTGGGTTTGGTTTTGTGAGTTTGAAACACAGAAATTAAGACTTGTAAAAAAAAATAATCTGAGAATCACGAAATACTACATTTGAAAGTCACATACTCAGGTGTGCTCTGATAGTTTTGTCCAGCTTTTCTTCTCTACTTCCATGAATCAAGAACTCCAGCTGGAATGGACTAGGAAATGCTTGGGTCCTTACATGGCTGCTCCACAGATAAAATAAACCCACAGAGCAAATGACTAAACATCATGGTGCAAACCGGGGGAGTAAAATGCCAATAGTATAAGAAATCGCCTCAAATGTCATGTTGAGAAAATCAAGATGCTAAAACCATTTTTATTTTCCAACACAATGATGTCACCAACATATTTCCATTGTTTGCCAGGTTAACAGAATTTATGGAGGTAATTAATGCAGAACATGTGTGCTGAGCTATCCATAAGAAAAATGGAATTGCCCTGACTTCATTTGCTGCCTTTGCAACCAAAACCCTGCTAACATCTTTTTTCACTATTTCCATATGTGAGAAATACAAATATTTATAACAAAGGTAAATGACTAAATGACTGCTCTATTCCCATCCACCCACAAGCCACTTTTTCATATCCCTGTCTTCTGCTTATTCTTCTGCTTCCATTACCTTCCCACAAGGGGCTCAGGTTTCCATTATGTGCCACAAACTAAGCATGTTCCTCATGCCTTTTCTCCAGAATTTCTCTCCTTGGTTAGCACAGACAACTTCTGTTTCAATTTCTGGAATAGCCTCTGTCCAGCTTTACCTCAGCTTCCCAGACTAAGGCAACCAACTACCTATGGAAAAGCAATGGAATTACACATGTAATTCTTTCCTTGTGTCTTCTCTTCTGGGTGAAAAGACATCCCCCTGCTGGTAAATAGTATTTAGTGGAAAAAAAACCCACAATCAGTTTTTTGGAGGGGTTTGTCATTTGGTTGTTTTGGGGGTTTTTTTGGTTCTTTTTTCCCCCTGTTTTAAAGAAAGCACTGCTAGAGAAAGACTAAATAGAATGGTAAAAATGCCTCTACCCTGTCTTAACTGCAGCCTCTGTGTAAATTCACCACTGGTAAATCACAGTCCTGAAGCTTACTAATGTAAACAGAGCTAAGACTTTCAGGGAGGCAAGGAATTTCTTAATTTGTGCTTTGCTCAGTGTTCAAATCGCTGTCAGCACTGAATTCTGGGTTTCTAACACTGTCATTAATCGAGAAAAGTTTGGAATTTGCTCTGATTTTTCTAAGGGTTCAGATCCAACTTTCACTTCATCTCTGCCTACCTATTCTCTTACTTTAATCCTTCTCTCCCCTTCCAAAAGAGATCTCTCCAAAAGCCTTGCCTCTCAAAAAACCCAGCCCAGCAAACCCCTCTCTAGCTGCCTTTTAGCTTCTCAGAAACTAAATCAAGAAACCCCTTGTTGCTATTTGGTACTGCACAAAGTTTGTGGGAAGCTCACCACGGACCAAAACATACTTTTTATGCTTTAATTACAATTTATTTAAATAGTAACTCACCACTCTTAGATTGTCTACAAAGCCCTCCGTTCCTAGGCACTAATTTAGAAGTTTTAGTTTTTAATTATTGTCCTATACTTAAGAAGGTTTAATTATTGCTAAAAAAAAGGACACCAATGCAATACAAATCTTTCTATCCAAACATAGATATAAAACAGCAAGAGAAACCAGCTGGAAATAAAAAAAAGCACCATTCCCACACCTTATTACACTAAACTGCCCTGTCTGAACCTTAACATTCAACCTATTGTTCACTTAATTGCAAGCAAGTTTCAAGGACTGTTCCTTTGGTCTGCTATTCTTCTTCCATCAATATTTTTCCAGTAGATTAATGGGATTTTCCTCCATATTTTGCCTGAAACAGCAGGACACAGTAGTTTAAGGGGGAAAAAAAAAAAAAAAAAAGGAGGGGGGGAAAAA